>CAJHNH020000983.1:351132-356132 GCA_905116865.2 Candidula unifasciata | reverse complement strand
GTAGGAAGATCGTGCTTTGTATAGCGCTTTCGGCAGGCGGGTAGCCCTTTTACGGAGAGAGACCGAGCCGGGTTTTTTCGTATTATCTTATCCCAGATGACGTCACAGGACAGTCCAACATTTTCGGGGGTGTTAAATCTGGGTTTTCCAGCTTTCTGATACTTTTAACGACCCCAAAATTTGTAGAACCGGCCCTAACACAAACCCACCTACGCCCCACGACAGAGTGCAGCCTAGGTCCCACGACTTATTACAGCCTAGGTCCCGCGACCTCATGCAGCCTAGGTCCCACGACCTAGGACAGTCCAAAATTTTTATGGGGTGATAAGACTAGGTTTTCCGGCTTTCTGATACTTTTAACGACCCCAAAATATGTAGAGCCGGCCTTAACACAAACCCACCTACGTCCCACGACAGAGTGCAGCCTAGGTCCCGCGACTTCACACAGCCTAGGTCCCACGACTTCATGCAGCCCAGGTCCCGCGACTTCATGCAGCCCGGGTCCCACGACTTCATACAGCCTAGGTATCACGACTTCATGCAGCCTAGGTATCACGACTTCATACAGCCTAGGTATCACGACTTCATACAGCCTAGGTATCACGACTTCATGCAGCCTAGGTATCACGACTTCATACAGCCTAGGTATCACGACTTCATGCAGCCTAGGTATCACGACTTCATACAGCCTAGGTATCACGACTTCATACAGCCTAGGTATCACGACTTCCAGCCTAGGTTTCACGACTTCATACAGCCTAGGTACACGACTTCATGCAGCCTAGGTATCACGACTTCATACAGCCTAGGTATCACGACTTCATACAGCCTAGGTATCACGACTTCATACAGCCTAGGTATCACGACTTCATACAGCCTAGGTATCACGACTTCATACAGCCTAGGTATCACGACTTCATACAGCCTAGGTATCACGACTTCATGCAGCCTAGGTATCACGACTTCATACAGCCTAGGTATCACGACTTCATGCAGCCTAGGTTACACGAATTTATACAGCCTAGGTCCCACGACTTCATTCCGCCTAGGTCCCACGACTTCATACAGCCTAGGTCCTACGACTTCATGCAGCCTAGGTCCTACGACTTCATGCAGCCTATGTCCCGTGACTTAATACAGCCTAGGTCCCACGACTTCATACAGCCTAGGTCCCACGACTTCATACAGCCTAGGTCCTACGACTTCGTACAGCCTAGGTTTTACGACTTCATACAGCCTAGGTTTTACGATTCATACAGCCTAGGTTTTACGACCTTATGCAGCCATTGTCCCACGACTTCATGCAGCCTATGTCCCGTGACTTAATACAGCCTAGGTCCCACGACTTCATACAGCCTAGGTCCCACGACTTCGTACAGCCTAGGTTTTACGATTCATACAGCCTAGGTTTTACTAATTTATACAGTCTAGGTTTTACGACCTTATGCAGCCATTGTCCCACGACTTCATACAGCCTATGTTTTACGATTCATACAGCCTAGGTCCCACGACTTCATACAGCCTAGGTTTTACGATTCATACAGCCTAGGTTTTACTAATTTATACAGTCTAGGTTTTACGACCTTATGCAGCCATTGTCCCACGACTTCATACAGCCTATGTTTTACGACTTTATACAGCCTAGGTTTTACGACTTCGTACAGCCTAGGTTTTACTACTTCATACTGCTAGGTTTTACAATTCATACAGCCTAGTTTTTACGACTTCATACTGCCTAGGTTTTACAATTCATACAGCCTAGTTTTTACGACTTCATACTGCCTATGTTTTACAATTCATACAGCCTAGTTTTTACGACTTCATACTGCCTAGGTTTTACAATTCATACAGCCTAGTTTTTACGACTTAATACTGCCTAGGTTTTACGACTTATATACAGCCTAGGTCCCACGACTTCATACAGGCTAGGTCCAACGACTTCATGCAGCCTAGTTCCCATGACTTCATACAGCCTAGGTCCCACGACTTCATACAGCCTAGATCCCACAACTTTATACAGCCTAGGTCCTAAGACTTCATACAGCCTAGGTTTAAGGACTTCATACAACCTAGGTCCCAACGACTTCATACAGCCTAGCTCCCACGACTTTATACAGCGTAGGTACTAAGACTTCATACAGCCTAGGCCCCACGACTTCAAGCAGCCTAGGTTTCACGACTGCAAGCAGTCTAGGTCCCACGACTTCATACAGCCCAGGTCCCACGACTTCATACAGCCTAGGTCCCACGACTTCATACAGCCTAGGTCAAACGACTTCATACAGCCTAGGTTTCACGACTTCATACAGCCTAGGTCCCACGACTTTATAAAGCCTAGGTTTCACGACATCATACAGCCTAGGTCCCACGACTTCATACAGCCTAGGTCCCGTGACTTCATACAGCCTAGGTTTCACGACTTCATGCAGCCTAGGTTCCACGAGTTCATACAGCCTAGATTTCACAACTTCATACAGCCTAGGTTTCACGACATCATGCAGCCTAGGTTTCACGACATCATGCAGCCTATTTACCACCCTCTGAAATATTAGACTTTACTTAGTCATTGGAATGATAAAGGACATGAGCACTGACTTTACCCTCTTCGGGCTCCTACCTAAGAGGCCTGACACACTGAGGAGATCATCATATCTCAATTTCGATGGCAGACCAACATGAACGTAACGCTTCCTTCACACAGTAGGCTAAGTCTTTAAAAAAAAAAAGTCTTATCTAGATGCATTTGTTTTTTTAAATTATTTAATGTGGCAACAACCAAAAAAGAATACGAAATATACAGTATAACTATTTTTAAGTTCGATGGTTTCTGGTACAGATAGATGGTAGAATAGATGGTTTCTGGAACAGATAAGTGGTAGAGGAGATGGTTTCTGGTACAGATAGGTGGTAGAGGAGATGGTTTCTGGAACAGATAGATGGTAGAGGAAATGGTTTCTGGTACAGATAGGTGGTAGAGGAGATGGTTTCTGGAACAGATAGGTGGTAGAGGAGATGGTTTCTGGTACAGATAGGTGGTAGAGGAGATGGTTTCTGGTACAGATAGGTGGTAGAGGAGATGGTTTCTGGAACAGATAGGTGGTAGAGGAGATGGTTTCTGGAACAGGTAGGTGGTAGAGGAGATGGTTTCTGGTACAGATAGGTGTTAGAGGAGACGGTTTCTGGAACAGGTAGGTGGTGGAGGAGATGGTTTCTGGTACATATAGGTGGTAGAGGAGATGGTTTCTGGAACAGATAGGTGGTAGAGGAGACGGTTTCTGGAACAGATAGGTGGTAGAGGAGATGGTTTCTGGTACAGATAGGTGGTAGAGGAGATGGTTTCTGGAACATGTAGGTGGTAGAGGAGATGGTTTCTGGTACAGATAGGTGGTAGAGGAGATGGTTTCTGGAACAGATAGGTGGTAGAGGAGATGGTTTATGGAACAGGTAGGTGGTGGAGGAGATGGTTTCTAGTACAGATAGGTGGTAGAGGATATGGTTTCTGGAACAGATAGGTGGTAGAGGAGATGGTTTCTGGTACAGATAGGTGGTAGAGGAGATGGTTTCTGGAACAGGTAGGTGGTGGAGGAGATGGTTTCTGGAACAGGTAGGTGGTAGAGGAGATGGTTTCTGGTACAGATAGGTGGTAGAGGAGATGGTTTCTGGAACAGGTAGGTGGTGGAGGAGATGGTTTCTGGTACAGATAGGTGGTAGAGGAGATGGTTTCTGGAACAGATGGGTGGTAGAGGAGATGGTTTCTGGTACAGATAGGTGGTAGAGGAGATGGTTTCTGGAACAGGTAGGTGGTGGAGGAGATGGTTTCTGGTACAGGTAGGTGGTAGAGGAGATGGTTTTTGGAACAGATGGGTGGTAGAGGAGATGGTTTCTGGTACAGATAGGTGGTAGAGGAGATGGTTTCTGGAACAGGTAGGTGGTAGAGGAGATGGTTTCTGGTACAGATAGGTGGTAGAGGAGATGGTTTTTGGAACAGATGGGTAGTAGAGGAGATGGTTTCTGGTACAGATAGGTGGTAGAGGAGATGGTTTTTGGAACAGATGGGTGGTAGAGGAGATGGTTTCTGGAACAGGTAGGTGGTAGAGGAGATGGTTTCTAGTACAGATAGGTGGTAGAGGATATGGTTTCTGGAACAGGTAGGTGGTGGAGGAGATGGTTTCTGGTACAGATAGGTGGTAGAGGAGAATGTTTAGATGGTTTAGTCAATGGATCAACATCATGGCACAGGGGTAGTAACCTTTAAGAGCTCTGTTCTACTTCTAACTCACGCCGGAGTCCGAAGAATATTAGCTTAGTGCACGAACCCCGTAATGCCGGCGATGATCCTTAATTAGTTAATTTGTAACTACTGCCAAGGGATTTATTTACGTGCGCAGCAATACAAACGGGCGTCCGATTTTACTACCCAGACACCAGTGGAAATAACTAGAAGTCCACTTGAAATAAAATCCCAGTCCTCACCGGGACTTGAACCCAGCACCTCCAGCACTCGAAGCGGAAACTAAGTCTCGAGACCACAGCCGCATCAGCCATCAGTAGCGTAGCTTTGTTCTTTGAGATTGCTCAGATCGTAGTTTTAGCTATGCTGTACAGCTTGCGATATCAGAAATACGAACACCGTTCACATGTTTCATTATTATTATTGTCTTCGTCAAGTCTAATTGTAGACGCTTAGGTTTCACTTAATAACAGAATCACGCACTGAATTTAGCCGGGTTATAGATATGGCCAAGCCATAGATATGGCCCAGACATAGATATGGCCTAGCCATAAAAATGGCCTAATGGCTGCAAGGTGTTTCTGGGACCTCTTCACGGGTGATCCTCATCCGCATGATGAAACTTTGTGTCTCTGGGTATTTATCGCTTGTGTGGTGTCCTGGTGGGGTACAACTACCTCCTACCTACGCTTAGGTTTCTATATACCACTCTTACTAATACCTTTTAATGATTTAGGAGTCATAATGAGGGTTATTTGAAAAAAAACGT
>CAJHNH020000983.1:338632-346132 GCA_905116865.2 Candidula unifasciata | reverse complement strand
TCAGCTAAAAGATTCAAAACTCCGCTTAGCTAAAAGATTCAAAACTCCGCTCAAATCTTGCACTAAAAGACCCAAAAACTCCGCTTAAATTATGCCTTAAATTACTCAAAACTCCGATAAAATCATGCAGTAAATGACTCAGAACTCTGCTGGGACCTTGCACTAAAAGACCCCGAAACACAAAGTCGGACTTGGGGCTACTCATCGAGAGACCTGCAAAACAGAAGAGCTGATTAGGAAAAGTACCATAGACAGCTCAGTGGTTGTCTTCTCTATCTGGTTTGTTTGAAAGGCAACTTCAGCAGACGAAGAAAAATTGCACAGCGAGGGTCTGCCTGCAGATTGCCAGTGGAATGTTGCCGACGAGTGAGGTTCCGGGACCAAGATGTGTGTTAACTTCTACGGGCCGGGTAGTGTTTCATGTTGAAGATAGCATTGATTAGGAAGACATATTATCAGACAGACTAAAGGTCGTGTTCAGGGGAATCATAAGAACCTCCTGCGACAATTAATGAGAGCAGGAAAAATAAATCAAGAACGTCGGAATGTATAGGAACTGTGTCATCTCACAACTGGAGAAACTAGACGGTAAAGTTTTGGGAAGTGATAAACAGTCGAACAGAAGGAGGGTACTGAAGATAAGCGCGTGGTGACTACGTGGAGGAAACATAAATACAAGCAATTCGTGAGAACCGCTCTGGGTGTAGCCTTCATCGCTAAAAAATATTTTACTAATGTGTTTGACCTTGTTCTTGTCGTTGTATTGGAGCTGTGCTGTTTTTAAATATTCTACCAACACTACAGTGATTCTCAAAGTGGTACTAAAAGACAGGCATGTCGAACTTGCGGGCCGCATACCGGACTTTGCAAATACATCTGCGCACCCCCCCCCCTCCCCCTACCCACGAAAGAAATATTGTTTAATTAGTACTTGTTTGTGGCCCTAATGGCGACGATATTTGATCCATTTGGTCCTCATGGGACCCTCAGTTTGACATGTCTAGTACAGTGTGCTCCATAAGTCCATTCTCAGAATTACGTAATGTGTCATGAGATTGTAATGGTAATGTTAGTGACCCGTTTCATAGCAAACGGGTCACTTCATTGTTTCTCCGCTCCTGTGCCATCTAAAAACGCACAGAATGTTCATCACAGTCCCTTATGGAGAGATTGAGAGAATGCTGCCTCAGCATATGCACTAGCATACCCACGCATTAAAAGCATACGGTAGCCATCACAAGTGCTAACACAAACAGTCCGACATTATAAATGCAGTTCATCATCGACGGTAGCAGAGGTAACCAACTAATCAGCAGTTGCCCACGCTATTCAATTTTAATAACATAAGGGTACCACTTTTATTTCGACGATAGGCCACGCGCCATTTTCAGAATTTAAGATTCACAACACCACGTTGGTCACAGTCGAAACACATTCCAAATGAAATCGGCAGCTCACAAGGTCGCACTATGCACCCCACTCAGTAGCTGGGCGACGAAACTAGATAGTTTCAGTCTACAAATGGACGACGACCACCGTCTGGCAGAAGCAAAGACTTTGCAACGACTCAAAACATTGACCATGCCTAGCGTCCATTTTGATGAGAATTGTGCAGTTGTAAGCGTGTTACAAATATTCAGTTACTGTTGAGCGACGTTTTGTACACCTTGTTGTAGTAACCTGTTTAGGGGAATTGGTGCTGACATGCTATAGAAAGATTCTCAGAATTCCATATACAAAAAAGAGAAGAAATTTTAAAAGATCTGAACATCAAGTAAGATTGGCTTATAAACAGCATCATATATCCGAAGCTAAAATATTTTGGTCATTTCATAGTCATGACGAATGGGGAAAAATAATAGCAGAAGGCATGGTACCAGGAAGGAGGGGCAGCGGCTGATAGTAATTACAGTTGTGGTGGTAGAAGTAATTATAGGGATAGCAACAGTAGTGATGGTAATAAAAGTTGTGGTGGTAGAAGTAAATACAGTGAAAGCAGCAGTAGTGATGGTAATAAAAGTTGTGGTGGTAGAAATAAGTACAGTGATAGCAGCAGTAGTGATGGTAATAAAAATTATGGTGGTAGAAGTAAGTACAGTGATAGCAGCAGTAGTGATGGTAATAAAAGTTCTGGTGGTAGAAGTAATTATAGGGATAGCAGCAGTAGTGATGATAATGAAAGATCTGGTGGTAGAAGTAAATACAGTGATAGCAGCAGTAGTGATGGTAATACAAGTTGTGGTGGTAGGAGTAAGTACAGTGATAGCAGCAGTAGTGATGGTAATACAAGTTGTGGTGGTAGAAGTAAGTACAGTGATAGCAGCAGTAGTGATGGTAATACAAGTTGTAGTGGTAGAAGTAAGTACAGTGATAGCAGCAGTAGTGATGGTAGTACAAGTTGTGGTGGTAGAAGTAAGTACAATGATAGCAGCAGTAGTGTTGAAACAAACACATAAATGACAAACAAACGGTCTGAGTAAAAGAGGACATCTAAGGGAAACATTCAGAAGAACATTATTACAAACATTATGACAAACATTTTAACAAACATTATTACAAAAATTATAACAAACATAATCGACAAGCAGAAACAATCAGTTTCACATTATGACACAAACTCAAACGACAAGTAGAACCAGTTGGCTTCACATTATGACACAAACTCAAACGACAAGTAGAACCAGTCAGCTTCACATTATGACACAAACTCAAACGACAAGTAGAACCAGTCAGCTTCACATTATGACACAAACGACAAGTAGAACCAGTCGGCTTCACATTATGACACAAACTCAAACGACAAGTAGAACCAGTCAGCTTCACTTTATGACACAAACTCAAACGGCAAGTAGAACCAGTCAGCTTCACATTATGACACAAACTCAAACGACAAGTAGAACCAGTCAGCTTCACATTATGACACAAACGACAAGTAGAACCAGTCGGCTTCACATTATGACACAAACTCAAACGACAAGTAGAACCAGTCAGCTTCACTTTATGACACAAACTCAAACGGCAAGTAGAACCAGTCAGCTTCACATTATGACACAAACTCAAACGACAAGTAGAACCAGTCAGCTTCACATTATGACACAAACGACAAGTAGAACCAGTCGGCTTTACATTATGACACAAACTCAAACTACAAGTAGAACCAGTCAGCGTCACATTATGACACAAACTCAAACGACAAGTAGAACCAGTCAGCTTCACATTATGACACAAACTCAAACGACAAGTAGAACCAGTCAGCTTCACATTATGACACAAACGACAAGTAGAACCAGTCGACTTCACATTATGACACAAACGCAAACGACAAGTAGAACCAGTCAGCTTCACATTATGACACAAACGACAAGTAGAACCAGTCAGCTTCACATTATGACACAAACGACAAGTAGAACCAGTCAGCTTCACATTATGACACAAACAACAAGTAGAACCAGTCGGCTTCACATTATGACACAAACGACAAGTAGAACCAGTCAGCTTCACATTATAACACAAACGACAAGTAGAACCAGTAGGCTTCACATTATGACACAAACTCAAACGACAAGTAGAACCAGTCAGCTTCACATTATGACACAAACTCAAACGACAAGTAGAACCAGTCAGCTTCACATTATGACACAAACGACAAGTAGAACCAGTCAGCTTCACATTAGGACACAAACACAAACGACAAGTAGAACCAGTCAGCTTCACATTATGACACAAACGACAAGTAGAACAAGTCGGCTTCACATTATGACACAAACTCAAACGACAAGTAGAACCAGTCAGGCATCACATTATGACACACACGACAAGTAGAACCAGTCAGCTTCATATTATGACACAAACTCAAACGACAAGTAGAACCAGTCAGCTTCACATTATGACACAAACGACAAGTAGAACCAGTCGGCTTCACATTATGACACAAACTTAAAAGACAAGTAGAACCTGTCGGCTTCACATTATGACACAAACGACAAGTAGAACAAGTCGGCTTCACATTATGACACAAACTCAAACGACAAGTAGAACCAGTCAGGCATCACATTATGACACACACGACAAGTAGAACCAGTCAGCTTCACGACAAACTCAAACGACAAGTAGAACCAGTCAGCTTCACATTATGACACAAACGACAAGTAGAACCAGTCAGCTTCACATTATGACACAAACTTAAAAGACAAGTAGAACCTGTCGGCTTCACATTACGACAAACATTACGACAAACACAAATGACAAGAAGTAGAACCAGTCGGCTTCACATTACGACAAACATTACGACAAACACAAACGACAAGTAGAAACAGTCAGCTTCACATCACAACAAACAGTACAACAAACACAAACAACAAGTAGAAACAGTCAGCTTCACATTACAACAAACAGTACGACAAACACAAACGACAAGTAGAACCAGTCAGCTTCACATTTCAACAACGACAAACACAAACGACAAGTAGAACCAGTCGGCTTCATATTACAACAAACATTACGACAAACACAATCGACAAGTAGAACCAGTCGGCTTCACATTACAACAAACATTACAACAAACACAAACGACAAGTAGAACCAGTCAGCTTCACATTACAACAAACATTACGACAAACACAAACGACAAGTAGAACAGTCAGCTTCACATTACAACAATCATTACGACAAACACAAACGACAAGTAGAACCAGTCGGCTTCACATGACAACAAACGCAAATTACAAGTAGAACCAGTCGGCTTCACATTACAACAAACACAAAAGACAAGTAGAACCAGTCGGCTTTACATTATGACAAACTTAATTGATAAGTGAAGGTTGCGGCTAGAGATCCTTCATCAGCACATTACAAGAATACACAAAACCACAAATACGAACGAGAACACACAAAAGCACTTAATGCTAATATCTTTGAGAGAAATCACAAGTCTGTCTCTGCCTCTTTGTCTTTGTCAGAAAATAATTTATCTGTCCCTGCCACTTTGTCTGTGTCAGAAAAAAATTTATCTGTCTGCCTCTTTGTCTATGTCAGAAAAAAATGTATCTGTCTTTGTCTTTTGTCTATGTCAGAAAATAATTTATCTGTTTTTTTGTTTGTCTCTTTGTCGGTGTCAGAAAGCATTTTTATCCGTTTGTCTCTTTGTCGCTGTCAGAAAGCATTTCTATTTGTCTGTTTCTTTGTGGCTGTCAGAAAGCATTTTTATCTGTCTGTCTTTTTGTCGCTGTTAGAAAACATTTTATCTGTTTCTTTCTCTTCGTCACTGTCAGAAAACATTAAATATGTTTATGTCTCTTTGTCGTTGCCAGAAAACATTTTATCTGTCTCAGTCTCTTTGTGGCTGTCAGAAAAGCATTTCTATTTGTCTGTTTCTTTGTGGCTGTCAGAAAGCATTTTTATTTGTCTCTGTTTCTTTGTCGCTATCAGAAAACATTTTATCTGTCTCTGTCTCTTTGTCGCTGCCAAAATGTTTTTTTTTTTTTTTATTTGTGGCTTTTTCTTTGTGGTCATCAGAAAACATTTTATCTCTCTCTGTCTCTATGTGGCTGCCAAAATGTTTTTATTTGTCTCTGTTTCTTTGTCGCTATCAGAAAAAAATTTTATCTGTCTCTGTCTCTTTGTCGCTGCCAAAATGTTTTTTTTTTTATTTGTCGCTGTTTCTTTGTGGCTGCCAAATTTTGTTTATTTGTCTTTCTTTGTGGCTATCAGGAAAACATTGTATCTGTCTCTGTCTCTTTGTGGCTGCCAATTTTTTTTTATTTGTCTCTGTTTCTTTGTCGCTATCAGAAAACATTTTATCTGTCTCTGTCTCTTTGTCGTTGTCAGATACGATTTCACCTGTTTCTTTCTCTTTGTTACTGTCAAAAAACATTTTATCTGTCTCTCTATGTCGCTGTCAGATACGATTTCACCTGGTTCTGTCTCTTTTTCGCTGTCAAAGAACATTGTATCTGTCTCTGTCTCTTTGTCGCTGTTAAATTTTTTTTTATCCGATTCTGTTCCCTTGTCGCTGTCAGCAAATATTTGATGTCTCTATCTATTTTGCTCTGTCAGATACCATGTTATCTGTTTCTGTCTCTTTGTCGCTAGCAGTTACTATTTTATCTGTTTCTATCTCTTTGTCGCTGCAAATTTTTTTTTATCTGTCTCTGTCTTTTTGTAGCTGTCTGAAAACTTTTTATCCGATTCTCTCTCATTGTAGCTGTCAGAAAATAATTTATCTGTTTTCGTCTCTTTGTTCTTGTCAGATACTAATTTAACAGTTTCTGTCTCCTTGTCGCTTTCAGATACCATTTTTTTCTGATTCTGTCTCCCTGTCGATTTCTGATACCATTGTTTTTTTTTTTTTTTTTTTTTTGTTTTTTTTTTTTTTTTTTTAAATCTGTTTATTGTTTCAAAACATCAGATACAAATTCTCTTTACAAAACAAAAGCAAAATCAATAAGGTGATGTGCGAAAAATGATGATGGTTTGTACCGTTTCTCACTGACATTTCACAGAAAATAGAGACAGGGGGAGGCAGAGAGGATCAGTGGGTTCGAGGAAAGCTGGGGCTGTTGGGTCTGTCAGCGGAAACGGTACATTTCGATGGTAATGTTTTACAGGTTTTAAGATATACATATATTTACAACAACAGAGTGAGTGGAAAGAGAGAAATAAAGAAAGACGGGAAGAAGGAGAAGAGAAAAGGGGGCACGAAAGCGTAAGCGGACAAGGGAAACAAAGGATGAAAGGAAATAGAGATTTTTTTTGAGGGAGAAGCAGCGGGATATATTCATGTGCCTTCGGCTATTAACTTGTGTTAAATTTATAGAAACATGTGAGAGGGAGTCACATATATACATTACACCAACGAAAAGGACAAAAACACTGTTCAGACGGACAGGGGAAATAGTCCATGAGAGAGTAGTAATGTCAGGGAGGGGGGGGGGGGTACGTAGTGGCGTTACGTCGTTGCCCTTCTGGTACCATTGTATCTGCTTCAGTCTCTTTTTGCTGTCAGATACCAATTTATCTGTCTCTGTCTCTTTGTCACTGTGAGGTAATATTTTATCTGTTTCTGTCTCTTTGTCGCTGTCAGATGCTATTTTATCTGTTTCCGTCTCTTTGTCGCTGTCAAGTACTATTTTATCTGTTTCTGTCTCTTTGTCGCTGTCAGATACTATTGTATCTGTTTCTCTCTCTTTGTCGCTGTCAGGAACTATTTTATCTGTCTCTGTCTCTTTGTCGCTGTCAGCAAACATTTTATCTGTTTCTTTCCCTGTGTCGCTGTCAGGTACTATTTTATCTGTCTCTTTGTCGCTGTCAGGTACAATTTTATCTGTTTCTGTCTCTTTGTCGCTGTCAGGTACTATTTTATCTGTTTCTGTCTCTTTGTCGCTGTCAGGTAGTATTTTATCTGTTTCTGTCTCTTTGTCGCTGTCAGGTACTATTTTATCTGTCTCTTTGTCGCTGTCAGGTACTATTTTATCTGTTTCTGTCTCTGTGTCGCTGTCAGGT
>CAJHNH020000983.1:211132-333632 GCA_905116865.2 Candidula unifasciata | reverse complement strand
AAAGGACCTTTTTCAACGAATATAGGGCTAGACTTATATTTTTTAGACAAATCGGCACTTGGTGGGTGATGCTGTCAGCATCACGCAGACGCCGGCCGCCTTTACTTCCCAGGACTGCACCTGGTACCCACTCAAGGCTGGATCGACCTGGGAGTCAAGATAATTTTTGAAAAAAAGTCAGGAATAACAATATATATATATATATCAGTAATAATAATAATAACTAATCTCAGCACACCAGAAAATGTTGGGGGGGGGGGGGTGGCTTCAGTGTTCCCACTGTTTTCTTACTGTCGGCACGCACACACAAATAAGGTCTCTTGTCGACAGCTGGTCTGCATTAGTAAGCAAGTAAATTTTAAACCACCAGAACATCACACAGACCGATAAACACCGGTGACACAAAGTGCCAGTATGCGGAGGAGGATCACACTGGTAAGGTGCTGGAAATCCCGTTTAAACGTTAGATTATATTTTAAAAATTGCATTCCACATGGGGACGACTTATAAGTTAAGTCTGCAACAGTATCTATTCTTGTTTTAAAATCTAAGTTGTCTCCGAGGTCAAGATATAAAATGTGATACCTAACCGCAGAGAAATAACAAGTATGGGTACGTGAGAAATTGCAGATCCATCAGAGGACTAAACCCGAATGGGAATGCCCCCCGTGTGGTGGTATCGATCGTGAAATAATATGCAGGCATACCATTTATGACCCTATAAGCCAGTGGTTTTCATCCGTCCTTAGTCGAGATCATTTAATACAGCTCCTTATGTTGTTGCGATTCCTTAATACAGCTCCTTATGTTGTGGCGACTCCTTAATACAGCTCCTTATGTTGTGGCGACTCCTTAATACAGCTCCTTATGTTGTGGCGACTCCTTAATACAGCTCCTTATTTTGTGGTGATTCCTTAATACAGCTCCTTATGTTGTGGCGACTCCTTAATACAACTCCTTATGTTGTGGCGACTCCTTAATACAGCTCCTTATGTTGCGGCGACTAATTAATACTGCTCCTTATGTTGTGAAGACTCCTTAATACAGCTTCTTATGTTGTGGCGACTCCTTAATACTGCTCCTTATGTTGTGGCGACTTCTTAATACAGCTCCTTATGTTGTGGCGACTCCTTAATACAGCTCCTTATTTTGTGGTGATTCCTTAATACAGCTCCTTATGTTGTGGCGACTCCTTAATACAACTCCTTATGTTGTGGCGACTCCTTAATACAGCTCCTTATGTTGCGGCGACTAATTAATACTGCTCCTTATGTTGTGAAGACTCCTTAATACAGCTTCTTATGTTGTGGCGACTCCTTAATACTGCTCCTTATGTTGTGGCGACTTCTTAATACAGCTCCTTGTGTCGTGGCGACTCCTTAATACAACTCCGTATGTTGTGGCGACTCCTTAATACAGCTCCTTATGTCGTGGCGACTCCTTAATACAGCTCCTTATGGTGTGGCGACTCCTTAATACAGCTCCTTATGTTGTGGCGACTCCTTAATACTGCTCCTTATGTTGTGGCGACTTCTTAATACAGCTCCTTGTGTCGTGGCGACTCCTTAATACAACTCCGTATGTTGTGGCGACTCCTTAATACAGCTCCTTATGTCGTGGCGACTCCTTAATACAGCTCCTTATGTTGTGGCGACTCCTTAATACAGCTCCTTATGTTGTGGCGACTCCTTAATACAGCTCCTTATGTTGTGGCGACTTCTTAATACAGCTCCTTGTGTCGTGGCGACTCCTTAATACAACTCCGTATGTTGTGGCGACTCCTTAATACAACTCCGTATGTTGTGGCGACTCCTTAATACAACTCCGTATGTTGTGGCGACTCCTTAATACAACTCCGTATGTTGTGGCGACTCCTTAATACAACTCCGTATGTCGTGGCGACTCCTTAATACAGCTCCTCATGTTGTGGCGACCCCCAACCATACCATTATTTTTGTCGCTACTTCATAACTTCAAAAATATATGTTTTGCGATGTGATTTTTGGCGACCCCTGTGAAAGGGTCGTTCGACCGAAAAAAAAAGGATGGGAGGGGGCGACCCATAGGTTGAGAACCGGTGCTTTAAGCTATCTTTTGTAATGGATTGGTTGTCTAGTAATCTGAATTATTTATCCATCCCTGGAGTTGATATTGATCTTATGTGAGTGCCTGGTTATAAAAATACACCCCCAGCAGTTTCATTTGTCCACTTTGTCAATTTCAGACTGAATATATTTAAGTAATTTAGACACGTCGTGGTTAGTGCCAGGGGGTTGGCTAGCAATGCCAGATACAAAATGGGTCATACAAGTCTCAAATGTATAAGTATCGTGTGAGGAGGAGGAGGAGAAGAAGAAGAAGAAGAAGAAGAAGAAGAAGAAGAAGAAGAAGAAGAAGAAGAAGAAGAAGAAGAAGAAGAAGAAGAAGAAGAAGAAGAAGAAGAAGAAGAAGAAGAAAAAGAAGAAGAAGAAGAAGACAATGACTCTAATTATATCACGTCAACCGCAATGTTGAAAATCGCAGTTTGTGGAGAGGCAAATAATCACGCAAACGAGTTCGGAATGGCACTTGATGATGATTATATTTATGATGATGATGATGATAACGATGATGATGTTGACGATGATGATGTTAGTCACTGTCCGTTCTAGAGGAAAAAGGAAAAGGGAAGTTATTTTATATTATATTATTACTATTATTTTGTATTATTATTCTACCAACCCCTAATCTCTCCTCTGTGACGGCGAGCCGGTGTGAGTGTGTGTGTATGTGTGTGCCAGTGTGTGCTCTTAAGTGTGTATATGTTTCTGTTCGTGCCTGATTACGAATTCCGTGTCGTGGCAAACACAAGAGGACGACTACATAAAAAACTTTAACCTCACACAAGGAAATAATTATTTCACATCAACCGCTCTCCAATCGCCTTCGAAGCAGAAAACAAACTGGAAACAGCCCACATCAAACATCTGACACATTTTTGACGCCTTGACTTCCCCTAGTTCTCACAGATCTGACCCTCGCATGTGCCCCCGACTTTGTTTTATCTGCTGACTCGAGCTGAAACTACAGTTGCCCTGCTTGTGTTTTTGCGGCTAGCTTTGTTTGATTAAAGATTGGCCAACAATCGGTAATGTGGAAAAAAGTCAAAGACTACATGATCTTTGGGATTTGACCCTTCAGAACAGCTTAGTATGTCAACGTTCCCACGGAAGAGTGTTGACAAACGGCTAGCGAGTTTCGATGGTCAAACAAGATGCGACTTAGGATCTTATTGTGTGGTTTCTTGTTTCACGATCAGCTTTGTAGAACTCGGTTTGTTGTGTCTCATTCCTCATCATCATCATCATCATAATCGTTATTGTCATCATGATCATTATTATTATTATTATTATTATTATTATTATTATTATTATTATTATTATTATTATTATTACTATTATTAATGTCACCAAGGAGCCTCCGTGGCGACGTAATCAAATCGTTTACCTCGCGCTCTAAAGGTCGGCGGTTCGTTTCACGGTTGCGTCCTTTATATTACGAGTGTAACTTTTACAGAGATCTCTGGGGATGGTCGCAGGAGCTACGGAGTTCGTGATCTGTGTAGCGCTCTCGACAAGCAGCTAGCCGTTTTGCGAAGAGAGACTGAGTCATAAAAGATAAAACCCGTGCAATGAAGTCGATCCTGTCGACTTTAACTGTTGTCTTCACTATCATTATCATCATCATCATCATATCCCGGGGTGCTGTTTATATCTCACATGTGGCCATGAAGCCTGGACAACTAATAGCAACTATTGAAAATTAAAAACTACTATAGACAATTAATGACCGCAAGGGACAATTCATAACCACTATGGACAATTAATAACCGCTATGGACAATTAATAACTAATATGGGAAATTAATAACTACTATAGACAATTAATAACTAATATGGACAATTAGTAACTACTATGGACAATTTATAACCACTATGGACAATAAATAACTAATATGAACAAATAATAACCGCTATGGACAATTAATAACCGCTGCGGACAATAAAAAACTATTATGGACAATTAATAACCGCTATGGACAATTAATAACCGCTATTAGTTAGTTAGTTAGTTAGTCTTTCCTCTTGTGTCGAGTGCGGCACATAGGGCAGAGGTCATGACTCTCCATGCATGGCGGTTCGTTGCAATCCGTTGTAGGTCTTGGATGTTTGAGTGGCCCATGAGCGAGCCTTCCCTGATGATAGTTCTACGTAGAGTTTCCCTTGGTCTTCCACGAGATCTTTTCCCCTGTGGTGTCCAAATGAGGGCTTGGTAAGGAAGTCTTGATTTATCCATTCTAAGGGCGTGGCCGACATAGTTCCAGCGGCGTTTTCGTATAAAATTAGACACATACTCTTGCCTGGATTCTTGCCTTATTTGTGTATTTGTTCAGAAATCTGACCATTTGAAATTTAGTATTCTTCTAAGGCATTTATTTTCAATGTCTAATTTTGTGTCTAGAGTTTTCGTTGATTTCCAGCTCTCACATCCATAGGTTAGTACTGGAATCACACAAGAATTGAAAATCTTGAGTTTTGTGTGTTTGCTAAGTGTCTTTGATTTCCAGATGTTAGACAGTTTATTGAAGGCACTAGATGCCAGTGCTATTCTAAATGGTATTTCTGGTGCGGTATCTCCTGTAGATGACATCTTGCTCCCTAGATAAGTGAAACTGTTGACCTTTTCAAGGCTGCTGTTGTTCAGCGTGATATCAACTGAACTGTTGGTAAAGTCTAGAATTTTTGTTTTTGCGGTGTTAATTTGGAGTCCAGTTTGTTCTGAGAATTTCTGGAGTCGATTGATTTTTTCTTGGGCGTCTGTGTGTTCTGAACTCAGGAGTGCTATGTCGTCGGCGAAGTCTAGGTCTTCAAGAATTTTGTCAACGCACGTAATGCCTAAATTTGCGTTATTTATGCACTTGCGCATGACCCAGTCGATTGCTATACCAAAAAGCATCGGCGATAGGACACAGCCTTGCTTCACTCCTGTTTCCACCGGGAACCAGTCAGAATTGCTATGGACAATTAATAACCGCTATGGACAATAAATAACCGCTATGGACAATTAATAACCGCTACGGACAACTAATAACCGCTATAAACACTTAATAACCGCTATGGACAATTAATAACCGCTATGGACAACTAATAACCGCTATGGACAATTAATAACCGCTATGGACAACTAATAACCGCTATGGACAATCAATAATCGCTATGGACAATTAATAACCGTTATGGACAATTAATAACCGCTATGGACAATAAATAACCGCTATGGACAATTATTAACCGCTACGGACAATTAATAACCGCTGTGGACAAATAATAACCGCTATAAACACTTAAAAACCGCTATGGATAATTAATAACCGCTATGGACAACTAATAACCGCTATGGACAATTAATAACCGCTATGGACAATTAATAACCGCTATGGACAATTAATAACCGCTTTGGACAATTAATAACCGCTATGGACAATTAAAAACCGCTTTGGACAATAATAACCGCTATGGACAATTGATAACCGCATGGACAATTAATAACCGCTATGGTCAGTTAGTAAACACTATGGACAATTAATAACCACTGTAGACAATTAATCAGCGCTTTAGACAATTAATAACCGCTATGGACAATTAATACACAATATAGACAATTAATAACTACCATAGACAATTATTGGGAGTAGCCGTGGCTGAGCGGCTAGACGCTCGCCACGGATCGGAAGGTCGTGGGTTCGCTCCCTGGCGGAGCCGGACTTTTTAAAAAAATGACCTTTGCTGCCAGGTCAACCCAGCCTGGAGTGGGTACCGGGTGCAATCCCGGAAAGAAAAGGCGGCCGGTGTGATGCTGACCACATCACCCATGAAGTGCCGATTGGTCTATAAAAATATAGGTCTAGCCCTATATGCCATGTACGCCTTAAGGCGTGGAAAAGGGTCCTTTACTTATAGACAATTATTAACTGATATGGAAATTTATTAACCACTACTGAAAATTAATTACCACTATGAACAAATATTAACTGCTATGGACAAGTAATGAACAAGACAACCTATTTCTTGAGACATCAGAAGCGTGGTTTTTGTAGAAGAATCCTTGGATTTCATTGAACCCCCCGCCCCCCCCCCCCCCCCCCCCCACCACCAATAGAAACCGAGATGTTTTAAAGAGGTGAGGGCTCGACAACAACTTATCACAAACATCAGACAGAGACGGCCATCATATTTGGTCATTATTATAAGAAAAACGAAACTGGAGCACGTTGCGACCATTGGTGAAATCTGTGACAAAAGAGACACAGGAAAACCACGAGAAAGGACTCTTGACAGCCGTTTATCATGACATGTAGGGGATGTCAACACATGAACTGGCACATGCTACTGGAGATCGTAGAATGTAGATAGACATGATCGACGGAGCCAGTCGGCAAGGCATTTGGTAAAGGTGATAATGGGCATGATGATGATGATGATGATGATGATTAGCAGACGATTCCTCCACTCCTTTCTGCCCTGTGTACAATTTTCGTATCCCTATAAGTGCCCCTTTGATTTGTTACTACTCGATTACCCGTTGTATTCAGTGTCATTGTGGTACTGCAGCGGCTGGATGTCCACGCACGACTGACTTCAGCCGACGGGCCGTGCTGCTGACGTCACCGGGTCGGGCTAACGATGCCTTAACGAAGCGGTTCTCAAACAAGAAATAAACTTTTTTCGACACTGGCGAGAGAAGACAACTTAAATTTTAACTTCTAAGTATCTGCATGCCTTCTTTAATAATTTCACAATTTTTAGCCTACTTTTCTTGATTGGCATACGCTCACGGCACTCAAGGGTGCCCCAGCACCCAGTTTGAGAACCGCTGCTTTAACGCATCGTTAGCCCGAACCGGTGACGTGGAGTCGGTCGTGATCCACACTCGAATTCTGATTTTTTTCCCCTTCACAACATACTTTTCCTTCCAACCTTACCCAGTCTGAAATGGGTAGCACGTAATGTCATGGGAGGTAAAGGCAGCCAGCTTGATATTGACCACATCTCCCAGCAAGGACCGATTAGTTCAGTGGAAGTCAACCATTTTCAAATAGATAGAAGCTTTGCTGGACCCAAAAATTTTTTTACAAACAAATCGTCTCGTTCAACCAGCATTGGGGAGCTTTGGGTTACAATTGTGACTAGGTTATGTGCGCCATATAAAATGGCTTAGCATTGCACACAACTAAGAGCCTTGAAAAGGCCGACTGCAATGTTCATGCGATCAAATAAGACGGACACAGATACTGTCAGGACTAGCGACGAAGGCGTCTACCGGCGAGCCACTGGGTGACCTGGTCACCTATGACATTTTTTTTTAAGTTTCAAAAAGGGCGTCCCAAAAAATATTTCAAGTACTATTAACATTAAAAAGTAAAGTAAGTAAAGATCCCTTTTCACGCCTTTGGGCGCATCGGGCATATGGAAAGAGCGCTCATATCTTTACAGACCAATCGGCACTAGGTGGGTAAAATGATCAGCATTATGTCGGCCATAGGGGCGACGCTTGCTGGTGGATGTAATGTCCTAAGCCCCTTCCCCAGCTAATAGTGAGGGTACTGCTGGGGTGACCGTTTGTTTATTAACCCTCAAATAACGCTTCAGGTCAAAATGGACACTAGTGTCGTATGGCAGTTTTGTCGCGCACCTTACTTACAGGATATTTTCACAAATCCCTCAGGTGCTCTGAGACAGGAGAGTTTTGAATGGTGGCTCTCGTTCGACTAGAGGCCTAACCCTCGGTTCAAACTTTCCATTCAACCTGTCTCAGGGATGAGGTGACACGAGCTCTGACTCCACAGGGTTATTATGAACACTTAGGTACCTCTCGGCCAGACGTCCTCACCACAGATTGCCCCCAGACTGGAACAAAACAAGTCCAGTCGAACAAATAATCAACAGCGAATTTGACAAGACAACACTGCCTCTCTGAATAAGACAATAAAATTCAGTAACACAAAACTTTTCTATCAACTAGAAGACTACTGAATTATATCACGATTGTAATTAATTTACTAAAACAAAGTTACGGAAAACCGTAGCGAAGAAATAAAAAGAACGATCGCAACTTTGAAAATCTAACACAAGAGAAAGAATTCCTCTAAATAGACCTATAGACTATCGAGTTCATCACGGCGAAGGAGAAAACATGACCATGAAGGCACGTTTGGAGATGAGTTATCTTAGTCTGCCATGTCACTTATCTGATCAGATCTCGTAGCTCCTCAGCGTCTCAGAATGGAGTAATACGCCACCGTACTTTACTGCACGGTTACACAGGAATGAATCAGCTTCTCCGGATGCCGGAAAGTAAACTCTCTCTGCCGCACTTCCCAGTACGACCACACATGAACGAATCAGCTTCTGGTATTAATCAAGGACTGTCGACTCACTTCACCGGAACGAATCAGCTTCAGGTGCTGATCCAGGAAACTCAACTCACTATTGAGGGACTCCGGCTCCAGTGTCGTCCGCACATTCAACACCGTAATTCAGCATACGTAAATCGTTTACTGGGTCGTGGCAGTTGGAATCACACTATCAAACATAGACACTTGTTGAATCTTCAGAAAATCCTGAAAAACGTAAAGTAACAGACATGAGCGAACCGTACTCAACGTACCTATTTAATCAAGGTCCTTACTTCCTCCAAATGCTCAGATATATTTTAGGTTATTCCAAACCATGAAGGTTGGTTACCTCAATCTTAGAATCCTTTTTGTTTCCTAGAGTGAGCACTAGATCATTAACTCGAAGAGTTCCTGGATTCAGTTCTGTGGCAAAGGTTAGACAGATCCCCATTATTTACCGTTCCTTCTAACGTAGAAAATAAGGGATCGGCGATGAAGTCAAAACCAAGACCCACTGAAATATGCTATGAAAACAATACAACAGTCAAAGCTTGTTGTGGTTACGAAATCACCTAGCAACAGCGGACATGACGTCATACCTGCCCAGACTTCTTGTCATTCACAACAATTCAGTGACTTTCCAAGTTCTGATACCGAATACTAGCAAATAATTAACAATACAAAGTTATCAATACTACAAACCCACTCCAGATATGTAGATTGATTGAATTGAAAAGGTTTAAAAGGCCATTTCAAAGCATTCTGCGAGAAATGTCAACCGAAAGTGCATTCCGATCCGGAGCTCCTTTCGCCACCTTCCTTGGCAAGAATCGTAGGAAAACAGATTCGCATTATCCAGCTGCTGACCTTACTTACCTACATCACAGACACTATGAACGCAAATATTCAATTAAAAGTCCCTAAGAAAACTCACCCATTGTAAATAAAAAAGAGAATAATGAATCTTGTCTGTATAACGGTCAATTGGCGAGACACAAGGAAAAACGCCTGCCTCCAAGACCGGACTGTAGAGAAGTGACGCACACAAACACGTCTCCTAACTACAGCAGGTAGCGTACGAATCCCGCTCACTAATGCAGTGCAGTGGTCAGACAATTTATTTAGAATAGGCGTAGAAAATGTGTCCTAACATTTAATTCGACAATCAAAGCCTAAAAGAGTCATTATCAAAGGGTTTTATATGGATTTTTCCTATCAGGACTCCCCCACAACAAACGAACTATCTAACTATGCTTGGCCTATTCTAATACATAGTTACGATGACGAGTTTAGGGTGTTCAGCTTGTGGACCTTCCTACTGCGGCAGATGTGTGGATGCGGTCATGCGACAACTAGGCACGGTCACTTTTCGTAGCCCTTGCATTTTTACTCCATTTGTAGACGGGAAGGATATAGTTTCGTTGCCCAGCTTCTGAGTTGAGTGCATGGCGTAACACTGTGAGCTGCAGATTTCATTTGAAATGTGATAAACATTTTATGTTTTTCGTTGGCACAGGAGCGGAGCAACTATGGGGCGACCCGTTTGCTATGAAGCTGAAACTAAGATTTCCAGATTACCAGATTACGTCAGCCGTCTTTTCTTCCCCAGGACATACATCCTCGTACACATTTTAGGCTAGGTCGACCTGCGACGCCCCATATCATGATAAAAATCCACACAGCCAGCAGTGGATTTCTTTCGCTGTACGTTGGAATTACTATCAACAATAATTTTAAGAGAAAAAAAAAACCAGCCACAGAAATCAGTGTCAGATAACATAACGTTCTTTGCTTTCTGTTTTATATATATATATATATATATATATATATATATATATATATATATATATATATATATATATATATATATATATATATATAATTTACAAAATGTTATTTGTAATATTACTTTACAAAATAGTATACCAGGTAACTATTACAAGTGCAACTGCACTTAGTTTTGTATTTGCCTGACACTCCTTTTAAACCTTTAGGCACTCTAAATGCGGTTGGGCGTGGGGAAGGGGGGGGGGGGAGGGGGAGTGGCCTACAACGACAGCCACTCACAGAAATGGAAAGTTAATGGTTGCCTGACGTTTATAGTTTAGCACAGGGTTCCCAAGCAAGTGCCCAGCTTTCCCGTGAATTAAGACAGCACGGGTGCCCCAATTATATATGTAATTCAAAATGTGAACAATAATAAACTATAACATGCAGTTTTATTGATCGAAATTAAACTAAACTTACAGTAACATGGAAAAACTATAACTTTTTTGTTTACTTCGACTTTATATTCGAAAAGCGTTCTACTTCTTTTTTACTTCCAACGTCTTGATGAGATCTTTAGATAATGTTTATATAATATAACTGCTTCAATGCTTAGTAGAGATAAGGCATACAGCCCACCTTTTTTAATTGTTTTTCTAATAGCATTTTAAATATACTTCATTTGAAATAAAAGACCCTCAGCTTCAGGGCTTTTGAAAATGTCTCTACTGTCCCATCGCTTTGTGATGCCCTAAGCATGTGTTAAAGGGTTAATCCGGCCCTGACTCTAGAGGTTGTCTAGAATCTGTAATTATTGCACTGTATATGAGGAAAAAAACAAGTTTTTCAAATGGTATGCATTATCTTGGAAGCAGCCGTAGATGTTTAGTGTTGACTGTTGAATTAGGAATTGACATAATAGTACTGAGGACGCTCCTATGGGCGTTCTGTCCTATCTTCAGCAGCAAGCGAAGAGTTCCAATTCCGATGGCAACGGTAAATGATTGTACGACGTATATCCGTCTGGCCTTTCCCTTAAGTGTTCAGCGTCGGCAAGATCCCCTGGTTATCTTCGCAGCACCATTCTCCTTAGAACTAATTATCTATCTGTGCCTCCGCATTGTTCACTCGCTTCCAAAGGGCCCTCACGCCATCTAGCGTGTCATACATCAATTCACCACCAAGTGGTGCAGAACCGGCTAGTCTATCTGTCTGCTCATTGCCTAACACACTGGCATGACCTGGAGAGAACATCAAAAGGATGCTAACTACCCGGGTACTCTGAAGTGATGCTTGCCACTCTGCACGGAGCATGCCATTGTGTAGCGGCTTAGACGCTTGCTTTATGGTTGGGAGGTCCTGAGTTCGGGTCCTGTCGTAGTCGAACTTTATTTGTGAAAAAATGACCTCGGCTCCCAGCCTTGTCTTGAGTGGGTACCAGGTACAGTCACGGGAAGTAAAGGCGGTAGGCGTGATGTTGACCACATCACCCACCAAGTTCAGAACGGTCTATAAAATACAGGTCTAGTCCTATATGCCCAATACGCATGCAGGCGTGGAAAAGGGACCTTTACCTTAGTTACTATGCATTACTTTTTTAAAAGTATTTGTTTATATAGATATATTTGACATTGCTGCAACTATTATATTGACTTGGCATTAATAGCAGTGTGTATATATATATATATATATATATATATATATATATATATATATATATATATATATATATATATATGTGTGTGTGTGTATATATATATATATATATATATATATATATATATATATATATATATATATAGCGAGATTTAGGTGCGTAGATGTTAATATAAATATAGATATATATACCTACGCATTTAAACAAGGCTTAGGTCAGTTCAGCCCCCCCCCTCCCCTAAAAAATTATGTAAGGGGCTGGTTAAAAATTTGACCACGTCGATAGAAAGAATGAAAGAAAGAGAGAGAGAGAGAGAGAGAGAGAGAGAGAGAGAGAGAGAGAGAGAGAGAGAGAGAGAGAGAGAGAGAGAGAATATGCATAGATATCCCAGTTCCAAAATAACTGAAATCCTAGATCCTCTATTCACCTCAAGAAAACCTACCCTAAATCTAAACGTTATATTAAACTAAAAACGCAGACATAACCAAAGATATGCTTCTTGTCTGTCTCAAATCACCCAAGATTACTCATAAAGATAAGCTACTATTTGAAGATTTCGCCTGGTGCAGACGGTACGTGGTAGCATCCGTCAGCGGGCTGTTTATTCCGATAAACAAGATGAAAGCAGGCCAATGTTATGTCTGGCTGGAACATTTTGCAGAGGTCACAAACATTTCACCGCCATGGAACGAATATGATAAATAGATGAGATACATCAGGTAGTGCGTGATGAAACTGGTGGCCAATGATGATCATTGAACTGGTATAGTGCCAAAAAATTGTTACTTTAACCCGTTCTATCCACGGGATTTGAGCTTGAAAAGTAACAGATGATTACATCTAAAGTAGTTTTTATTCTTTTTGTTGTTTTTCTTCTTGTTCTTCTTGTTGTTGTTGCTCTTCTTCTTCTGCTTCTTCTTTTTCGTCTTCTGCTTCTCCTTCTTCTGCTTCTTCTTCTCTTTTTCTTCTTGTTCTTCTTCTTCTTCTTCTTCTTCTTCTTCTTCTTCTTCTTCTTCTTCTTCTTCTTCTTCTTCTTCTTCTTCTTCTTCTTCTTCTTCTTCTTCTTTTTCTTTTTCTTCTTCTTCTTCTTCTTCTTCTTCTTCTTCTTCTTCTTCTTGGCGTCGGTTTCATATGCTCAGGTCAAATCCTCAGGCTGACTGCCTCTTTAAACGCGTGTTAGTTACAGGTCCTCAGTTGTTTCCCCCTAACTTCCCGTCCTTTTCGTTCTTTGAAGCCCTACTCTGGCTCTTTCCAGGGGCCGCAATATAGCCTGGCCATAAATATGGCCTAAAGGCTGAGCGTGGTTTCTGGGGCCTCTCCATGGTGATCCCACAAGGTTGCACATTGTGTCATCTGGTGTTTATCGCTTGTGTGATGTCCTGGTGGGGTAGAAAGTCAGTCAGTCAATCAGTTGTTCCCCTAGCTTGAACTGTACACTTTATTCTTGAGGTCAAGTCCCTCTTCATTTTAGTGTTTGTGATGCCGTCTAGCATGCACACTGTGGAGTCTGTACAGCCTTTATTTTATGCAGCTGGTAGTTGAGGCTACACTGTCCTTTTTTAGACTGAAAATTGATTTATGTTGTTTTCTGCTGAGTCTGCTGATGGTGTTTTTGGGACGTTTGCTGTTGGTTTGTTTTCTCCACAATTTCCTATATTTCCCTTGATAACTGATTCGATGAAGGGTGGTTTATGTTGTAAACTGTAGATGCAGAAAATTGCAAGTGACCTGTTGCCAGAGGACTTGTGGTACCTTATGTGGTTTTTGCATGTGCAACTACTGACCTGTCGTAACTGCTGCATCTTTCCACGATTAGCGGTGTTTGTTGTATAATGGCTGGGACATACTGACAGAATGTCTGATGACAGAGAAGTAAAAACTATGTACACAGTGGAGTTGAATGGTTGTAAACCACGAGCGAAACAAGATAATGACGGGGAGATATTATCTAGACAGACCTACAAACACTTAGTGTCATCAACTGGGAAAACATTGTTTTAAACTAGTAAAAATAAAATAACGAACTAATTTCATAGCCTCCAATTCCTAAAAAAAAAAAAAAAAAGAGCGCCTAACTAAAGTGTTACGACTGAGAATGGACCCTTCCTACAGGTCAAATACAAGGGATGCGGGAAACTAGACAACCCAACAAGAACGAAAGTGCGTCCTTATCTTAATGGTGTACAAATAAGTAGTAAGTGGATAAGTGTGTATATATGATACCGTTCAGCTTCCTGTTTTTAGTATTCATATCTTATTTACCATGTCTGTTTGTTTTGTATGCGTAGATAGCCTCATAAAGATGGTGCCGGTAGATTTGAGCTTAACGTAGGTTTCAAGTGTACGTTCAATGCGTCTGTAGTTGGTCTTAAAGTGTTTGTCGTTTTTATTATTCAATTTGTATCTCATTGAGCCACATAGACGGATTCTTTGCCTAACTTTGAAAATTACAGACCAATTCTCTGCTGAACTTTGAAACTTATAGACCAATTCTCTGCTGAACTTTGAAACTTACAGACCAGTTCTTTTCTTAACTTAGAAACGAATAGACTAATTCTTTGTTTGAGGGGGCAGGCGTCACTGAACTCTGGTGCCATTTTGTTATTAATGAATGACCAACTAAATATCAAAATATCTTCATGAAATTTGGCGAGCACGTACTTGATAAATAACAGTTCACTATAGTATTATTTGTTTTGTTCTGAACCTGTTCACACTTATAAAATAATTATAAAATTGAAAAAATACTGTGAAAGGTAAGGAAAAAAAAAAAAGTTTGTTTTAGAAGGATAATTTCTGAACTAACCTTACAGGAGTCCTGAATTTTAGGGTTAATGCATTTCAATATAAGAGTGAAATCCCCTACCTTTGAAACCTATAGACAGATTCTTTGCATAACTTTGAAACATGAGATGGTTCGGTCCTATTCAAGTTTCCTGGCCCATCTACACACTTTCTCAGTCTTGTCTAGGTCAGAGGGGTGTACTGTTCTTTCCGAAAAGAGTATTTCGTGGAATCAAGGCTCAGGCTGCGACCAGGAGGTTTTTGTTAGGGCCAGTTCTAGATATTCTGGGGTCGTTAGAAACTGTGTCGTCGTGTAGTTTAGAATACGCGACTTTCGGCGTTGATGTAATTGGAGGCAAGACAACGTCACACCCTTCTGACGTTGAGCAGTCTGAGAAAGCATGATTGAAAGGTCAGCCAGTGTGTAGATGGGCCGGGAAACGTGAATAGGACCGCCGATTCTTTGCTTAACTGTCAAACTTATAGACCGATTGTTTGTTCAACTTTGAAACTTATAGATAGATACTTTACTTAATTTTGAAACTAATAGACCGATTCTTTTCTTAATTTTAAAATTTATAGATCGATTCTATGCCTAACTTTAAAGCTTATCAACCTATTATTTGCTTTACTTTGAAACTTATAGACTGATACTTTGCCTAAATTTGTAACTTATAGACCGATTCTTTTCTTAACTTTGAAATTTAAAGACCGATTCTTTTCTTAACTTTGAAACTTATAAACCGATTCTTTGCCTAACTTTGAAACTTAAAAACCGATTCTGTGTTAGTTAAGGGGCCCCACGTGAGGGTGGAAGGAAGAAAAAGCCTACCCCCCCCCCCCCCACACCACCACAAGAAGGATGTCGTTAAAGGCGACTCAGGGGGTTTGCTAAATCTGCTGGGACAGAAGGTGTAGATATCCCAGCCTAGCTGTGAGCCACATCACAACAAGTCAACCGCCCTTTTAGTGACGAATAAAGGAGATTTAAAAGAGGAAAGGGGAAGACACACAATAAGACACGACAGTGCTTAGGCCTGCCAACCTGAGAGAGGGTTCAAATCCTAAGCGCAACAGATTTTACAATTGACCTTGAGCTTCCAGGTCGACCCAGGCTAAAACGTGTAACAAAAAAATGTCATGAGACGGTAATCTAGTTAGTTAAGTAGTTAGTTGGTTAGTTAGTTGGTTAGTTAGTTAGTTAGTTGGTTAGTTAGTTAGTTGGATAGTTGGTTAGTTAGTTAGTTAGTTAGTTAGTTAGTTAGTTAGTTAGTTAGTCAGTTAGTTAGTTAGTTAGTTAGTTAGTTAGTTAGTTAGTTAGTTAGTTAGTTAGTTAGTTAGTTAGTTAGTTAGTTAGTTAGTTAGTTAGTTAGTTGGTTGGTTAGTTGGTTAGTTGGTTAGTTGGTTAGTTAGTTAGTTGGTTAGTTAGTTGGTTAGTTGGTTAGTTAGTTAATTAGTTAGTTGGTTAGTTGGTTAGTTAGTTGGTTAGTTGGTTAGTTAGTTAGTCAGTCAGTCAGTCAGTTAGTCAGTTAGATAGTTAGTTAGTTAGTCAGTCAGTCAGTCAGTCAGTCAGTCAGTCAGTCAGTTAGATAGTTAGTTAGTTAGTTATTTAGTCAGTCAGTTAGTCAGTCAGTCAGTTAGATAGTTAGTTAGTTAGTTAGTCAGTCAGTCAGTCAGTCAGTCAGTCAGTCAGTTAGATAGTTAGTTAGTTATTTAGTCAGTCAGTTAGTCAGTCAGTCAGTTAGATAGTTAGTTAGTTAGTTAGTTAGTTAGTTAGTTAGTCAGTCAGTCAGTCAGTCAGTCAGTCAGTTGATTACTCGACAGGTTATCCTCATTGCGCATCGAACCATTCAGTTCATGCGTCTCAGATCCCCTCCTCCCAAAATCCCGCAGCGTGTATCGGTTGACGACACCAGTCCTGCTGCTTTCTAATTTTTCTTTTGCTTCCTACATAGTGCATTTTTCTGGCCATACCTCTTTTAACATGCTGTTCTTGCAGTCTGATCGTGGTTGCAGTTTCACAGTCATCACCTGGTTCTCGCAAATGCCTTACTTCAAGTAGAGCATTCGGTATATCGGCCTGGTCTATGGCACGTTTCCTCTCCACAGTAGCTTTATCGGCAAGCCTGTCAGCTTGCTCATTTCCTTGCACGCTTGTGTGTCCTGGCACGATTATGAAACTGATGTGTGTCAACCCTGACCTTCTTAGAAACTCCAGCCACTGTTTTGTTAAACATTGATTTAAGACTCAACTTTATAGCACTCAGGACATTCCCATTGGCGCTTCGACCCCTTCTTTAGCAGCAAGGGAAGAGTTTCAATCCCGATGGTACCATTAACTAATTGTATATCCGTTTCTCCCTTTCCCTCTCCTCGCAGCGTCATTCTCCTCAGACCGTAATGATCTATTTGTGCCTCCCCACTCTTACCTCGCTTCTAAAGGGCTCTTACATCTAGTTTGTCATACATCAATTTACCAGCAAGTCGTGCAGAACTGACCAGTCTTCTGCCTGCTCGTTTCCTGACACACCGGCATGACCTAGAAGAAATATCCAAAGGACGTTAACTACCTTGGACCTCTGAAGCGATGCTTCCCATCTGCACGAAACATGCCCGCCTCCGCCTTTCTCAACATGCACTGTTAGTTACAATTACGACATGTGCTTGCAGCTAATTATCAATCCACCTCCACCTCCATTCTCAAAATAGACGTTCAGATATAATATGCCAGGTTTTATTGCACTAAGCGACGTCCATTCGCTTTTGCTATGAGCCACCATGCACTTCTTTGCCTCTCAACACTGAGCCATCCGTATAGATAATCACATCACGTGGGATGAAATTGTCATGAATCATTTGTTGAACTTCTGATTCTGCAACACCAGCTCGAATTCTTGCTCAGACACTACGACCCACTCCTGTCTTCGCACAGATTTATCAAGTCTGTGTCTTCAGCTTGCAACACCCAGGACCTTCCTCTTTTCGTCTGTGACCCTTAGATCTACCTAGCACTTTGCTTACAGAACTCTGAGCCTGTCTAGAAAAGTAGGCAGTGCAAGTATATATCGCATACATACTGCCGGGCTATCTCTTGTACCGTTCACTCGATTTCCAGGCTGAGCCACTTTAAATAGTTACCAGATAAAGTCTTGGGAAGTAAAGGAGCCCTATTCTGATGTTGACCACATCATCCGCCTAGTGTGGATTTGTTAATAAACTATAGGCCTAGCACTATGATCCTAATACTCTGAAAGGTGTGCAATAGGGTCCTTCACATTAGTTCACACTCCCTTAACCTTTTCATGTCCAAATTTAATTTGACCTGACTTGTTGCCAGGTCGGAATAGTTTTCGGAAAAAAGCATGCGCAACTTATGTGGGCTACATTCGCTCTTGTAACAAGCAAATAACAAAACATACCATATGTTTAATTCATTTTTATTTTTGTGAAATAGTGTTTGAAAAATGTTTAAAAAAAAAAATGCTGTTTATCTATCTATATTGTGTCAGAGTCTGGTACTTTCTGAAGCAAATACCAGGGTGTAGTCCAGGTTGACGCGAGCCATGTTTCACAGAAATAAACTGTCTGTAGCCTCTGACTAGGTGTTTTTCTGTCACTACATACTGCACAATCCCTGATCTTCTTTCCTTCTAATATGGCAATAAAATGATAGTGCTTGACAAGACTTTCTTCTGCATGATGGGGGCCCTCTTCGACGAATAGACTGAGATGCTCGCTGTTCTGAAACAAGCTGCTGGATCGTTTTTTTTTTTTAAATATATTGTATGTACCCTACTGTTCTGATGTAGTGATCTTTCCCCAAAGTCTCACGTATTTTCTCAAAAGTTACATGTTCTACTGTGAACATGCCACCATGCATGACCGAGATTTCAGTTTCCACCTTGTCAAATTTCTTCGCTCTTGGGACAAGCTTTCAGCGAGAACTACCGGAACTAAGACCACCTTTCAGACCAGTATCTCTCCGCTAGACGATCTAGCTTTTGTACAGGCAAGGTAAAAGAATTTTTACAACTCGGCACAATGAAACGGGGATTTGGTCTGAAATTTCATTCTCAAATTTAAGCGCTGTGTGTAAAAGGGTGGATCTGATGTTGACAGACTTTTGTAGTAAGTCGGTTCATTCAGTGATAACCTTGCGTCTGCTATATTCATCTAATTTGAACAACTGAAGTAATTAGGTGTATTTTGTGTGCGCACGTTAGTGTACATGCACATATATAATATGCATAAATAATGTTTATACATTATATATATATATATATATATATATATATATATATATATATATATATATATATATATATATATATATATATATATATATATATATATTTATTTATATCTTAAGGTTAAAGTCGAGAGGATCTACTTCACTGCACCGGATATTTATCAAATATGGCTTGGTCTCTCTCCACAGAACGGCCTAGAGCGCCGCACACAACACGAACTCCGTAGCTCCAGCGACGATCCTTAGAGATTTCCATAAAAATTGTAGTCGTGAACTGAGCGTCGCAGCCATAAAACGAACCAACGACCTTCAGATTACCAGATTACCAGATATGTATATATATATATATATATATATATATATATATATATATATATATATATATATATATATATATATATATAATATATAAATATACGAGTGTATGAGGTCTATGTGTGTGTATATGTGTGGGCGTACCTGCATACTTGTGGACCGTTCTCGTAAATTGCAGGCAGCGGCACAAGAGTTAGACTGAGGCAAATTTGGACCACACCACAAAATCTTCTCACAGACAGCACTGAATGTTCTCAACTTCAGCTGTGGAAGCCATAATACGAACAGGATCTGAAGAGTTAATGTGTCCTGCCAGTTAGGTTTAGGTTTTTGCAACGGATCAACATCATGGCACAAGGGTAGTAACCCTTAAGTGATCCCTTCTACTTCTAACTCTAGAATGAAAGGAAAAGAAAGAAAGAAACGAAAAGAAAAAAATGAAGAAAACAAAATGAATTAGTCAGTGAATGAATAAATAAATGAAAGAGAGGAAGAAACAAAGGAAGGAAGGAATAAAGAAGGAAAGACAAAAAGAAAAGACCAAGAAGAAAGAAAGAAAGAAGAAAGAAAGAAGAAAGAAAGAAGAAGAAAGAAAAGAAAGAAGAAAGAAAGAAAGAAAGAAAGAAGAAAGAAAAAGAAAGAAAGAAAGAAGAAAGAAAGAAGGAAAGAAAACAAGAAAGAAAGAAAGAAAAGAAAGAAAGAAAGCAAGAAAGAAAGAAAGAAAGAAAGAAAGAAAGAAAAGAAAGAAAGAAAGAAAGAAAAAGAAAGAAAGACAGAAAGAAAGAAAGAAAGAGAAAGACAGAAAGACAGAAAGACAGAAAAGAAAGACAGAAAGAAAGACAGACAGAGAAGAAGACAGACAAGACAGACAGACAGACAGAAGGCAAGAAAGCAAGACAGACAGACAGACAGAAAGAGAAAGAAAGAAAGAAAGGAAAGAAGGAAAGAAAGAAAGAAAGAAAGGAAGAAAGACAGACAGACAGACAGACAGACAGACAGACAGACAGACAGACAGACAGACAGGACACGGACAGGACGGACGGCACGGAAGGCAGGACGGACAGACAGACAGACAGACAGACAGACAGACAGACAGACAGACAGACAGAAGACAAAAAAAAAAGACAGAAAGACATAAAAAAAGCAAGAAAGAAAGTCAGACAAACAGACAAACAGGAAAAAAAGAAAGAAAAAAATAAAACAAAAAAACAAAAGAAAAAAAAAAAAAATGGAAAAATAAGAATACTAACTAGCAGACGCCGGATTCTCTTATAAAGGAACACCGTTTTAGCTTTCGGCCTTGCATCTATATATTTGATTTATTCGTTGTAATCCACAGTTACCCAAAAACAGAAACTGGTGCCGATTCTCAGCACTGAACTGACTGTACTAACACATTACATCTTCAAGAATGTCAAACATGCATTGTCACATATCCCGTTATCAGGTAGATCTGAAGGACCTCCCTCTGGTGTCACCGTGGCTGGGTTGTGTTACTGTAAATGAGATACGTGTCTTTACTTTCCAGTAAAACTGTGGCCCATTCATAAATTTTATGCAAATGTATGCTGCTATCTGGGACTGGGATCAAGTTAGTGTTTCATAACATGAGGATTACGTTCTCATGTATAAATCGGCACTTACTTAAGTATAGAAAGATGTCCTCTATCCACTTACGCGGAGGTTGGTCTCAGGTATAGAAAAGTGTCTTCTATCTATTTTCGCGGAGGTTGGCCTCAAGTATAAAAAGATGTCTTCTATCCACTCTCGCGGAGGTTGACCTCAAGTATAGAAAAATGTCTTCTATCCACTCTCGCGGAGGTTGGCCTCAAGTATAGAAAGATGTCTTTTCTATCAACATTTGCAGAGGTTGGTCTTTGATTCGTTTTCGCCGTTCTCTCCAGGCGACCTTGACGCTTAACATGGCTACAATATCTCAACTTTCTAGACAGAGTGCTGTTGATGTGCCAATTCTCCGCGATGCTCAGATAATGTTGGATGTCGGTTTCTTCTTGGTCCATGGTATTCTAGAACTGTTCTGTGGCAGTTCAGTTCGGTTGCTCTGACCGTTTTCTACAGTGGTTGCTTGAGTATATACAGACTGCTAAATCTTCTGGCGCTGAGACAGTGTACTGTTTCTACTGCTACAACCATCCATTACTGTCCATCATTCCTTGATAAAGTGTTGGCCCTCAACTACCTGGCAACAAGTTGTCCATTCAGTTGAAAGTAATAACGGTTTCTCCGAAAACCTAGCCACTAGCTTTCTCGGCTTAGCGTGAAATAATACCACCTGGCAACAAGTTGTCCCTTCAGTTGAAAGTAATAACGGTTTCTCCGAAAACCTAGCCACTAGCTTTCTCCGCTTAGCGTGAAATAATACCACCTGGCAACAAGTTGTCCCTTCAGTTGAAAGTAATAACGGTTTCTCCGAAAACCTAGCCACTAGCTTTCTCCGCTTAGCGTGAAATAATACCACCTGGCAACAAGTTGTCCCTTCAGTTGAAAGTAATAACGGTTTCTCCGAAAATTAACCACTGGCTTTCTTCGTTCAGCATGAAATAATACGAGTTAACCGTCTCCTCCAAACTCGCTGACAGTTCACTTTATTCAAAACATAATAAATATTGAATGACTCGCTGTCTGAATGGTAGGTAGTCATTTAGATATCACTGACTCCATAGCCGTACACACTCACCAATTAAAACCATTGATGAAACAGGCATTTGTGTCTCGGTTCATTCATCGAGCTGTGGTCTGGTTTATACGGTATTAACACTGTCACAGAAGGGGCTTTATTTGGTGTGTCTGTTATCAGATAATAAAATTTATGTTAGTCTGTTTATTGCCTCCAACGGTAGGTAAACATTCCGGAGTCTCTCTGCTAGTACTTACTTTGACAGACTAAAACGATCTCTGAAAGATACGTCAGGAATTTCATTCTTTCCTACAGAATGTCTGGTTTACCAGTACGGCGTTTAGTAAATAAATTGTTTTAAAGTATACTGTTTTTCTTCTTCCTTCCTTTTCCTCTTCTGCTTAGGTCCTTTCTTCTTGGTTTTTTTTTTTTTCGTCCTCGTTTTTATCTTCTATTACTATTACTACTGCTGCAGCTGCTGCATCTTCTTCTATTACTCCTGCTGGTGTTAATACTCCTACTACTACTAATTCTACTACTGCTACTATTATTATTATTGCTTTTATTACTTCTTCATCGTCGTCTGTTACTGCTACTTCTACTGCTGCTATCCCCTGTATCTTGAAAAAAATATACACCCTTATCAATCTTATACTAACGCCTAGCATTCTTTGCCGCCTCCCCACCCCCATGGGGATTTCGCAGTCCTATTCTGAGGGGGGAAACATAGCCGCTGCTCTTTAGCGAGCATGTTGTACGAGACGAATAATTAGGCGTGATTTCTTCGAAGTCTAAGCGCATCTGTCTGAGAGGCAAGAAGTCAACATTCTGTATACAAACATCCCATACCACTAAAACAGATGTCCGCGCAAAACTCAAGTTCTAGAACAGAGTTTATTCTTCTTCTTCTTTCGTTCTCTTGAAATAAATTATCTATGTCTGCAATGTTGTTTCTAGTAAGAAATTTATTGTCTTTTGTAATTCACTCAGCGACCCGTAAAGTTAGACCTGCACCTATGTTTCTCTTGGCCAAAGGTTTTTCCTTGAAATATTGTATTTGGGACAGTGTTGGAGGACAAGATCTGAGTGGAGAGTGAGATGCAACAACGAAATTCATATTCTGTTTAAATCTCCACTGATCACTGGAACTACGAGAGCTAATAGACTGAAATAGTTGGTGCATATTGAGAGAATGTCAGATGACAAAGAAGTGAAAACTGTATACACAAGGGAGATGAATGGTCGTAGACAACGCGCCAGACCAAGTAGACGATGTAGACCTGCAAACACTTGGTGTCACCAACTGGAAAGAGAAAGTCAATCAGAGAGAAGAATGGAGGCTGGCGATATCTGCAGTAATGAACCTCAAGGGCTCGAAATGCTGAAGAAGAAGAAGTATGGTTCAAGTCTTTCTACACCTCCCTTTCCCTTTGTATGCAACGGAAAGGTCTTTTAGCATATAATGTACAACAGATTGTCTGAATATGCCCCATCTTGCGTCAGTGAATTGCCGCATCTCTTATTACACTAGAATGTGTCTAGTTCTCTCTACGTTCCACAATGGCGGTAGTTATATCTGTTCAGAGTAAGGTATTTTCTAAGTTAGTTGCAGAACCAACCCCAGCAATTTTTGGCTGTTGTGGTTTTCCTAGGCAAATTTTACGTTCAGTGGTTTAGCCTCTGAACGGTCAGTTAGTTCTCGGTACCACTGTCGACACGAATGCAAGACAAATCGTCCGCAGCTGGGATCGAACCCACCACCCCGGCATAGGAAGCGCGTTCCCAACGCCCAAGCCACAGACGCCGACAGAATAAGATATCCATTTATACAATTCACTGATGCTGGCATAGTGGTTGGTGAATTGCTTATCAATAAACATGGGTGGAGTTTTAACTCTACAGTAGGAGTGTGGGGGCCGCCGTAGTGTAGCTGTGAGACGCTCACCTGCTAATCATAAGGTGGTAAGTTCAGGTCTTGACGGAGCCAAATTATTATTTAAATAAAATGTTTTACCTTGGCTCCATATATGTATAAACCTCGATGAGCGATGCCTTTACTTACTGCGATTTTCTTTTTTCTCTGCCTGGTATCTCCCCCTCCCCCCATCCGCCCCATCCGCCCCATTCCCTTTTTCCACCCCCAGTAGAGAAAAAGTGAAACATACAGGCATTTAAGATTCTATTTCTTGAAGACAGTTTTTGAAAGACATTTGTAGGGCATTTTTTTTTTTTTTTTTGTAAAGACAGTTTCTTAAGGGTAGTGTTTTAAAAGTTGTTTTAAGCCCTTTTTTTAAAGGTATTTTTGAAAGGCAGTTTTTTTTTTTTAAGGATGCTTTTTACGGGCATAATTTTCTTTTTAAAGGCAGTTATCCATTTGAGGATAGATGTCCTGGAGGCCAATGCCATTTCAAGAACATCTATCTCGGTGTGGATTCGAATCAAAAACTGTTAAATAACACCCGAGCATCCTTATAAGGTGGATGAGATAAAATGTGACCCTCCAAAAATCAGATGCGATGACATATGCCCAAAAAAATGAGATCAGATGAATGAAACATTCCCAAAAATGAGATAACATGACATATACAAAATTATATAAGATTAAATATGTTTAAAAATGTGAGATGGGATGAGATATAAAAAAAAATGAGTTGGGATGAAATACAACAAAAACACGAGATGTCAATTCCAATGTTACTACTTTATTTACATGACGCTGAAAATATATTATAACATATTTCAAGTCTGCGATGGGATAACAAGTCACGAATAACAATTTTTCTAACACAGAGGCATATAATAAATAACAGTGTGCCGAAAAACAAAAACAAAAATACAACATCAACTTTTATTCACCCAGATTTTGATTCAACAGTGTTTCACAAGAGCGGTGGCTGGTCATTATCTTGGGATCTCATTGTCGGAGTTCAAGGTTCGAACCCTCCCTAAAGTATCGGACATATGGGAAGAGCACCCATATTTTTCAGACCAATCGGCATCAGGTGGGTAATGTTGTCAGCATTACGCTGGCCGTCTTGACTTCCCCAGGACATACATCATGGTACCCGTTTTAGGCTGGGTCGACCTGCCACACCCCATATACAATGATAAAAATTCACTCCACCAGCAATGGGTTTCGATCTCGGTGCGTTGGAATTACGAGTTGGACTCGCAACGCCTTAGCCACGGACGCCGCTCTTCCCTAAGATGATGGAGTTGATCCAACTTAATCGGGTATTTGTTATCGAAGTTAACCGTCCCGCTTTGTTCTGTAGGACTGTGTACTGCCTTATTGTAGTGTCGTTTTCTTTGGAATCTGATCTTACATGTGATGCCCCTACTCCTTTCGCCTCATCAAGTGAAACAGTGTGCATCCTAGTTGGCCCTCAAGAAAAAAGCGGAGCAGTATATGGGTATTTTCCTTCATTCATTTAATGTTGAATAATAAATTTTGAATTAAGAATCGACATCACAGCACCCAGGACACCCCCATAAGCTCCGTCCCCATCTTCAGCAGCAAGCGAAGAGTTAAAATTCAGATGGCACCAATAACTGTCTGATTGTACATCGTCTCGCTATTCCCCTGAGTGTCGAGCGTCGGCCAGATCCCCTTGTAACTCCTTGCAGTGCCATTCTCCTCAGACCGTAATGATCTATCTGTTCCTCGGCACTGTTCACTCGCTCCCAAAGGGCACTCACAACATCCAGCTTGTCATAAATCAGTTCACCACCAACTGGTGCAGAACCGGCCAGTCTATCGGCCTGCTCATTTCCGGACACACTGGCATAACCTGGAGAAAATATCCAAAGGATGCTAACTACCCAGGACCTCTGGAGTGAAGCTTGCCACTCTGCACAGAGCATGCCTGTCTCCACCTTTCTCGGCATGCTCTGTGAGCATTCTTCATTGAAGGAGGTTGCTATTACTGCCGAACTGATACATAATACTAGGCTCACCCATAATCGTCTCCAGTAACTGGAGAAGCAGAAGCAGAAAAAAAAAAGAAGAAGAAGAAAACTGATATATAACAGCAAACACCCAGCAGTGTTCTAGAAGAGGGGTGGCTTATCAGTTTGTTAGATACGCTGGGCTCTCACTGATTGGGTTCCCGGTTCGAATCATCCAATAAGATGAAGAATTTCGTCGTCGCTTCTCACTGTCCCTTCTCCAATGTTTAAATCTCTCGTGGGTCTATTTTTAGCAAATATTGATGTTGTATTGACCTAGTTGGTGCTTTCTTGTATCCTACCCCAAACAGGGAAAATCCACAGGTCATGGGACAGTCTAATATTTCAGGGGGTGGTAGGAAGACTGCATGCAGTCGTAGGACCTAGGCTGCACTCTCTCGTGGGACGTACGTGGGTTGGGGTAAGGGCCAGTTCTAGATGTTTTTGGGGTTGTTAACATGATCGGAAAGCCGGGAAACCCAGTCACCCTCTAAAATATTGGACTGCCCTGTGACGTCATCTGACGTTACCAAAGAACCCCCTAGTTAACTACTGCGCACTAATTACTGAGGAAGTTTCCTGTTCGAATCATCCAATAAGATGAAGACATATCTAATGAGGCAATATTGTCAGTAATATGTACAAGCCCCATAGCCTGATAGTTTCTATTGTCTGTGTTGTCTCCGTGAAGCTAGATAAACACAACACCGTGAATGGTAAGCAGTGAATCATCTTACATTACCCATCATCAGTTTTCAAAAACTACATAAGTACAATTAACAACACCATGACTATCAGCAATATCTTTACTGTATCAAGATCATTACCATCATCACCATCATCAACATCATCATTACACCAGCATTAGCATTAACATAGTTATTATTATCATTATTATTATCTAAACCTTAGATAAAAGGTTTCTATGTGACGGCCTGCGGAAGAAATTTAGGAGGTCCGTGATGTCAATAGGAAAGAAAAAAAAAGCAACCAACAACCTCTCTCTCTCTCTCTCTCTCTCTCTCTCTCTCTCTCTCTCTCTCTCTCTCTCTCTCTCTCTCTCTCTCTCTCTCTCTCTCTCTCTCTCTCTCTCTCTCTCTCTCTCTCGCTTTCTGTTCTAGTAGTACAGATTCTAAACAAGTTAATTTTTAGATCATGAATCTTTTCCATGGTAACTTACGGATGCTAGACTCTAACTCAATCTTTGAAGGGGAAAAATCTTGAACTTTTGGTCTAAATTTCTACCGAAAAATTCTTAGAACACCATGAACCAAGAAGAAGGAAAACACCGAGATCCTATAATGATCTGGGTATCCATGAGAACTGGCTCATCAACGACATCCTGCCCCGAAAGCTGAGATAGTTTAGCCACGTTTAACGTCGCGGAGGCCTGGAGAGAGTGTTCATGAAGGGTACAGTATCCTGGAAACGAGGCAGATGCAGGTCTCCACGAAGATGGATACAAGATCTTGAAGATGCACTGACTATTAAAATACATAGAGCTGGCAAAGTGGCTAGAGTAAGAGAGAGACTTTCAGGCGGGCCGTGACTAGAGCGACGTTCGGTAGAGTATCTGCTGATTAATGATGAGCATAGTTCTGAGTGTGTGTGTGTGTTGTGTGTTACTGTGTGTATGGTAAATATAGCTCCAGCACCTGTTAAGTCACCATTTCGTCTTGTCCCTATCGAGTCCGATGAAGTGCAGCAGGGAAAGATCGGGGCCTGGCTTCTTGAGCCAGGTCGGCCCACCTTCCGAAAAAAAAAAAAGGTAAAGTCGGGAGATGTGAACCAGCGACATTGCACACGGTTATAAACCATAAGTGCTTTGTCACCAGTCCGGACAGCTGATAAGAAACTGTCCGCCTGTGTTGCCGTCCACACGTAACTCTGTAGCTACAGCGACGTTTCTCCATTTACCCCAGAGTGTCACTCTGGTACCCATCTCCTAGAGGCTGGGTGAACCCCGGGAACCGCCCGGTTTCGAACACCGGCCGTGGCTGCAGCGGGTTGCAGCTGTATTTGAAAGCAAGCCTCCTATCGACTGCGCTAACGCGGCTCCACCTTCCAAGATTGCAGCAAGCATTTGCAAGTAATGGACCGAAACAACTGTCAAAGAAGGACCTCTACTGATGACCGGTAGACCCCTGTTGTGCATGCTCCCGCATGGAGTTCTTCTCCTTATTATTAAAATGTATGTGGTCCGCCGCTGATCTTCGAAGATAAGAGGGGGTCCAGGAGTCTTATCTAATTGAAAACCACTCATCTAGACCAGTGCTCCTGTCCGGCTCTCTAGCGTAGTTGGCTTAACCGGTTGCACGGAGACCGGCCGAAGAACTCCTTGTGGTCCGGTTTCACTCCCGGGGGTAGGCAGAAAAGCCACATTTCTCCCAGATTTACGGTATTTACAATGGAATCAAGGCCGAAAGGTTTCGATATCCATAATCCAAGCCAAAGGGTTAACAACTCATGGTTTCTGGATACTAAAAAACAAAAAAAACAGGCCAGTGTTGCTCAAGCTTTGTAACCCGCAGCTCTCGAAGACTTGTCCATGGCCCACTAACAAGAGAAAAAACAAGTTGGGGGGAGGGGGGGGTGAATGGTTTGGGAGGGGGGGGGTGCTGCTGCGGCTGACGAGTTGCAGAACACTTCTCTAGACCACGTAAAAGCTTCCTTCCCATCATGCATACCTACCGGAAATCCCAGTTAAACTTCAATAAATTGCAACGGGGAACTCCTGATCGGTCATAGAAGACAGCCAAGGTGTATCCGCAACGTCCCTATTCCGTTACATAAGAGATAAAAAACACATAGAGTTAACATATTTTGGGCACCTCTACTTCCCAGGGCATTTCGCTGTATCTATTTTAGGCTGTGTCAATATGAAAGTACTGAAGAGTTTTGGGAAATGCCATTCTGGTCTCAAGTCTCAGGGAAGGGAAAACCCCAACTGCACCTCCACGCGGTAGAGGACGGTAAACACACTGCGGTGTGGCCAACGCAGCTATGGGGACTGAGTCTCCGCCGGGAAAAGTGGACACCTCTGGGGTGCCCTTTGCTGTTAGCTGGAGAATCACAGAGCAGGGCACTCACTTGCCCTAGCAATTAAAAAGATTGCTGAAGGCTGAGAACGCAGTCTAAAGCCACGTGGATGTGGAAAGCAACGGGAAACTACCACATTACTATCCCAAGAAACTTAACATGGAAGTCAAAAATGAAACTCAAAGATTTGATGGTGAGGGCCCTAGGCCAGGCAGATCACAAACGCGAACTGGGGAAGAGAACGATGGCAGAGCAAGTTAGGGTAGTTGTGACGACGGCCTTAAGTCAGAATATCTTGGACAAAGAAGAGGAGAAATACTGACATCTTGAAAGATCTGAACATCAAGGAAGATTGGCTAATAAACAGCATCCTGTCTCGGAAGCTGAAATATTTTGGTCATATCAAGCGCCACGTCGGATTAGAAAAAATTGTAGCAGAAGGCATGGTACCAGGAAGGATGGGCAGGGGCCGACCGACACGAAGATGGGCACAGGATTTAAGTGACTCCTTAAGTATGAAAGCACATGATGCGGGAGAGCTGGCGAGAGACTGAGTTTCTTTCAGGCAGACTGTAATGAAAGCAACGCTCTGCAAAGGACTTGCTACATGATGATGATGATGACGGTCTAGGAGCTTTCAGGCAATTATAAAAGTCGTTCTCTGTGCGAATTTGAACCCATGATTTTCAGGCCGCCAGTGTAGCGACTAGACACTGCGTTGTCATGGCCTCCCAGCAGGATAATAGATGAGGTTAAATGGGTAGCTTCCTAGGATTCATACTAAAATATTCAAACTGATCAACACATAAATGTTTGCAGCACATGATGCCAGTCTTAGCAACGCTAAGCTCATCTGACTGCAGTTTACACCCTGGCCCCTCATCTGCCTGCAAGTTACATCCTGGCCCCTCATCTGACTGCAGGTTACATCCTGGCCCCTCATCTGACTGCAGTTTACACCCTAGCCCCTCATCTGACTGCAGGTTACACCCTAGCCCCATATCTGACTGCAGGTTACATCCTGGCCCCTCATCTGACTGCAGGTTACATCCTGGCTTCTCATCTGACTGCAGTTTACACCCTGGCCCCTCATCTGACTGCATTTTACACCCTGGCCCCTCATCTGACTGCAGGTTACATCCTGGCCCCTCATCTGACTGCAGGTTACACCCTAGCCCCATATCTGACTGCAGGTTACACCCTAGCCCCATATCTGACTGCAGGTTACATCCTGGCCCCATCATCTGACTGCACGTTACATCCTGGCTTCTCATCTGACTACATTTACACCCTAGCCCCATATCTGACTGCAGGTTACACCCTAGCCCCATATCTGACTGCACGTTACATCCTGGCTTCTCATCTGACTGCAGTTTACACCCTGGCCCCTCATCTGACTGCAGTTTACACCCTGGCCCCTCATCTGACTGAAGGTTACATCCTGGCCCCTCATCTGACTGCACGTTACATCCTGGCCCATCATCTGACTGCAGGTTACATCATGGCTCCTCATCTGACTGCAGGTTACATCATAGCCCCTCATCTGACTGCAGGTTACATCCCGGCTCCTCATCTGACTGCAGGTTACATCATGGCTTCTCATCTGACTGCAGGTTACATCATGGCCCCTCATCTGACTGAAGGTTACATCATAGCCCCTCATCTGACTGCAGGTTACATCCTGGCCCCTCATCTGACTGCAGGTTACATCCTGGCTTCTCATCTGACTGCAGGATACATCCTGGCCCCTCATCTGACTGCAGGTTACACTCTGGCTGGTGGAGCCCTTACTGGTGCCCTAATTATAACCTCTCTGGCGGTTGAACAGGGCATCTAGGATCTACCATGTTGGACTGTCATCCCGAATGATCGATCGTTCGTCTTCACATATTTGATCTTTGCTGTTGCTACGGAGTGCCTTGACTTTGTTGAAATTCTCCGGTATTATCTATGGGAAAAGACTGCAGCACTTAAGGGGGCAAAAGACATTGTGCTATTAAAGTGATCAGTTACAAAAACTAAACCAAATAAAGGAAGTATAAGAACATAGTCAAAATCACCCAGTGATCACCTGAAAGTGTCCACTTCCCTTACACAGACTCCTAGAGAATTGTCACAGATGTAAATACCCTTTGGTAGCAACCACTAACTCTAGAAATCCATTATGAGGTAATATGGTGTCTTGAATAACGAAACATAATACCACGGTTCACAGTACTACCCAAGTTACTAAACCGTTTATCCCGGTGATAGGGTATCAAATTCTGGACGAGATTCTCTGTTGGCATCGCTTCTTGAAATATGTTTTGATTTCAAATTTGAGTTTTTCAAAATGCTTTGTCTTTCTCCTTCTCTGTTTTATCGTATCTCTTTGTGAGTTTGTATTAGTCAATAATTTCAAAGCCTTTTTAAACTTATCAGATAAGACGGATATCTCTGTGTGTGTTCCCGTTTCAGAACTGAAATTACTGATTCCCAATGGGCTTGGAGTTGTACGAGACAGATCTCCTCCATGAGACGGACTATTGTCTGAAAGGATAAGTTCTTGACGGTGTTCCTCCAAAACTGTGTTTAGCTTTATTGACTTGTGTCGACAGTTCTTGGAAGATTCGTCTCGACATTGATGTCTGATTTTATGTTCCTGTGAAGTTTGTGTGGATGTTCTCTTGTCAGAATTCTTGGGGTGGCTTTGCAACGACTGCTGGTTGGTTCTCGTGTTTGATTTGTATTTTGGATCTTCCACTTGCTGTTTGCTTTGTTTTGATTTAAGTAAGAGCATACGTCGAGCAATTCCAGAGTAAATCGGCAGCAGAAGTCTGCTTGCTTCAATAATAGCCAAAGAATTAGGCGTACTATTCTGATGCTTCACCCACTTCGTTATCTTTTCTGCCAAGCACTTTCTTTTGGCTCTTTTTGGCTTCATCAGCATTCTTGACAGAATATCACAAACACACTCTCCGGAGTCTTTATCTGGTGAGTTTATATCACATTTATTGCCTTCTCTTTCCTTACACTGTTGAAGATAAGACAGTCGATGAGCTATCATGCGGTCAATATTCCAACACCACCTGTAACGCAACTTTCTACGCCTGGTTCTTGCTGCAGACTTTCTTTCAGACATTATTTCGCACTTTTCTTGCACATGCCTCCCGGGACCTGTCTTCTCTACTTCCTTTCTGGCAGTTTCAGCTTCATCTTCGCTGATATCCAGACGACTGAATCGGGTAGATTTCATGCTCAGATTTGTTTCTGATCCCAGCATGGGGTCGCAGTTGATCCCAAGGTACAACTTTCTGTTTGTCTTGTATTTGACGAAGTCATATGCTGTAGCGTGGGAGCCACTTTCTAGAAGAGATGACTCTTGAATGTAACACTCGGGGTCAACTTTGTCCTGTGGAAATACCAAATAATAACGATAAATATACATATATAACCAGAAACACTGCTTTGAACAACAACAACAACAACAACAACAACAACAACAACAAGTACGTGAAAGACGTTACTAAACCTATTCCCCTTTTGTAGTCGACAAAGTATTACGCTAAGTGATTTCGACTCAGATGAATATTACACTTCAGAGGCAACAGCCACAACTTCCATTACTGCCTATATTGACCACTTTTGCGAGGTAGTCGGGTGAGTCTGAGGATGAACGGTCGCATGGTTAGTGCTGTCGCGGCGAACTGTGAAGGTTAGCATTTTATTTGTGCCCCTGACAGAGAAAAAAAACATCCCCAACATTCATGAGAATTCTAGTCTTGAAAGCTCAGCGTTCGAACTGTTCGGCCAAACATTCCCCAAAGTAGCAACTACAGGGAGTAAAGGTAAAGGTTAAAGTCGGGAGATGGGAACCAGCGTCATTGCACACGGTTATAAACCACATAAGTGCTCTGCCACCAGTACAGATGATAAGAAACTGTCCGCCTGTTTCGCCGTCCGTACGTAACTCCGTAGCTATAGCGACGTTTCTCCATTGAACCCAGAGTGTCAACTCTAGTACCCATTTCCTAGAGGCTGCGTGAACCCCGGGAACCGCCCGGTTTCGAACACCGACCGTGGGCTGCAGCGAGTCGCAGCTGGATTTCAAAGCGAGGCTCTTATCGACTGCGCTAACGCGGCTCCCAACTACAAGGAGTAAAGATGGTTAAGAAGCATAGGACGATTATACTTGAACTGGAAATACCTAAAACAATACATGTAGACTTCAGTAAACCTTAGGAATGTAAAACACAATAAGTAAATTGTATATAAGTTCTTCTTCTTGTAAGCGTTCTTGGCAATCACTGGTCGTAAAATAGGGCGGAAAGTTCTGGTTGTTCGTCCCCTTCTGGACCTTGGTCTTGTTCCAGAACTTCAGTTCTACAGATCTGGCTTAATTGTTGTATGCGGACTTCACCTCTTAGGCAGATGCACTTCGACTTCGATAGCAAAAACCCTAATTAGACGCCTTTCACGACATGCTTGCCAATGAACCAGTAGGTCTTTGTCTTCTTCTTTGCGTTCACCGGCTGTATTTCCCCTTTTTTACTGACCAGTAGGTCTTTTTCTTCTTCTTTGCGTTCACCGGCTGTATTTCCCCTTTTTTACTGACCAGTAGGTATGTAAAACAAATATTTATAAACTGCAGGTCAGAGCTCACAACGACAGTCAAAAAGAAGCACAAGTAACACAAAACAACCAGCAGAAATAACAATAAAAAAACTGCACATAAATAAAGTAATATACTATTTAAGAGAGATTTGGGGGGAGGGGGGAGGGGAGAGAGAGAGAGAGAGAGAGAGAGAGAGAGAGAGAGAGAGAGAGAGAGAGAGAGAGAGAGAGAGAGAGAAAACGAACGAACGAACACTATTTTTAAAGAGTCCCAAACTGCGCACATTGGTCCGTCTTAAATTCGCCCTATCAAACACCCGTCTTTCACACATAAATTGTATTTTATCAATTAAGCATGTTATGCGTATTTAACAATGTGCATAATGTAAATATCGGGTGGGGTGGGTTATGGAGAGAGAGAGAGAGAGAGAGAGAGAGAGAGAGTAGGAGAGAGGAGGGAGGGAGAGAGAAAGAGAGAGAGAGAGAGAGAGAGAGAGAGAGAGAGAGAGAGAGAGAGAGAGAGAGAGAGAGAGAGAGAAGAGAGAGGAGAGAAGAGAGAGAGAGAGGAGAGAGAGAGAGAGAGAGGAGAGAGAGAGAGAGAGAGAGAGAGAGAGAGAGAGAGGGGAGAGAGAGAGAGAGAGAAACATACAACTACTGAAAGGAGCCTAATTTTATCGTAATATTGACATTTAAAATCTTTGTAATTTCATGATTCAAATTGTTCAGATTGCACTCAAAAATACCTTAGGATTTGATCAATTAATTGAAAGTTCTACTGCATCTGGGTGATCGACAGTTGTTTTTAGGCCTAATATCTTTCCTGTCAGCTAATAAAAACGCACCATCAGATAACTATGCGTTTTGCACAGTATAGTTTCTGACTGGCGCCGAGGTCACAGCGTTGCATGATACTAGCAATAGCTAGACAAATAAATAGGTGGATAAAAGACGATATGTCCCGGAGTGAGCCACGAAATTTGCGTCTAAGTTTGGGGAAAACTCAGAAACAGATAGTGATGGCGCCGTAATCTATCTGTCTTTGAGGGTGGAGGATACCATTTCTCGGGTCTTCTCAGTTATCTGATCAGCTTAGGCGGTGTCTTGATAAATGAGGTCTACATAATAAATGTTAGGAATTCCAGTTAGCGGGAATAATACACACAACCTCAGATGCTCCGATGACACAGTTTCGATAAAGGAAAGGTGAAATGCAATTGTAGTAATTGTGAACAGTGTTGCAGCTAGGAGAATGAAAGACAAACATATAGACAGACGGACAGACAGACAGACGGACGGACAGACAGACAGACAGACAGACAGACAGACAGACAGACAGACAGACAGACAGACAGACAGACAGACAGACAGACAGACAGACAGACAGACAGACAGACAGACCGACCGACCGACCGACCGACCGACCGACCGACCGACCGACCGACCGACCGACCGACCGACCGACCGACCGTCCGACCGTCCGACCGACGGACGGACGGACGGACGGACGACCGACCGGACGGACAGAACCGACAGACGACGACCGACGGACGGACGGACGGACGGACGGACGGACGGACGGACGGACGGACGGACGGACGGACGGACGGACGGACGGACAGACAGACAGACAGACAGACAGACAGACAGACAGACAGACAGACAAGAAGTAAATATAACACAACCAAGAGACGAAATACTTACCGATAAATACAGTGCGAACGTTGCATTCATGCACAGATATTTCTTCTCATGGAAGCCAACAATGACCATACTTGCTTCATGAGACAGGAATCGGACCACACCTGCAGACACAAATACAAAGGATTAGTTCACCGGTATTTCATCTGGTCAGCCATGACACTTTGATGAGGTACAGGGTGGAAGAGAAGAAGAAGGAGCAGAAGAAGAACTATGACCAATCAAATTGGCGGAAGAAGAGACAATAAAAATATACAAATCCTGCGTTGTGCAGACAAACAGAACACGCCGTAAATTTCCAACTTCCGATGCAACGTATGGCAAGGCGTCTGACGAGAAACAGCGAATAGTGCCAAGCAATAATTTGGGCACTGTTTTATTTTTATGAGCATTATTTAGAATCAGATGTTGACCGTTGCCTGTATCTATATATTAGTTTCGAGAGTCACCGTGGCATAGCTGCTGGACACTCGCGTGTGGATTGGAAGGTCGTGAGTTCGTTCCCGAGCTGGACTTTTTTTTTTTAAATGACCTCGAATCCCAAGTCGACACAGCCTTGAGTGGGTACCGGGTGCAGTCCCGGGAAGTAAAGGGGGCTGATGTGATGCTGACCACATCACCCATATGGTGCCGATTGGTCTATAAAATATATAGGTCTAGCCTTATATGCCCTATACGCCTAAAGGTGTGGAAAAAGGACCTTTACTTACTTTACTTATGTATTAATTTTATATATTTAGTATTCACAATATATCGGGCCTCTACGGCGAGGCAATAAACACAAGAACGTAGTGACAATGGGCAACTTAACATTAAAAGAGTAGATCGGGGAAAACATATAGATGCTAGATGCGTAAGCCGATGGTTTCAGCTGGATTAGAACACAGGTCTGATCGGTGATACTAGTGATCGCATGACTGCCTACGCTTACTTTTATAGCCATAGCTAATGATAGTGTATCAGTGACAGTGACAAAGACTGAAAAATTAAATATCTGATATGAAATTCTTGCGAAGTGCTTTTGATATAAAAAGAAATATTAGATCAGAAAACGAGGAAATCTTAGGGAAAACAGGGGTAGCGACAACTCTTGATTTTATTAGAAAACAACAAATGGAATAGTTTGGCCAAGTAACCCTGATGTCAGCAAACAATGCATCACATCAAGTAATGTTGTATAGATCAGGCGGGAAGCGAAGCAAGCCGACCATGCCAACCATTCGCAAAGGAAATAACAGTCCACTGGAATCCCCATTTAACTTCTCCTTCTTCTTCTTCTTCTTCTCTTCCACCTTTTACCTCATCGAAGTGTCGACGGGAAATGTAATGCTCGTTGATGAGCTTTGTCAAGAGCACTATTAAGACTGATGTTCATTTCTGTAAGGTTGTTCTTAATGCCATCACTCCATATTTTCCGAGGTCTTCCACTCACTCTATACCCGTTGTAACATTTTAGTGTGGCTCGCTGTGGCAGATAGTACCAGGACATTCTTGTTAGGTGTCCAAACCACTTCATTTTTTGTTCTTTGATGACCTGTAAGACTGGCTTTATTCCTAGCATTCGTCTGATTTCATGATTTCGTATTCTGTCTTTCCTTGAAACTCCTGCAGCTCTTCTTGGGCATTTCATCTCTTTGGCATTGATAGCATAGTGTTGGCCAAAAAAATAGTTCTGATAAGATTTACTTCAGTACTCCGAGGTATCTGCTTGTTTGTCAACAGGGGAGATAGTTGACCCATTACTTGATTAGCTTTGGCACATCTGGAGCTAATTTCTCTGTCCAGTTTTCCGTCGGATGTGAAAATATCCCTATTTAACGACGCACACAAACGGGCACTTTCAAGTAAGCTATATACTTGACCTTGTCACCGCAAGGTATGATAGGATCAAGATGAGATGACCCCATCCGTGAGCGTCAGGCTGAAGTCCAGTAACAATTAAATACCTAAAATGTGTAAGGAAACATTATCAATCGTTAGTCGAGGATCCAATTTCACTGCTCGGAAGTTGATAGCAGAAAAACAAAGTTACCAGAGGAATTTTTGTGTTTGATTCTCAGTCGGCATTGCGGAAGGTTCAAAATGGACTAATGTGGCAAGAGTGGATACCATGCATTAGTACGCCAAAATTGCAGAGAATCACGTGGATATACTGTCCGGGAAGTGCAGGAGTGCGAGAGAATAAAAGAGCGGATTTTCTGGCTACAAAAGCGAAAGCTACGGGAACACTCACATTCGACAAGGAAGATATTCTGAAGATCATATATGAACGACTTTTGGCAGAAGACACGGGATTAGATGAAATATCATGGGCAAGAATGTGAGTGCTAGGAATTAAGTGTAGTTCCGGCAAGGAGAGACGGATGAAAGGAAGAGATCGGCGTGTGTATAATCAGTGTGCTACGGGAACAGTTAGCATCTGCACCTTACGTCATTTGCTGCGGGAAAGCATCTACTGGTATACCCGGTGTGCCATGATGTCGATGTTTAAATTAGTAAATCAGTAAACCAGTTCTGTGTGTGTGTGTGTGTGTGTGTGTGCAGTTGGGTCTCATAAGGACTGCTCTGTTCCCTTGCCAGCAGAAATCTCACAAAATGTCATTCACTGTCTCATCTAAAAAAATAATTTAAAAAAACCTAAATGCACAAGGCAGACGTCAGATGTGCCAACACTAACAGTTCCCCACCAGAATTGCAGCCAATTTTTGATACAAGCAGTCAATCACGAACGCTGGCATTTACCCACGTAATGCTGCCTAAGTACACGCCTTTTCGTTATCAGCAACCCGACATTTGTTAGTGCAGTTCACAATAAATCTACTGTCACATGTGCCAGTTCATTCCAGTGAATCTTTTTCGCACGCTATTTTAATTACCTCGAGGGTTCTCAACTTCTGATATCTCTGTATTCTTCTTCTTCTTAAAATCCATGTCTTGTAAGGTTGGTAGTCATGTATATCCACAACCTCCTGTCTCGTGTACTTTCAATCGACTCTGCCACCGATAATCCTTCATGCCATGTTGTAAGAACGTCCAGCATCTTTTCTCTCGGTCACCCTCTGCCTCTTTTCTACTCCAACTTTCCTTTTGTCACGATGTACTCCAGTTTTCTAATCACTTGACCAAAGATTGTCTCTCACTTGTGTGGGCCATCAGTTCTCTTCGTTAATCAGTTTCTTTCAAGACGTCTTCATTTCCCTTTTTATCTGTCCAGGGTATTCTCATAATTCGTCTATGAAACCACATCTCCGGAGCTTTCAAATAAGTTTTCACTAATCTACCAACTGTCCGTTATCTTTTTATTAAGCACATAAAATAAGAAACCATATGTTGAGGTAACATTAGAGAAACTCTGCAACAATACAGTGTGTTTATGGTCGAGGCGGCCAACCGCACAAAAACCAGAACCGTATATCCCCTTTGACACAAGAAGCGATAAAAGAGGGTGCGAAGAAGGCGAACCGTTAATTGTGTATCCTTTGAGTTATGAGCTAGATTATCTTCACAGCACTCCGGACACATCCATAGGTGCTCAAATTTTCCCTTCAACCGTCGCGCGGTTAATAGTGCCACCCTTTGCTGGTTGACAAGACAAAATGTTGTCAGAAGTGGGGTTTGAACCCATGCCCACATTCGTGGACCAGAACACTTGCTCAGTAATACAGAGAAGGTTCTGAGCCTTGAATCTGGGACCTCTCGGCCATCCTGACACACAACATGACCGTCGACGGTAGGTTCCTGTACATGACCATGCAGAAACAACCACAACAGATTTTTCTTCGTCTTCTTGAAGTCTGCCTGTGATTTTACTAGGCAATTTTACGTTCAGTATTTTTGTCATATCTGAATATCAAGGAAGATTGGCTAATAAACAGCATCCTGTCTCGGAAGCTGAAATATTGTCATATCAAGTGCCACGACGGATTGGGGAAAAATATAACAGAAGGCATGGTACCAGGAAGAATGGGCAGGGGCCGACCGACACGAAGATGGGCACAGGATATAAGTGACTTCTTGAGTATGAAAGTACATGAGACGAGAGAGCTGGCGAGAGACCGAGTTTCTTTCAGGCAGACCGTGATGAGAGCGACGTTCTGCAAAGGATCTGCTACATGATGATGATGATGATTTTTGTCATTGTCTTCTTTGGAAGCTGGCATTCCATAGCACTATCGAAACCCATTCAAAGCGGTCTGCTGTCAAATCAACCGCAGCTGGAAATAAACCGGGTATCTTAGCATTACGAATCCGGTTTGCCATGTCATAGCCACAGACCCCGAAGTAGAAGAAGAAGAAGAAGAAGAAGAAGAAGAAGAAGAAGAAGAAGAAGAAGAAGAAGAAGAAGAAGAAGAAGAAGAAGAAGAAGAAGAAGAAGAAGAAGAAGAAGAAGAAGAAGAAGAAGAAGAAGAAGAATATGGTGAAGAAGAAGAAGAAGAAGAAGAAGAAGAAGAAGAAGAAGAAGAAGAAGAAGAAGAAGAAGAAGAAGAAGAAGAAGAAGAAGAAGAAGAAGAAGAAGAAGAAGAAGAAGAAGAAGAAAAAGAAGAAGAAGAAAGAGACGACGACGATGACGAACTAAGTAAACAACCGAGGTGTTTGTATATAATGTTTTTCTGTCCCTGATACGATTAAGATAAGCAATGAAGCAGCCGCATACATAACACGTAATCAAAACGTGTGAGATGCGTCCTGATAAGAAACACAGCCCGTGTTGGGAAATGCTAGAAACCAAATTATGTAATCAATTTTTTTTCCTCTTCTTAGACGCAATTTATGTGATCTATGAAATAATATATGTTGTGTAGACGGTTTGTTTGTGTATATTTATCAGTGTATTTTTTATTTTTAATTAAGCAGTGCGTGCTGTCGTAGATAAACAGAAAGATACAAATATAGGAATATGTGAAGTATATAAATAGAAAGATTACAATGCAGAAAAATTGATAATATGCGTACATAGAGAAGTACAAGCAAACGGAATAGATTAGAAGTATATTAAAAAAAAAAAAATATTTGAATAGAAAGATCTATAGATTAGAAATATAGAACTCCCCTCCCCCACCCCCCCCCCCCTTTTCTATTCCCCCCCCCCCTCCCATACACACACACAAGAAAATAGGAAATATATAGACAGAAAGAATAACTTACATAAATATGAATAATTAAAAAAACACAATTGGACAGTTATAATGACTCATTCAGAAGTGTTTAAGGGGAAAACATGTTTTTCGCCCCAGTAGCGGATCGGCATATTATTCTAGACCGATATTTTTTGCAGAAAATCGAGTGAGGTGTTCATCATCACAGTGACCGCCTTTACTTCCCAGGACATTACCTGGTACCCATTTTATGCTGGGTCGACCTGGGAGCCAGGGTCAATACTGAAGACTTTTGGGCCGGTAGGCAGGCGTCTAGCCACTTGGCCACATATTAAAGTATGAAGTCGAAATAATTATGAAGTAAGTTACGGTTGGGGGGTGAAAGGGGGGGGGGGGGGGGTTCACATTTCGGATTACACAACCACTGGAAAACGGCTGGTATAAAAAAGAAGGAAGATCGCGCTACATTGGACGACCCTGTAGAGAAACCAGTAGAGAATCACAAAATTGTTGCTACTTAGGGCACTATTATTATTATTTATATTATTATAACATGTTATTACTAATTAATCTAATTATACTGAACACGAATTAATATTAACTATACAATAAGTATTATTTCAAATATATTATTATATTTTTTCAGCTATTTAGTGCACTATTATTGTTGTTGTTATTAATATTATTATTATTATTATGTTCTCTAAAAAGATCGTTGGACCATTTAGCACCTCTCTGTCCTTTAGTCTAACCCACCCACCATTCCCTTCCCACTCCCCATCCCTGCCTCCCCCATCTTCTTTTATTTTCCCCTAGCACCTCAAAAGTTTCCTTCCTAGTACCTCAAAGTTGTCTTTATGCTAGCGCGGTTGCTACTATTTCACCAACAGCCACATCGCTAACATAAAAAAACTATCCTCACTTCTAAACAATGAAATCAGACACGGCCAGCCACTGCAAATATCTCAGTGCAAACAGGCAACTGAAAACATAGCGTGATCTATTGGATACTGAGAGAATAAAGTCGCTTTCAACTGTAACAGATAATTATCTGTTATATTGATTGTTCCAAGAGACATTTCACGGACCATACCCCCATATACGTTTATAATACCAGGGCAAAATAAGGAGAATGTTTGCGACTACGGGGGTTAATAATAAAACGCACTTAACGGGTGCCATTTCTATTTTACCTTTGCGAGGGTACGTTGAATTAGGTAAACACGATGCTAAAGTCGACAGGTAGAATTTGAGAGCAATGCATTCATGTACTGGGTAAGAAACGATGAGTATTCATTCTAACATCATAAAGCGCCTTTGGTAGGTGATGCTAAACTTCACTTCGTGGCTGTCTTGTATAAGAAAGAAAAGAAAGACTCCTTTACACGCCCTTAGGCGCATCGGGCATATGGGAAGAGCACCCATATTTTTCAGACCAATCGGCACTCTGTGGGTAATGTGGTCAGCATTACGCCGGCCGTCTTTACTTTCCCAAGACAGCCCATCCTGGTACCCATTGAAGGCTGGGTCGACCTGCGACGTCCCATACCACGATAAAAATCCACGCAGCGCACGCAGGTTTCGATCGCGGTACGTTGGATTACGAGTCAGACTCGCAACGCCTTAGCCGAGCTGTCGTGATGTAGCAGCTAGGAGCTCGCCTGCGGATCTGAAGATCGTGGATTAAAATCTAAACAAAGTCGCACCTTTTTTTTTCTTCCTTTAAACAAAAAAGACTTTTTGCTTTCAGGTCGACACAGCCTTAAGGGGGCAACAGGAAAAGTCCTGGGAAATAAAGAAGGCCACAGGGATGTTGACCACATTACCCACCGAGTGCCAATTGGTCTATAATATATAGGTCTGGCTCTCTATGCTCAGGACGTTATTGGTTGTACCTCTGGTTGGGGAGCCTGCCATGTCCTTTATAGGACAGCTTGTTAACCTTTGGTCCAAAGCTGACACTCAGCTCTCACCTGTGGCTTCCCGTAGCTGTCAGCATGCGACAGCGGTCACCCCCGGGCAACGGCTTTGACAGGCCGGCAAAACCAGGTGAGGGTAGCCGATGCTTCTTTCCATCGGTGAGTTAGGATCTGCCTATCCAAGCATGCAAAGGTCGGCAGAATGCCAGGAGGAAACCATATTTGGCTCAACGGGCAAGACGGCGACACTAGCAAAGCGCTGTGGAGCGCATAGAGCATGGCGAGGCACGTAGAACGCCCTGGTCATCCACTGCTCCTAGACATATCTCCAGTCGTCCTGACTCTGTCTTGCCTCTGGACCCAGATATGATTTAGGCAAGAGAGTGAGGTCGACGAAACTGTGCAATTTTTTCTCACTTCATTCCACGTCACCGCGTAAGTCACTCTTTCATTACCATCTCACGTCTGTAGACGTGAAAAGAGTGTCCTTTTAATCGTGTATACGTCCCATAATTTTCTTTCCCATTCCATTGCAGTTTGGAGATTCGATGACCGCTTTCCTTCAGGATCTGCCCAGTATGGCTGTCAGATATGCTTTATGCAATACACTATGACGACCTGGAAGTCCAAGATCAATTACTCTCTCTCTCTCTCTCTCTCTCTCTCTCTCTCTCTCTCTCTCTCTCTCTCTCTCTCTCTCTCTCTCTCCTTCTCTTTCTTGTTGTATCCCACCAGGACATCATACAAAAGATAAACATCCGGTGACACAAAGTGCCACCATGAGGTTGAGGATCACTCGTGGAGAGGTTTAAGAGACTCTTTGAACCCTTAAGTCATATTTATGACCCATCTATATTCAGTGCCCCCGGCAAAAGCCAGCGTGGGGCTACAAATAGCGAAAAATTGCATCTCACATGGGGACGACTAACTTGTAATTGAAATCATGACAGACAACGCTCGATTTTTAACGATGCCCTCCTCGAAAATTACCATCAACAGCTATCAAAACAAACGAGAAGAAGAACTAGCCAGCGTGTATAAACACACAATTAAGAACAGCAAATGAAGGTAGCTCAATGATATAATTGCAAACAAGAATGCAGTACATCACTTACCTGTCAGAAGAGTTCTCTTACCGAATTATCCTAATAGTAGAAACTCTTGAGTCGCGTTTGATGCGATAATTGACAGAAATGGAGGTAGGATTGGCAAATTTCAGCAAGAGTCATAACTCGAAAAAGTTTAGATATGCCCGTACTGGTCCTTAATATCATTGAGTGAGAGAAAACCCATCAGAGATCAAACGGTTCTCAAGAAGAGGGCTGCGTGGTCTCGAGGCATGGTGTCCGCCTCGAGTGCTAGAGGACTTGGACTTCTAGTAATTCCCCAGGTCTCTGGGTAGTGAGATCGGACGCCAGTGTGCATTGTTGCGTACGTAAAAAAAATCCCTTGGCAGTTCGAAATCTAATTGCCCGAGCAAAATCTTGAGTTAAAAATCCTCCCAAATTTTTCAGGATCCTCGCCGGTGCTAGCACAGAGCCTGCACCCATGTGAAGAGGTCCCGGCTCCCCGGGGTGCCGCGGCGGCGCATAGTTTGGGAACCACTGCATTAGTGCAAACATTGCTGTTCAAGTATAGGTCAGAGAAAATGCTGTACCGCTGCATGCTGGATTGTGCATGGGTACAGTTGTATTACATAGACTGTAGGATACTAACAATAAGCAACCTCCGCCGCTAATTTGATTACATGCTTTCTGAATAATATCTGATGAAGCACGTCAGTGCTTTTTCTCTTAGAAGTTGAGATATAAGAGATGATAACTAACTTCTCATGAGAACAACAAGTTAAAGTACCCTGGGTTTTCTGGTAAACTGTGTATACACACTGCCTTAGCATGAAGGCGCATGGCCAATGTACACTGACGTCGACTATGATAAAATAACATCGTAACATAACATCGTCATCATCATCAGTGTCAGGTGCCTTGCCGACTGGCGTGGGCGATCCTGCCTCTCTACAATCTGCGATCTCCTGCAGCATGTATCAGTTTGTGTGCTGACACACCTCCATGCCATGCAACAAGACTGTCAAGAATCTTCTCTCGTTGTCTTCCTCTATCCCCCCTTCCACATATCTTTCCAGTGGTCACAACATGTCCCACTTTCTCTTTTCTCATAACATGGCTGAAAAATTATGACTGTCTCCTTCTGATATCTGCGATAAGTTGTATTTGGGCTCCCGCCTCTTTCAAAACCTCTTGGTTGCTCTTTTTGGCTGTACGGCGTATTTTGAGCATTCATCTGTAAAACCACATATCTGAGGCCTCGAGAAATAGTTTGGTCTGCCTACCGATTGTAGATGCGATATCTACATCATACATATTCTATACATTCTCTGTTGTTGGTAAATGTCTACAAGTGACACATAATCACCACGTACAGCCCAAAGGTAACAAACAGCTGACGGATCTGTTCAGAATGAAACGATAACCAGGTAAATCTGACAACTGACATGTGAAAGCTGATGGAGGAGAAACGATAACTAAGCAAATCTGACAGATGAACACCGACAACTACAGAAAGCTGACAGGCAGGAAAAGGTAACTCACCTAAATCTGACAGGTGCGAAATAGTAACTATGCTGAACTGACAAGTGCAGTGCGATAACCGCGGAAATATAATCAGTAAGAAGACATAATTGTAGGGGAAATAACGCGTTTGTTATAATATGTATACCAGATGTGCTTTTCATGAATACGTCAGGAGATAAGAACTAGAAAATCATGAAAGATCTATATCCATTGGTGAAGGAGCAATTTGTGATTTACGTGTCGCGGGCGACATTGATCTTATGGCTGGTCCGAAACAGAACTGAAAGAACCTACTACAAAACTAGAGTAAGTATGTGGTAAATATGGCATGGGAATTTTCGCCAAGAAAAGCAATACGCCGGTAAAAAGCCATGATTATCAAGTTCCTACCAGCATACAGATACAATGTGAAAACCTAGAAGTTGAAACCTCTAAATACCTCGGCTCCCATATATGTAACGATGGCATTTGTACCAAAGAGATCAAAACAAGACTTGATATGGAAACAGCTTCGATGTCCCAGCTGAATACTACGTGGAAGAACAAACCGGAATATCGTGGCTCGTGACATGTCCAAAATGCCATAGATTTAGGCAAAGGATGCAGTTTACGAGCCAGTTCTCCTTGACGCAGGATGTCAACATTGTGCGTCTTCTTGGTCCTTGGTATTTTATGAATCTTTCTGTAGTCTTTCAGTTCAAAAGCTCAGGTTTTCTTCTTCAAAGACTGAGTGAGATTCTGTGACACATACACATAAGTTGTCACTGGAAAGATGCATGATCTCAAAATGTTTACTCTTACAGCTGCAATAACATAGGTTCCTAATGGTCAAGTTATTGTAAAAAAACATTTTACTTCCCCGGTTTACTTACTGCATGATTTTCTTTTTTTGGGTGATATATTGGGAACTATAGGTAGATAGGTGGTTGTACCCACCAGGACATTACACAAGCCATGAACACCCGGTGACACAAAGTGCAACCAAGCGGATGAGGATCACCAGTGCTGAGGTTCCAGAAACCCCTTTCAGCCGTTATGCTATATCTGTGGCTGGGCCATATCTATGGCCCAGCTATTTTCAGGACCCCCGGCAGAAGCCAGAGTGGGGCTTCAAATAACGAAAAATTTCATTACGTTATCTACATTGGGAAGTATATCCTCTAGCCGAGACATCTAAGCCTGGTGGTTGTTAGGTAAAATGGGGACCCCAAAAAACCTGGCCTGGCCGTAATTGTCACGAACGGCAGCAGTATTTTGTGTTCGTGATTTTAACAAACTGACTGCCGACACGAAAGTTGTGAGGATTATAACTCCTCTCTTAGTAAGAAGTCGACGCTTACGTTTTCAGAGTTTTGAACGCATTTTCATAATTCTGACACACAGGGTTGGATTCGGCTGCAAACGATTTGGCATCAGATTTACATTGATTTTGGCATCGGTATGTACACCAACGGTACAAAATACCATTATTTTTTTTCCGCCCCTAGAAGAGCGGATGGTACCCTATGTTGTGGTTTTCAGAAAGGCTGTGATATTTGCGCCTGTCGGTCCAGTATGTCCGATATCAGAAACACCGTTAACAAACGCCTTTTGCGACTTGGATGTAAAAGAACAGTGCCCCCCCCCCCCTTTTTTTTTTCCCTTTTCCCCCATCTTACCTTACCAACTGGGTCCCGGAACACACATGAGTATATGCGTTCGTGTTTTTAATAAATAGACATGAACATTGTTAAAAGCAGAACTCTTGCTACAAGAAAAACAGTCGGTACCGTGGCGTATGATCGATAGGTTTGTCCCCATTCTGGCCGTTGTTTAAAGGTAGACTGTCAACCTATCTCCTCATTTTATTTCTCCATGTGTATGTATATCGGGAGTCGCAGTGGTGTTGGCAGCAGGGTATATACTGCAAAGCAGCTGTTCTCAACCTGTGGGTTGTGACCCCTTTGGGTGTCGAACGACTCTTTCACAGAGGTCGCCTAAGACCATCGGAAAACACACATTCATTAAAGTTATGAAGTAGCAGCGAAAATCCTTTTATGTTTGGGTGTCCCCCCCCCCCCTTTCCAACATAAGGAACTGTATTAAAGGGTCGCCGCATTAGGAAGGTATGAACCATTGTGCTAAAGCATATTTGTTTCGACCATTCAGTTTCGACACCCTCTGTAGTGTGAGGTCGCTTTTATATACTTGGACATTTCCTGGCTGCTGTCTCCTCCACCTTCTTAATGTTCATCATCTGTAAACTCCTGCTCAAAGTTCAGGTTGTTCATCCAGTTCTAGAAACTGAGCTTTGCGTGTACATTCGTTTTACATATATGGATTATTTGTAGGCAACCCGTTGGTTTCTGGTCTCTCAGGCGGATGCGCTCTGACTTTACAAGGAAAATACCTAATTAGTCATTTTTTACCACATGCCTAATAGGTTTTGAGGTTTTGAACAACGGAGCAACATCATGGCACACGAGTAGTCACCCATAAGTTCTCCGTTCTTCTTTTAACTCAAGCCTGAGCCTAAAGAAGCTTAGCACAGTGCACAGGCTCTCTAGCACCGGCGAGGATCCTGAAATACTTTGATAGATTTGTAACTCCAAATTTTGCCCACCCAGAGCCGTAAGGCTACTCTTTTCGAATTTTAACTGCCAAGGCATTTTTTACATGCGCAATAATGCACACGGGCGTATGATCTCACTACCCAGAGACCATGGGAAATTACTAGAAGTTCAAGCCAAGGGGAAAAATTCAAGCCTTTACCGGGGATTGAAACCGGTACCTATAGCACTCGAGGCGGACACCAAGCCTCGACCATGCAGCCCCCAAACATTCTTGATAGAGAGGATTTATACTTCCTCCTTCTCACCTCCTCCTCTTAAATAATAACGGGACCCTGGAACTTACACGGGGGGCTGGATCAGCGTTGAAGGTAAGGGTCCATAATTAAAACAACCAAGATGTGGAGTCTAGCCTAAACCTTCGAAACCGCAGATAAGTCTCTCAGTATTGTATTACAAACGCAACCAGGAGCCTCGGAGGTGCAGTAGATAAACGCTCGCCTGCGTGCCTGAAGGTCACCGGTTTAAATCTGCATCATTTTGTTTAAAAAAATTACACTGGTTCCCAGGTTGTCTTTCCTAAATTGGAAACAAGGTAAAGTAGAGAGAAATAAAGGCGGCCGGTGTGATGTTGACCCTCAAGCGGTAGATCAAATCGTTCGTTAGAATAAGCCACAACTACCAACACAGCCGCTACACCAAGGAAGATCTGATGTGAAAGAAAATGGCGCCCAAGAAGAACATGAACTGGTGACGTTAAGGACATTCTACATCCTTTCAGAATGAGAAAGCCTGTGCTACCCATGAAGCAATGGATCGCGAACTTTTCCTCCCCACGGGGCTTAACGCTGTCAGTCCCACACGGTTTCACAGAAGATATCCAACGGAAACTATGGCCACAACGAAAAGAAAATGAGTGCGTAACTTTAACCGTAGCGGCAGTTACACTCTTTGCAGGGTGTATAGACAATGCTGTGTATTAAAATAACGGACCCGATTTCTATAGTATTCTTGGTATCAGACAGTGCGTTGTATGCTTTATTTAGATAGTATTGCACGCAAAGTACATTGTTGGGGGATAAAGAAGTTAACAGAAATTGATGATGATGCTGACGATGATGATGATGACTTACCCAGAACTGGTTTGGCCACCTTAGTGCCCGTCACCTGATATCCATTGAACTGCAGAAACTGGTCGTTCTCAGCTCGGAGGTAGTAAAAGCGGTCTTGCGACTGTCTTTTCCATGAATCGGGTACAGTATAGCTGGGATAAATAGATCGAGGAGATTCGTCGTTTTGAGGCATATCGTCCGGCAAGATTGTATGGCTTAAATTGTAGTTCTCTTTGGAGATGTCACTGTCGTTGAAGCTACCTCGCCCGGCTGTAGCGTTGCTGGATCTGTCAACGGGAACTGCATGTACTAAACTTTGGCAGAGGAGGAACGAGATTACTAATACAATCAACGGTGAGACAAATGATGGACGCAGGGACGTGAAGACCACCGATGACAGTGACGACACAGGGCTAATCTTTTGTCTGTGTTTAGATTTGGCTTGTGATGGCCAGGAGAAAGAAGATGTTGGCAGCGAGAATAAATGTGTAGACAGCGATGGCGTCACGGTGGCTGTATTGAAGTTCAGTTGAGATCGAGGTCCAGATGATAGCATCTCCTCAGCCCAGATCCCCTGTGTGGTAGTTTTCTCCTTGATTCTCTCGGACGGAGAATGGAAGACTTTAACGTCACAGACGCAGTGGACGTTTTTCCCGTTTGTGATTGCAATAATTTTTCCGTTTCAGTTTCTGTTTGGCTTTCCTTGCCAGTGAAATGTGGGAACAATACACTTTTTAGGCTGTACTCGATTTTCTTTTGGATTCTGGAGTTGTTGAGAAGTTTCCTCTGCTCAGAAAAGCAGCTGACGGTGTCTGCTATATATAACATTCGCGAACGATACACTGAGCACAGATGGCCACAAGATGGGTCATAACTGCTGTAGCGAATGCATGCACTTAAAGTATTCTTACCAATACTGCAATCATCAACTGTTGCTAAGATGAAGCTTGCACCGGTTGTACGGAAAACAGCTCGGGAAGATAAAGGCAACGCTGCTATACAAGAAGGATCAGGGCCGTAAATCTTGCCTGGAATCGTACAGATGTGATGACATGAAGAACTGTTTTTCCGATGACTACGTAGTTTCGTACTGTCATCTAGCAATCTGGCAGTACAGGAGACCCACATTGAAGCGGCTCAACCAGACACCATGAAGATCAAGCGTTTTCGCTTGTGTTGACACTGGCTCCGGTTGTGTCCCCTGACGGATTAAAGAACATGGAAAAAGAATGTTAACACCGCATTATGGTGGCTTAGTTATTTGGTGAAATTTACGCTTTTGATTTCTTTTCATCAAAAAAGGATCAAGAAGGACAACAATAAGCTTCCCATAATGAGCACATGGACAGTAGGTAAGCTATGTACATTCTTTACCTGTCTTTTTACATTTTAGTAAAATACCTTGCATGTAATGATAAACAGTAAACAGAAATCAAGCATTACAGAGAACAAGAGACTAGCTTTCTTGACACTTGTTCTCCTAATCCTCGCTAATCCCTCTCTTGCGGCTCTGTCAACCTCGCTTTACGACCATGTACCCGGGCGGACAGACAACAAATAAGACCGTCTCCGATAACAGAGAGCTAGATCCGCCAAGATTAGAATTGTTTTTGCCTTCGTTTTCACATGCCTTTATTAGATGCTTCAAATTTCTAATCTTTTCTAGCAAAGATAATTAGTCTTTCAAATCAGGGCCACGCAAGCAGTGAGTAGCCAGGAATTCGTCTGCGATGTAAATTGTTCAAGGACATTTGTTTGTCTACTGAAGAAAGATAACAGGTTTCCAGTATGTGCATGTTTGTTGACGCGGTGGTTCAAAAGACGATATGGAAGGAATGTGCATTTGAAACTTTAATCTTGAAGAGAATAAGAAATTTTTAAACTATATTTATAAACAGGGACATTGCATAATTATCCTGTTATTATCACTGTTGGTATCTTGTTCCTTCGACTGCTTTTTGTTCTAGTTTTTTACCCCGCGTCCTTACATGTGTCTTGCTTCTTCTACTACTACACCATCCACCTCCCTATTCTTTCCTTTTTTTTTCACTTTCTCCTTCTACTTCTTCTTCATTGTTTCTTACGCAGCTTTTTTTTTTTTGGTTCGTGCTCACTCTTTTTCCTTCATGTCATCATTTCCTCCCTCTTTCCCGACCATCTTGTTATCCTCTTTCTTCTGTTCTGTTCACTACCTTTCCTTCCTTCTTCCTGTCATTTTGTACACCATCCACCTCCCTATTCTTTCCTTTTTTTTTTTTTCACTTTCTCCTTTTTCTTCTTCATTCTTTTGTTCGTGCTCACTCTTTTACTTTCATGTCATCATTTCCTCCTCCTTCCCCGACCATCTTATAATCCTCTTTCTTCTATTCTGTTCACTTCCCTTCCTTCTCCCTGTCATTTTGTACCTTTATCTCTCCCCCCCCCCCCGACTTCTTGTCCTTAACCCAGTGCCGGATTTAGCTATATGCTAAACCCAGTGCCGAATTTAGCTATACACTAAACCCAGTGCCGGACTAAAAAGTAAAAAAAGTAAAGGACCCTTTTCCACGCCTTTGGGCGTATAGGGCATAAAGGGCTATACCTATATTTTTATAGACCAATCGGCACAAGATGGATGATGTGGTCAGCATCACGCCGGCCGCCTTTACTTCCCAGGACTGTACCTGGTACCCACTCAAGGCTGGGTCGACCTGGAAGCCAAAGTCATTTTTAAAAAAAAGTCCGGCTTCGCCAGGGAGCGAACCCACGACCTGTGCCGGATTGAGCTACTCGCTAAACTCAGTGCCGAATTTAGCTATACGCTAAACACAGTGCCGGATTGAGCTATACGCTAAACCCAGTGCCGGATTGAGCTATACGCTAAACCTGCTTCAGCTTAAGGCCTCACAGTCCGAAGGGGCCAGAAGAGATTTCTATGTTTTTCACAAATGCAGATTTCTCTCAATATTTTTTTTAATGCAGTTGTCTTTCAATATATTTGTAATTGATGTTAAAAATACACATTGTTAAGGGAAAAAAATAATTTTCACAGCCAAAAATAAAAGATTTAACAATGAACTGATAACAAACAATGGCTCATGACAAATTGTCTGCACTGAGCGTAATGTGTATTAAAAAAAAAAAAAACGACATGTTATGCAACGTGCCTTTTGAGAACATAATTAGTTATTTTTGCATTTGGGAAATCTGGGGGTTGGAGGGAATGTTTAAGTTTTAGCTAAGAGTCCTTTACATGATCGACTTCGTCTTCTTTCCTCCACTCATGGAATGTCTCGCGGCGTCAGGGGAGGATGAGATCTTAGAAGAGGCCCTTCTGCTCACTTCTGGACTGCAGTCCTGTTCGAAAACCTGAGTGTTGTGTGTGCATCCTTTTTACAGATCTGAGACATTTGTGTGCAGACTGTTGGTTCCTTGCCTCTTAGGCAGATGCACTCCGACTTTGAAGGAACCTCCCAATTAGTCGACTCTTACGACATGCTTTTGGGTAGGCAGTGGGTCAATTCTTGTTTTCCCTATAATAGGGCCCCTAAACCCACACGGGGGGTGATTTAAAATAATTTTTGTGATTTTGTAAACATGCTGTTTATTAGTTCTTTGAATAAAAATTAAACGACAATATATACTCTAAGTCTGCGTCTGTGGCTTAGGCTTTGCCAACGCGCTTAGTTATGCCGGGGTGCCGGGTTTGACCCTAGCTGTAAAACTAAGGGCCTCAGATTTTAACATAACGTAACATAACCCTTGACCCATTGGGGTCGCGGAGGTGTATTGATGGAAGCACTAGCACATAAAACCCGTCATCTATTCGGTCCTCTGAAGATTTGCAGCATTCACCGTCCTTTTTAGGATGAAATTTTTAGTTATTTGAAGCCCCACCCTGGCTCTTGCCGGGGGCCGCAATATAGCCAGGCCATAAATATGGCCTAATGGCTGAACGCGGTTTCTGGGACCTCTCCACGGTGATCCTCATCCACATGGTGGCACATTGTGTCATCGGGTGTTCATCGCCTGTGTGATGTCCTGGTGGGGTAGAAAGTCAGTCAGTCAGTCTGTCTTCTGCTTGATAAATAAATGTATGATAACTTAGTTCTGTCAATTTCTTGATGTTGTCAGGTTAGTTTCTCCTCTTCTTTGACTAGCCCCCCCCCCCCCCCCCCCCGCCCACCTTCATCCCCAATCTCAATGTTTCTTGAAGTACAGTTTTTGCAATCGATAACCAAGTGCCCAAACCAAGCTAGCTTGCGACGTTTCACCACTGTCAAGACAGGCTCCGATTTCCCGCAAATTTTTATATTTTAGTATATTTTAGTGTACAGCGCTTAGTACAGCTTTGACCCACATCGAGCCTAAATCCAGTGCAAAAACCTCCTATTCTCCTTCGGTTTCTACTTTGTCGTCCCACCATCTTTAATTTTTCCTTTTTTCCCTTTTTCCTTCTATTCTTCTTCTTCCTCTTCTTCATTAGATATCAACCTGAATATACACACATATATACATCCATATATAATGAGGCTCCATAAGAGAAACCTTAAAAATGTTATAGAAATTACCATAACCATGTCATTGTTTTTTAACCTATCAATACTGATATTAAGGATGTCACAAGTGTTAACGACGTGACATCACACTGCAGACAATACAATGTCGTTATTACGAGAGTTTAAAAACGGCCGCCCCACTTTTGACATGCGCTGTGAGAGAGGCAAAAAAAAAGCCGCCTATAAAATATATTAGGAGGCTAAGGCCTACCATGACTGGCTCCAGCTGATGGGCCGCGTTCTGCTGACGTCACTGGGTCGGGCTAACCATGCGTTAACGTAGCGGTTCTCAAACTGGGTACCGAGCCACCCTGGGGTACAGTGAGCGTATGCCAGGGGTGCCGCGGCAAAAATCAAGAAAAGTCGGCTACAAATTGTGAAAAATAATTAAAGAAGGCATTTAGATATTTCAAAGGTAAAATTTATGTTGTCTTCCCTTGCCACAGTCGAAAATATGTTACTTTTTGTTTGAGAACCGTTGCTTTAACGCATCGTTAGCCCGGCCCAGTGACGTCAGCAGCGCGTCCCGTCAGCTGGAGCCGGTCGTGGGCCTAACCCTCTGTTTCTCCTTATATTTTTTTCGCGTCGTCGCCTCTGTGTGTTAGACCCATCAATCTAGCATGTCCACATTCATCGTGTGACTCACTCCGACAACAACCTTGCGCGTAAAAATTCGAGAGACGAAATGCATTCCTCCCCCCCCCCCCCTTACTAATACACTCATCGACTTCATGACCATCCCCTACACCGTGAATTATGGCTACAGGTGAAATCCTTAGACTTATGGGTCTTATCTTTTCAGGAACTTGCAAGTCTGGAAAGACTTCGTGAAGAAATCACACGCTGATAAATTGTATGAAGCTCAGCCTAGACGCGAATGGCTTATATCTTTACCGTTACGTGATTATGATGATTACGTTGGTGCTAATTATCCAGTTATCTTCCCCTGATGGGAGCGGTCGTAGAAAATCCGGCTCTGGTCTGAATTGTTAATCACGTGACACCACGCTTCAGGATGGCGGCCCCACTTTTGACATGCACCCAAGACAAGGGGTTGGGGATGGGTGGGGGGCAGCCCTCTTAGCCAATTCAAAGTATACTTATAAATAAAACGTGAAAGTTGAACAAACGAACAAACTCTATTTATTAGACGCGTATCAAGCTGATTATGTGTGTGTGTGTGTGTGTGTGTGTGTGTGTGTGTGTGTGTGTGTGTGTGTTTGTTTGTTCTAGTTAAATAGGCTACATTAGAATAAGGATTCCTTACTCGCTATTGGGGCATTTTGCGTATGATTTTTCCCTATGTCGCCGTCCGACGTAACTCTGTAGCTACAGCGATGTTCCTTCATTCACCCCAGAGTGGTAACTCTGGTACCTATTTCCTAGAGGCTGGGTGAACCCCGGAAAGAGCCCGGTTTCGAACACCGACCGTGGCTGCAGCGAGTCGCAGCTGGATTTGAAAGCAAGCCTCTTTTCGACTGCGCTAACGCGGATCCCTAAGACATAAGCGCCACTTTTTAAACTTTAATCGGTACTCACTTGTGGTGTTCTCAGCATAGTGCCAATCGAGTCTATCTATGTTCTAGAATATTTTTTATGACGCCAATTTTAGGCGAGAAAGATTCGAACTCAAGACATTTGGACCGGTAGACAAGCGCCTAGCATTGAGCTACCACTTATCATCGCCAAGTGCCTTTTAGACTGGCGTGGGCGACCATGTCTCTACACATTCTTCGATTTTCAACCGCATATATCAGTTCGCGTGGGAGTCACCGTGGTGGAGCGGCTAGACGTTCGCCTGCGGATCGGAAAGTCGTGGATTTGCTCCCTGGCGGAGTCGGACTTTTTTCAAAAATGATCCCCGGTCAAACCAGCCTTGAGTGGGTACCGGATGAAGTCCTGGGAAGTTATGGCAGCCGGCGTTATGCTGACCACATGACCCATCATGTGCCTATTGGTCTATAAAATATAGGTCTAGCCCTATATGCCCTATACGCCAAGAGACGTGGGAAAGGGTCCTTTACTTTCCTTACTGTATATCAGTTCGTGATATAGGTCTAGCCCTATATGCCCTATACGCCTAAAGACGTGGGAAAAGGTCCTTTACTTTCTTTACTATATATCAGTATCAAAACATGACAAAAGGCTGTCACGAATATTCTCGCGTTATCTTCCTGTCTATTTTTGCACAGATTTTTCCAGTGATCGCATGCGCGATAGTTTTCTTTTGCACATAACATGAACCAAAAAATGAGGTCTGTCTCTTTCTTATGTTTATGACAAGTTGTCTTCCGCCAATTTCCTCTTTTAAAACATATGTATTACTATTTTTTGGTTGTTCGCGAAACTGCGTTACAACTGTGTCTTTGTAATTTACGAAGAAGATAGCTTATTTGCTAGTTTTTTTTTTTTTTTTTACTAATCAATTGTTGGTTCCGTAGATTCTAGAATGGTACGACGCTGACTGTGTCAAAATCAACCCAAACTTTCTGCCACCAAAGTGTTTGAAATTGACCTCGAAGAATGGTATAACGGGATTGTGGAACTCTGTTTACAACTACCTCTCCATACGTCTCTTCTGGGGTGCTACTTAAATGTTTAACTGCTTAAATAACTTTATCAGTTGAGTTGAGTTCGGATCCATCATCACGGCGTTCCGGACACGACCAAATGCGCTGCGTCCCAATCTACTGCAGCCAGCTCAGTTCCCATTCCGATGGACTTATTCTTCTTCTTCTTCTTCTTCTTCTTCTTCTTCTTCTTCTTCTTCTTCTTCTTCTTCTTCTTCTTCTTCTTCTTCTTCTGCCTCTTGTTACCGCTCACAGGCAGTAAAATCTGGCGTAAAGTTCTAGTTATTCATGCCCTGTGATTTTGATCTTGCTTCAGAACGTGAGGTTTGCATGAAAATCCGTTTTACAGATCAACTTACTTGCATGAAGACTATTGGTACTTTCTCTCTCAGGCAGACGCACTCCGTCTTCGAAAGAAACAACCCTAATCAGTCGACTTATTCAACCTGCTTTTTAGGGGAACAGTGGGTCCAACTCCCCGCCCTCCCCACTCATTTTGGGACACCGGAACCCATACTGGGACGTAGAACTTAAATTAAGGAACCTCCATAAAAGGTTTCCAAGCCTTACGCCATACGCTCTAAAATAGGTTCGTTTCATGAACGTTTGGGTTCAGTTCACAAGTGCAACTTGTATGGTGATCTCTGGCGATCATATTTGGAGCAACGAAGTTCGTGTTTTGTGCGACGCTCTCGGCAGTGGCTAGCTGTTCTTTTGAGAGGGAAAATACCGGATAACCAAATGCAAAAACGTCGATCGTGTAAACCAGTCGATCTCAACCTTCCTAATACCGCGACCCTTTAATACAGTTCCTCGTGTCGGTGTGACCCCTTAACCCGTTGTCCCCTTGTGGGACGCAATTTTTCGTTATTTTTTTTTTTTAAAGCCCTAACCTGACTGTTGCCGGGAGCCCTAATATAACCTGACGGTTGAACGGGGCTTCCGGGGACCTCTCTCCGCATGATGGCACTTTGTGTCACCAGGTGTTTATCGGTGCGTGTGATGTTCTGGTGGGGTAAATCTTACTTAATTACTTGTGGAGCTCCCCGCCCCCCCCCCACCCCCCCCCCCCACCCCACCATGAAGTTATTTTTCCTGGCTACTTCATAAATTAATTGAATATGTGTTTTCCGATGGCCTTAGGCGACCCGTGTGAAAGGGTCGCTCGACGCCCACGTTGAGAACCATTGCTCGAAACTATTTACTGGTAAATAGATAATCGCAGGTCCGACTTCAAACAAATAGGCCAGTCCATAGTGACCCCGCTCCTCTGCAACTAAAACGACACAGAATGTCCACCACAGTCCTTTATGTGGGGTAACTAACGCATACTGCACTCTTAGCAAATCCAACAGCATACACTCGTACTAAATGCATACAACAGCAGCCAGAAGTTCCAATACAAACAGTCCGACACTAGAAATGAAATGAATTGTCGGTAAAAGCGGCAGTTACAACAAGTAGCGGAGCCACTCAACTGTAATTGTATAATTAGAGCAGCCGGAACGACCGCACAAGATATAACCAGGGTGTAACCTGCAGAACTTCTCCTTCTTCGGGTTCACCAGCTGTACACTCTGGTGGAAAGTTCTGGTTGTTCGTCCACTTCTGAACTCCAGTCCTGCCCCAGAACCTGAGTGTTGCGTGTGCATCAGTCTTACAGATATGATTCACTTGAATGCAGACTGTTGGTTCCTTGCCTCTCAGGCAGATGCACTCCGACTTCAAAGGAAGCTCCTCAATTAGCCGACTCTTACGACATGCTTTTGGGTAGGCAGAGGGTCTATTCTTGTTTTCCCCATGATGGGGCCCCGGAACCCACACGGGGACCTGCAGAACTAAGTAGGAAAGGGTTTTATGATTGCCAACAAGCTTCACTTCGTCACGGCCTTTTCTGTATAAAAATACTGCGCCAATTACGCCGAGGAGTGGCTGGTCGAACGGGTAGAACGCTTGGCTTTCAAGCGGGAGACCCAGGTTTAAATCCTGGGTAAGGCTGGGGATCTTTTACTGTTAGGGGCTAAAAAATCTTCACTTGCACAGTTGCGGCCGTAAAACCTCAGGCTTCAATACTCCCCCCCCCCCCCCCCCCCTGCCTAAACCGCAAAAGTAGTATAATAAAAGTAGTAATTTTCAGTTGTTGGCCAATTACGCAAACACAGCAACAATCCTTAAATACAATATCTTTATATAAAATTATTACAAGCTTGCTAAACGAAGCAACGCTTAACGCGTCATCTCCTGCCGGCAACGTAAATATCTGTAAGACAGGTTTACATCAAGAGAAAAAATAAAAACGTTATCTGTTCTTCTTTTATCTTTCATTCTGTGCAAACGCCAAGGAGTGACGTCATAGCAAGGTTGAGTTTACTTACAAAGTCTTATCTTCAAGGCATATGCAGAGAACGTCTAAAATATACAGCAAGAACAAACGAAACAAACCGTTTCTAAAACCATACCAGGAATAAGATGGGCTGTTTAAAAATATATTAAATCAGAGATGCGAAACAAATATGTATTTGGAGAACGTTATTGACTAAAACAAACACATAATAACTCTTTTAAAAGCTTTAAATAATTTTAAAACAACAATAATTGGCGTGAGGTAGGGATGGTCGGAGTGTTTGGAATGTATTCACAGTGAAGTAGACAGGTTGTGTGCCAGGTGCCTCGAAGGTGACAGGTTTGTTTTAGGACTGTCTTGCTCTGTTTTCAAGAACCGCCTTTACCATCTAATGGGCTCTAATTCGTATAGGGGACCTAGCGTCCACCACCGTTTTACCTAATATTTTCGAGTTACAGCCCTTGCCATTCACAGCTTTTGCTGGCTAGTATTTATCTTCGATGGTTACAGACGAGTCCTATATTCAGCTGGCCAGACAGATTCACAGTTCCTTTCAGAGACCCTTTAATTGTGTCTGTTCTTGTGGTGTTGTATATTTATTATTGATGTAATATGGCGATGAGAGCAATTGCCGTTTGTGTTTATAATAATGTAAAGTGATTAATTCTAATTTTCTTGTCATTTGATATCTTTTAAGGACAAGTTAAAACCCTCAAACTGACTATTTTTTTCCTTTAAAATTGTGGATTTTTTTTTTTTCTATACACTTCATGAAAGTTTATTCATTTCTGCACATATTATGCAGGTCTTGTTTCAAAATTCGACTTAAAGTAATTTTAAAAAAAAATTAAGTTGGCGTGGTAACTGTTTATTTAACTAATAAGGAAGGAAACATATTTAAACTGTGATAACACAGTTATTTGTCAAACTATTTTAATAATTTGTTTCACCCATTTGTAAAAAATTGTATAATTGGGATAGCCTAATCCATGTAGTTCATGTTAGAACATATAGGCATGAAATAGCTGTGAACGGTGCTGTTATTATATATAATGAAGGGGAACTAGTCGGGGCTAAACTGCAGCACAGTGTTTCCACATTTCGTAGATCGCATCAAGCACATGAAAGAGCAGCCGAAGAAGTGAATACATTTCATAGGAATATAAAAATATCAACAACAAAAACAAGTACTCGGGAACTCAGGGGAAAAAATTTAAAAAAAAAAAAACACCTGCCAACCTCTTTTGTAAAGGCGAAAGCAAAAGTAGTTCATTGAATTAATTGCAGTCACATCGAAAGTTCCCTGGCGATCTATTTACTTATGGCGGTCTCTGTGGCGAAGTGGTCACACCGTTTACCTCTCACTCTCAAGGTCTGGGTTTTGTTTCACTAGTGCGCCGTTCGGTTGAAGAATGCGGTTTTTAACAAAAGTTGTGTGGATCGTCGCTGGACCTACGGAGTTAGTGCTCTGTGGGATTCTCTCGGCAGGCAGCACGCCGTTGTGGGAAGAGAGACCGAGCCATTTAGGATTTAATTTAGTGCAAAAAAAAAGTAAATCTAATGGATTCAACTTTTACACACACACACGCACCCACACGCACACACACACGCGCGCGCACACACACGCGAATGCACACATGCACATACACACGCGCCCGCGCATGTACGCACATACGCATACACACACGCAAATAATTTCCATTACCCCCCCCCCCCCCCCCCTTTTTTTTTTTTTTTCTTTAAATGTCTACATACCACGGCCTCTCCACACACACACACACACACACACACATACACACACACATCATATCTACGCCCGTGATCTGCCGATATGCTAGCACCGGTGCTTGGATTACCTGCAAAACAGGTGTGAAAATATAATTCGCGTTTTGCAGACGATCCGTAAGACAGGCATCGCTATGTCGAGGTCGGCCATCTTGAAAGATCTGACTGAAAACTCGTTTAACGGATAAACATATGGATTTTGTTTTTTCTTCAACTAGACATGTTTTGTATGGTTTTAGTGATGTTTTTCCTGAGAATATTTCGTTACTTGTGAATTTGTGCAGGTTGTTCTTCACCAGCGGTGTTATTGTTTATATTTTGAGAAGTTGGGATGCATTTAGGCTTGATACTTATTTTGTTTTGTTTTTCACTTCTTGTTGTTGTTTCTTCTAATTGTTCTTCCTCCTTCTCCTTTACAGCTTCATCATCGTCATAATTATAATCAACCGCTGCCAACTCTTCTGACCTTTTTCCGTCTCCCTTTTCCCATCTTCCTTGGTTATTGTTCACTTCTTTTTTCCACCTTCCGCCATCTTCTTCTTCTACTTCTTTTTCTTTCTGGCTTTTCTTTAAATGAATTGTCAGCTAATGTTGGACACCTTTTAAAGTCCACTCTCTTCCAGAAACGCTATATTGTTCTTACAATTGAAACTCGAGAAGGACATGCCTGCTGTTTTCAGTCAAGAAGCCAGAATGACATATTTTCAACTCCAGGTTACAAATCCAGACAAATGTCATTTTCCTGACGGTTGAAAAGTCATAGAGATACCATTTATCTCATGGGTGGGAAACCATTTTTAATAACGTCTACCAAAATCCATGTGTGGGTTTCGGGCCCCTTTGGAGGAGCGTTGGGAAAAGAGAGAGGGGGGGGGGCGATGACCCACTGTCACCCTAACAAGCATGTCGTTCTTCTTCTTCTTCTTCTTCTTCTTCTTCTTCTTCTTCTTCTTCTTCTTCTTCTTCTTCTTCTTCTTCTTCTTCTTCTTTGTTTCTTCTTCTTCTTTGTTTCTTCTTCTTCTTCTTCTTCTTCTTCTTCTTCTTCTTCTTTCTTCTTCTTCTTCTTCTTCTTCTTCTTCTTCGTTTCTTCTTTGTTTCTTCTTCTTCTTCTTCTTCTTTGTTTCTTCTTTCTTTTCTTCTTCTTCTTTGTTGTCTTCTTCTTCTTTGTTTCTTCTTCGTCTTCTTCGTCTTCTTCTTCTTCTTCTTCTTCTTCTTCTTCTTCTTCTTCTTCTTCTTCTTCTTCTTCTTCTTCTTCTTCTTCTTTGCGTTCGCTTTCGTATGCTCAGATCAGACCATCAGGTAGGTTCCTCTATGAACTCGTATGTCAGTAGCAGGTCCTTCATCGTTCCCATAGCTTGCTCTGCACACTTTGCTCTTGAGGCCAGGTGTCTTTTCGAATTTGTATGTAGAGTAGGCAGATCTGCAGAATGTGCTGAGGTGTTTGTGGTCCTGTTTGACAGGCACACTGTGGGGACTGTACAATCTTTATTTTATGTATGTGGTAGGTAAGCCTGCAGTGTCCTGTTCGTAGACGGAAAATTGTTGCATGTTGCTTTCTGTTGAATCTGCTGTTGGGGTCTTGTGGGTGTTTACTGTTGGTTTGTTCTTTCCACAATTACTTGTATTTTCACTTGATGAGTGTTTTGATTTCTAGTAATAACAATGAATGGGCGTGTTGTTTCTCCTTTGTTCCATTTTTGTTGCAAGTCTGCTAACTCATTTCCCGGTATGCCTCAGTGAGCCGGGATCCACTGGAGAACGATTTGATTGTTTTCTATGAGTTTGTTTAGCTGGCGGGTCAGTTCTCTTGTGGATCCCTCTGGGTCGCCGCCTGGAGGACTGGCATGCATTCACAAAGGAAAACAATTCAGCTTTTTAAAATTTTTAATTTCTCGGCTGAATCAATAATTGCTTGCTGCTTTGCTCTGCTCTGAAGTTTGTTGAGCATCTTTCGGAGGCGCATGACGTTTCTACTGTGGTCCCATCTTGCAGCATGATGATTGATCCTGCTCCTCGTTTTTTCTGCTCCCTCCAGTGATCCATCGGTGTATATGTGTGTCCATTCGGGTTTTGGATAACAATTGTGAACATGTTCAAGGGTCTTTGCATGCAATACTAGGTCACGTTCTTCAGCCTTTCTGTCTATGCCTGGGATTGTTGTTGTGACTATAAAGTTATGATGTAGTCTATATGGTGTGCCTGGATCATTTTCCATGTTGAAGGAAATTTAGAAAGGATGTCACTGTTTTTCGTTTAAATTTTTTTTTTTTAAATGCATGTCGTAAAAAGAGGTATTTCCTTTTGACTAATTAGGGATATTTCCATTTCACTAATTAGGTGTGTTTACTTTTGACTGATAAATGGTATTTCCTTTAGACTAAATAGGTGTATTTACTTTTGACTGATTATTGGTATTTCCTTTTGACTAATTATGGGTATTTCCTTTTGACTACTTATGGGTATTTCCTTATAAATGAGAGGGCATCTGACTGAGAAGGAACTGTCGAGGAACCAACAGCCTGATCACATAAAAGCCAGATCTGTAACTGGATGAGCATGTACAACTTAAGTTCTGGAACAAGACTAAAGTTTAGAAGAAGACGAACAACCATAATTTTCCGCCGGAGTTTACAATCGGCGAACACGAAGAAGAAGAAGAAGAAGAGGAAGAAGATGAAGAAGAAGAAGAAGAAGAAGAAGAAGAAGAAGAAGAAGAAGAAGAAGAAGAAGAAGAAGAAGAAGAAGAAGAAGAAGAAGAAGAAAAAGAAGAAGAAGAAGAAGAAAAAGAAGAAGAAGAAGAAGAAAAAGAAGAAGAAGAAGAGAAGAAGAAGAAGAAGAAGAAAGAAGAAGAAGAAGAAGAAGAAGAAGAAGAAGAAGAAGAAGAAGAAGAAGAAGAAGAAGAAGAAGAAGAAGAAGAAGAAGAACAAGAAGAAGAACAAGAAGAAGAAGAACAAGAAGAAGAAGAAGAAGAAAAAGAATACGAAGAAGAAGAAGAAGAAAAAGAAGAAGAAGAAGAAGAAGAAGAAGAAGAAGAAGAAGAAGAAGAAGAAGAAGAAGAAGAAGAAGAAGAAGAAGAAGAAGAAGAAGAAGAAAAAGAAGAAGAAGAAGAAGAAGGAAAAGAAGAAGAAGAAGAAGAAGGGCCAGAAAGACACCCCTCCCCTGCCCTCGAAATTCCCCTCCTCCCCCCCCCCCCTTTCCCCCTCTCCCCCAAACACACGCACAAACAATTGGTCACAATTAAACATTAAGAACGAAATCATTTTCTAACAAATGAAAATCCGGTAGGACATTTTTTTTCGGCTGAAAATCCGCAAAAGATGTCATTATTCTCACAAATGAAAATTTATAATAGTGTCATTATTCTCAGAAATGAAAGTCCAGAATAGTGTCATTATTCTTACAAATGAAAATCCAGGAGAAAAAAAACCATTTCTCAAATTTAAAAATCCAGAACATATTTTTGTCAGTTTTAATTCGTAAAACTACATGTTTTTTTTTCCCTCACAGTTCAAAAGCAGATGAATGGGGGAAAATGGGCGTGATCATTCAACATGCCTTGTGGCAGCCGGACAGGGACACCGATCAATCAGTCAGCCGAATTCACCTTAGATGTCTGTTCACCCTGGGGCGCAGACAGTGTTACAGAAATATTTTCTTGTCGGCCTCCGTTTGTTTTCACTGTCTGTGGATAGCCACGTGCGGTCTGTGTCGCACCGAAACACACACACACACACACACACACATATATATATATATATATATATATATTGTTTGTTTTAGTATCCAGAAGCCATGAGTTGTTAACCCTTAGGCTCGGTATTATGGATATCGCAACCTTTCGGCTTTGATTCCATTGTAAATACCGTAAATCTGGGAGAAAATGTGGCTTTCCTGCATACCCCCGGGATTGAACCCGGACCACAAGGAGTACGTCACCCGGTCTCCGCGAAATCCGGTTTAGCCAATTCCGCTAGAGAGCCGGGCATATATATATACTTGTGTGTGTGTGTGTGTGTGTGTGTCAGAGACAAAATATACTTCAAGGGACATTAGTAGATTAGTCGAATAAGAAAAGGGCAAAAAAGAACCTGTAATGACAAAATTAAGAAATTGATAGGACTAGGTTATCACACACTTATTCATCAATATATATATATATATATATATATATATATATATATATATATATATATATATATATATATATATATATCCGCTTGATATATAAGTATCATATATATATATAATGTTTGGCTATATTACTTGCTGGTTTTTTCAGGCATTTTCCTGTTTGCTCAAAAAAATTATCATCATCATTATCTTCATTAAGAAAGAGTTATGGTAATGTAGCTGCTATGCGCGCGCATGTCAGCCCAAAGGTCTGAGGTAAAGTTTACATCGAGGCTAGCTACCAGGTAAAGTTTTGATCGCTGAAAATTAAAAGTGATTACCACTATCATTATTACGCGATTAAACAAGGTTGTAACCCTTTGTGCGTTTTCTGCTCCTAAACGATTATTGGGAAGATGTGCTCAGTAGGCTCAAACTTTGCCTAAAAAATATTATTATTATTATTATTATTATTATTATTATTACTATTATTATTATTATTATGAAGGTAAAAAGATAAAGTAAAGGGCCCTTTTCCACGCCTTTAAGTTATTAGGCATGTAGGGCTAGACCTATATTTTGTAGACCAATCAGCACCTGGTGGGTGATGTGGTCAACATTACGCAGGTCGCCTTTACTTCCCAAGACTGTATACCTGGTACCCAGTATCGATTTAAGGCCGGATCAATCTAGAGCCAAAGTCATTTTTTTAAGGAAAGAAAATCTTATCATCAGGACCGGAACCCACGACCTTTTGACCAGCAGGCGGGCGCCTAGCCGCCACACCACGGCGGCTCCCGTTATTATGTGCTTAAATGCAAATTATATATACATATATATAAGAAAATCGTGGGTTCGGGTTATGACAGAGCCGTTTTTTTTTTTCAAAGATGACCTTGACTCCCAGGTCGACGCAGCCTCGAGTGGGTACCGGGTGCAGTCCTGGGAAGTAAAGGCGACCGGTGTGATGCTGACCTTATCACCCACAAAGTGTCGATGGTCTATGAAAATTTAGTGCTAGCCCTATATGCCTAGTACGCCAAGACTGGAAAAGAGTTCTTTGCTTACCATATACATATTTCCTATTTGGAGTGACATGAAGTGAGAACGTAGGGGAGGGGGAGAGGGGGTGGGGGCAAGTCCCTACCAAAATTTATTTTTAGGAGGTGAAGGCCTCACCCCCCACCCCCACTTACACAGGCCACACACCGTTTTCTGAATCTGCAATTCTTGGTATCAAGATATTATTCCACTGAACTGTGTGACCCGCGTTATAGTTGTTAAAGCTTTCTAGTCACATTTACCGTTGATCAATTTCATGCCTTAGCCTCTTTCGAATAAATGTGCACTCATTTTATTCAATGGAATGTAATAACTCTTTAAAAAAGGTATCTCTGAAACATCAAAGATATTATCTGGTCGACTGGTTACTGTTTATCACAGGAAGCCTAGGTTGGGTACGGCACGACGCCCACCTACCGGCTTCAACGTTAAAGGTTCAAATCCTTACCCAGGAAGGTTTATATTTTTAAACTTTGCTTTGACTCTCAGGTCCACACAGCCTAAAATGGGTACCAGGAAATGTCAAGGGAAGTAAAGACGGCAAGTGTGGTGCGTACCGTTTCACCCACAGAGTGCCCAATGGTCTATAACAAAAAAAATGTAGGTCTAGTTTTACATATCCGTTGCGTCCTTGGCATAAAAAATTGTCCATTTTCTTTCATTTATTTGTATCCGGATGTGACATCCTACGTCATGTGGAGCTCGCAGTCTATTCCTTCATTCCATTTTATCCTGTACATTTAGTTCAATGTCTGCCCGTGTGGGTGCCGGAGCCCTTTTATAGGGAAAACAAGAATAGACCCACTGCCTACCCAAAAGCATGTCGTAAGAGTCGACTAATTGGGAGCTTCCTTCGAGGTCGGAGTGCATCTGCCTGAGAGGCAAGGAACCAGCAGTCTGCATACAAATGAGTCAGATCTGTAAAACGGATACACATGCAACACTCAGGTTTTGGAACACGACTGCAGTCCAGAAGTGGACGAACAACCAGAACTTTCCGCCAGAGTTTATAGCTGGTGAACGCGAAGAAGAAGAAGAAGAAGTTTAATATCATGGATGGAATCCAGCCTAGCAGCTTTGGCCTCTCTCATCAACCTTTCTCTTATGGTTTCTCTTGTGCGTTCTCTTTTCCTTAATCCCTTTATTTCCCATGTAAACGCCTGTTTAGATTCTCTGCTGGATTCTTCTCAAGAAGTGTCCAATGTAGCGCCGTCTATTATGATCAACAAGCCGTACTTTACTCATGTTTTGTCAAAGGGAATTTTTCAGCCCTGAAGTGAAAAAAGCTACCGTAAGGTATAGTTCAGTAAATAATTGGTAAGTTAAAAAAATAAAAGGTAAAGATCCCTTTTCACCCCTTTAGGCGTATCGGGTATATAGGAAAAGCGCTCATATTTTTTAGATCATCGGCACTAGGTGGGTAATGGGTACGGTAAAGTAAAGTAAAATATAGAACTGAATGGGTTATTCTTTTTCTTTACGTCCTCTTTTACTTCTTCGGGCGTCGAGGGAGACAAAAAGGTTCTGCTTCGTGTTCTTCTGGTTAACAATACCCGTCGTCTCAATATAGGACGCCATTTTTTGTTATTTTAAGGCCCACCCTGGCTGCAGTCTGGGGCCCCAATATAACGTATATATAACGGGGTTTCCCGGACCTCTCCCTGGGTGATCTTCATCTACACGGTGGCACTTGTGTCGCCGGGTGTGTCTCGCCTGCTGGATGTCCTAGTGGGAATGAATCTCATTCACTCTTCTGGCTGCTTCGACCAGAGACACATCGCGGTACTGTAGTGTTTCTCTTATGTTATCTTCCCATCATGTTCTTGGCCTGCCTCTTGTTTACGTTTTTTAGGTGTGCAAACCATTTGATTTACTGTCTCTGTATATAACTGGGATAATTAATAGAACTATTTCTGTGCCGACGTTATCTCGTGTGACCTCATTCATGATTTTATTTCTTCTGGTCACTCCTACAGTCTTTCTCAGATACCTCATTTCTGTGCCGACTAATTAGGGTGGGTTTGAATATGCTTTGAGGAGGTGTTTCTTTGTGCTTAGTTGATCTTGTTTGTGACATGCATACATGCTGTTGCAAATTCATTGCTGTATCTGCAATCAAGGCCTGGTCATCAGCAAAGAGTAATTCGTTGTTATTACTATTATTTTCGTTCCAGGTCCTGGCATCTTTGCTGATACTCTCAATGTAGGTGATAAACAGGAGTGGTGATAAGATACATCCCTGTCCTACTCCAGATGTTACTTAGAATGGTTTGGATGTTCTCTGATTTATTCTAACTACCTTCTACAATCTCTATATGAGGTGTTCACTTATTCCATATCGAGCCATAACTTTCCATATTTCTGTCTATCGACCCTGTCAAAATCTTTTTCCTGGTCTACAAATGCTACAGATAAGTTCCGATCATATTCGATGTTCCTTTCTATTATATGTTTAAGTGTGAAGATTGCATCTGTGCATTTATTTCTTCTGAAACCTATCTGTTCTTCTATCAACTGTGGTTTTGTCACTTGTTGCAGCCCCATTTCTTTTATCCTTGGATACATTTTCCCAGCATGACTTAAAAGAGAAATGCCTCGATATTGATTGCATTCTCGCTTGTTTTCCCTTGTTCTTTCACAATGGTACAACTATTGTATGTTGCTAGTCAATGGGAGCAGTGTGTTGTGCGAATGCTGCATTGAATATTCTGTAGAGCCATCTAATGCTGCTTTCACCTGCTGCTTCGGTGATTTCTGTTGGTAGTCTATCAGCACCTGGTGCTTTATATTTGGGTGACTGCTTAATGACTTTAACTATTTCAGTAATTAGTATATCCGGTTCTAGCACTGTTGCGTTGTAGTCTTTGGCTGTTCTTTCCTGACAGTCTCCTATGGGGTTGAAGAGCTCACAGAAGTATTCTCTCCATCTTTCAGCTATCTCTGATGGGTCTCTCAATGGCTTTCCTGTTTTATCGTTAATCACTACTGTTGGGTGGCAGCTCTCATTAGGTTTTTTGCATAGTTTTTACTACTTTGAAAAATTTTATTTTGTCCGCCTTCTCCTTTTCTGCCAGTGATTCTTCGCTACGTTTGCAGGATTTTTTGTTTTCCTTTCTTGATCCTTTGTGTGTTGTCTCTTCATTGAAGTCCATAGTTTACATAATCTGAATGAGTTCAGTTTACTCCACATAAATAAACAATATTATCATGGAAAATGGAGAATAGCAATAATGAGGTACCATGGGAATTGGAATTCTTCTCTGGCTGCTGAAGAAGAGGGCAGGGTGCGTATGGGAATGTCCCAGGTGCCGTGGTGTCGGTTCTTAACTAGGACCAAGTCAGCTCAATATAAGAAAAGAACAGAAACTACTATATAGGGAGAAAAGCAACAACAACAACAACAAAATCACCGAAGTGAGAAATATGAACGCATACACAAAACGGAGAACCAAACGACGCGGAAGTAAAAGAAAGCAAACCGAAAGCAAACGCCTCACCATAGTAAGAATAGATCTTGAAAGAATTTACATGCAAATACTAACAAGCAAAAACACAGTACGAAAACATAAACGCTCATTTTTTTGCGTTGCAGGGCGGAGTGATTCCGGCAGACAAGAACAGCATGATTCAATGAACTAACAGAAAAAAAATAACATTATAAACTATACGCTTTGATTCAAAATTAATGCGCCTAGAGAACTCAAAATAAACGTCTGCTGAGAAAAGAGAGTAAAAGATTGCAGATAATGCCTCCCTGAAGTATGGCACAGGAATGAACAAGGCAAACGAAAATATTGACAGTGCACGAAGTGTAAAATAAAACTGTAAACACAACAAACACAAAGAACGTGCTAGATACAGGTTGTTTGATGCAGCAGTTGTGTTTTTAGTTTGTTGTTTATAAAGGTATGTTGAAATGTTTATAGCAGTGTTCTTCAATCTGTTATCCTCGGACTGGTGCTGGTCTGTGGAGATTTCCATTTAGTCCGCCAAAAAATGTCCGGGTAGTAATGTACCTGCTGGGAGCCGCCTATATATAGCGGCAAAACGTATACCAGCGGATTCGACTGTCGTGGGTTCAAATCCGAACGCAACCGGAAGTTTTCAAAAATGTATCTCCGCTAACAGGTCGAAACGAAGTCGCCGTACTGTGGCGGCTAGGCGCTCATCTGCGGACCGGAAGGGTGTGAGTTCGAATCCTGTGAGTACCCGACTTTTTCCAAAAATGACCTTGGCTCCCAGTTCGACCCAGCCTTGAATGGATACCAGGTGGAGTCCTGGGAAGTAAAGGCGGTTAGTGTGGTGCTGACCACATCAACCACCAAGTGTCGATTAGTCTATAAAATATAGGTCTAGCCCCATATGCGCAAGACGCTTGAACAACTGGAAAAGAGTTCTTTACTTTACTTTAAATGACGCAAGGCGGCAAGAAATGAAAATTCTACTGGTTTCCGGGTCTGCTGATGTAAACGGTTGAAGAACACCGGTTAATAGGTTGCAATACATGATGTGTGTTTACAGAGTTCGGGTTAAAAACAATTTTGAAACAAAGAAGGTCGACTTTATTTCTTCTTCTTCTTCTTCTTCTTCTTCTTCTTCTTCTTCTTCTTCTTCTTCTTGTTCTTGTTCTTCTTCTTCTTCTTCTGCTTGTTCTTCTTCTTCTTCTTCTTCTTCTTGTTCTTGTTCTTCTTCTTCTTCTTCTTCTTCTTCTTCTTCTTCTTCTTCTTCTTCTTCTTCTTCTTCTTCTTCTTCTTCTTCTGCTTCTGCTTCATTCGAAATTGCTGTAATGTTGTGTTTTACAGAAAGACTAAGAGATATGCACCTTATCGATCCAACAGCTTGGATAGACAGGGGAAGAGAATCTTAATTTCAGCAAAACCCTAACAGTCGCTTTTTTTTATTACATGCTTATTATAGGGACAATGGGTCTATTCTCACACTCTTTCGGTTGAATGGATGAGGGAAAAAATGGGGAAGTTAAAGGGGGACGGGGGGTGTCATACACTATGTCCCTTGCGGCAACGGCTAACAGGGATCTCAAAAACATGTATTGAAGTGTAGAGCCAGAGAGTTGGAGATTGACCACACGATGAAGGACTGCTAGAGAGTTCTATCAGACACAACGAAAGCAAATCTTGGGGTCGCTGGCGCAAGCGATGGATAGATGTAATGTCAACAGCTACATAGCACACACCAAGACTTGCACCAGAGGCCTCTTCAAAACCTCACACTGACAGGCAGAAATAGGGTCAGACCCATTGGGAGGACAAAAGGGCACAGTAATAAGAAGAATGAACCGGAACTATTTTATGGCCAACACTATGCTATCAGTGCCAAACGTGGGCTCTTGCATTCTATAGTGAACGTAAAATTGTGACAACAGAGATGAAATGACTTAGAGCTGCAGAAGTTGTAAGGAAAGATAGAATACGAAATCAGACAAATGCTAGGAATAAAGCCAGTCTTGCAGGTCATCAAAGAACAACAAATGAAGTGGTTTGGACACCTAACAGGAATTCCCTGGTACTAGCTACTATAGTGAGCCACACTGAAACGTTGTAACGGATATAGAGCGAGGGAAAAATATAGAGCGATGGCATTAAGAACAGCCTTACAGAAATGAACATCAATCCAAATAATGCTCTTGACGGAGCTCATCAACAAACGTTACATCTCCCCCTGCTGAGGTACAATGTGGAAGAGAAGAAGAAGATGAAGAAGAAGAAGAAGAATGAACTGAACGGAGGATAAACTGCGATAAGAAACATCAAGAAGATAAGGATAAGAGAAACACACTGAGACACAGACATTGAGGAGCGGTCTAGCTGCTGGGATAGGAATATAAACCAGTGAGCTGGCGAACATGCCACAATCTTAGCCATCCAAGTGGCGTAAATTTTTTTTTTTCATAAATATCCAGAAACCATGAGTTGTTAACACTTTAGCTCGGTACTATGGATATCACAACCCGTCAGCCTTGATTTTACGATAGGTAACGTAAATTTGGGAGAAATGTGGCTTTTCTGCCTACCCCTGAGCGTGAACCCGGACAAGGATTTCGTCACCCGGTCGCCGCGAAGTCAGGTTTAACCAGCTACACTAGCAAGCCGGGCATAGTGGCGCAAATAAACCAGACCGCAAATATAGCAGAAGACTGTTGGCAGCTCACTGCCAATCGGTTGTTTAAACATATTCGATTTTTATTTTGTGTAACGGTTAAGGGAAGAGAGTGAAACAAACGGCTTAACGACATTGCCTCGAACTAGAAAAGATGCTAAGCTCGGACTTTTTGTACATCACTGCAGACCTAGTTGGAGAGAGGTGTGGTGGCGGGGAGGGGAGGGGGGGGGGGGTTAAGAATATACCCACCAACAGCTAATAAAATAAGCATGTAGTAAAATGCGACTAATTGGGGATTCCCAGAACGGTACTTATCGCGGCCTAGCTGTAAAACACATTGCCACTTGCCAATTGACCTTTTAATGGCGAATCGAAAAGAAAGATAGTTTAAGGACCATTTGTTATCACTAAGGAAGAAACTCGCTGCGAGCACTAAGTAAATTAGAAAGAAGAAGAAGAAGAAGAAGAAGAAGAAGAAGAAGAAGAAGAAGAAGAAGAAGAAGAAGAAGAAGAAGAAGAAGAAGAAGAAGAAGAAGAAGAAGAAGAAGAAGAAGAAGAAGAAGAAGAAGAAGAAGAAGAAGAAGAAAAACAAGAAGAACAAGAAGAACAAGAAGCTTTTCCCCTTGCAATTCAGTCGTGATCAGTCTCGCTTTCCATATTTGTGTGTAGGCGTATGTGCGTGTGCGCGTGTGTATGTTTGCATTGTGAGCGTGCGTGCACGTTCATGTGTGGTGTGTGTGTGGGTGGGGGGGGGGGGAGAGTGCTGGCGCCAGATAACTATCAGCCTGATTAGATAAACTCCTAAAAGAGAGTGATAAAGCCATATTATGTATGTGGGCGATTCAGTTTAGCTGAAGGTAAAGTATATCGGGGAGCCAGTTTTCTGTAAACACCGTCTGCCAATTATATTGCAGGTCAAGGCAGGTGCTTGAGAAATACCAACTTTGGGATTGTGACGTGTCAGATCTGAGCATATTCTAGATGATGACGGTATTACGAGATAGGAGGGGGTGGGGGGGGGGGGCAGGGCGGTCAACATTCCCTGTATTGCTGTCTCTCTTTTTCACAAAATTACCTTCTCATTGGGAGTCGCCGTGGCAGTGCGGCTAGACGCGCGCCGCGGATCGGAAGGTCGTGGGTTCGCTCCCTGGCGGAGACGGACTTTTCTTCAAAAATGACCTTGGCTCCCAGGTCGACCCAGCCTTGAGTGGGTACCGGGTGCAATCCCGGGAAGTAGAGGCGGCCGGCGTGATGCTGACCACATAACCCATCTTGTGCCGTTGGTCTATAAAAATATAGGTCTATCCCTATATGCCCTATACGCCTAAAGGCGGGGAAAGGGTCCTTTACTTTTTTTTTTTACTTACCTTTTCTCATTCTTATCATCATATATATACCCTGCTCATAAGCGTAGGCTGTTTAGTTCGCCGTAATAGACTATCACCAGAATTACGGATCAGGTTAGTGTACTTGTCCTGTCCCGTTCATTTTGCCAAGCTGTCCATGTATGTGTCTACTGTGATACTTTGGTACATCGTCCATCACAAGTGATGGTTGCAAGTCACATTATTATTTATGGCCTAAATGGCAATAAATATAGTAAAATATTTGAGATTATATATTTTTTAAAGTTAGTTGCGTATCCTTTACAGGACGTTGCAGAACCAACTCCAGCAGCCCATGGCTGTTGTGTGGTTTCTCTAAGCAAATTTACGTCCAGTAGTTTGCCATTGCTACCTGGACGGTCGGCCCCCTGATACCACTGTCGAAACCAACGCAAGGCGCACGGCCCGCAGCTTGGCTCGAACCCGGCACCCCAGCATCACGAAGCGTTTGCATCTACTTAGCCACAGAGCCGACGACATATGAAAGCATAAATAAATAAATAAATACTTTCACAGAGAATATCTATACATGGTTAAATGATACTTTCAGTAACAATTAGTTGCGTATCTTTTACAGGACGTTACAGAGCCAACCCTAGTCTTTGTTGGTTGTTGTGGTTTCTCTAGGCAAATTCTACGATCATTTGTTTGACATTACTTCCTCAAAAGTAAACTCTCGGTGCCACTGTCGAAACCAAAGCAAGAGGAATCGTCCACAGCTGGGATCGCACCCGGCACCCCGGCACTACGAAGCGCGTGTGGAGCGCATAATCCACAGACGCCTACGGCCTCTTAGTTATCCTTACAGGATAACCCCGTTACAGAACCAACCCCGGCAATTTTTGGCTGGACAAGTTTACGTCCAGTAGTTTGGCATTGCTTTCTAGACGAGGCCTCTTAGTACCTTCACATAATTATAGGTAGGAGGTGGGGGCTAAATCCCCTTTAAAAATATTTGATACGTTAGGCCGAAGGGGTATGCTTAAGGGACCTGACCGCCCTCTTCCTGCCCTCGTGCTCCGGCGCCTATGATAGTCATTACAACATACAAAAGGAGTTTATACAATGCTATAAAACGAAAATAAAACAAAATACTAAACTTAAAATATCTATCTCTAATGTCAAATCAGTACTGCTGTGAGGTGTGGAAACATGGAGAAAAACTAAAAGCATTTACTAATTAACTACACACATCCATTATTTGGTGCCTGCGCAGAATAGAGGGTTATGATGGAATCCATAATGTACAGTTTAAAGAGAAAACTAAATAAATTCATGTGGATTAAAAGGGGAAGATAAAACGCTGGCACTGGATATGCGACATGTTGAGAAAATCTGAGGATAAAAGCTCGAATTTATTAACATAGGAATCTACAGGGACATAGCAATAAGGACAGGCAAAGAAACAAGTGGAGAGTGAAGCTAAAAGTAAAGAGGAGGATATGGGGTAAGCTGTATGTAAAGCAAAGGATAGGACTATTTGGTGTGTGACTTGACAAAGGTCCTAATGTCCACTGTTGGAATAAACGGCAGAAGAAGAAGAAGACGAAGAAGAATAAGAAGAAGAAGAAGAAGAAGAAGAAGAAGAAGAAGAAGAAGAAGAAGAAGAAGAAGAAGAAGAAGAAGAAGAAGAAGAAGAAGAAGAAGAAGAAAAAGAAGAAGAAGAAGAAGAAGAAGAAGAAGAAGAAGAAGAAGAAGAAGAAGAAGAAGAAGAAGAAGAAGAAGAAGAAGAAGAAGAAGAAGAAGAAGAAGAAGAAGAAGAAGAAGAAGAAGAAGAAGAAAAAGAAAAAGAAGAAGAAGAAAAAGAAAAAGAAGAAGAAGAAGAAGAAGAATGACATCTTTTTATTGGGATATTTGGCATCTTCTTATATGTTACTTTCGCCATTACAGTGATTGTTCTTATCTCTGCATGGTATTTTGCGCCAGGTGCTAAATCTGTTTCAATATACATGTACTCATTTCACATAAAGTGGGGTCCGGTTTGACTACTAAATGAAAATTAATAGGATGCGATAAATGTCTGGTGAATTTACGGGTTTATCCTTAGTGAAAAACACGTTTGTATTTTGTTACATATATATTGACCCTACCCTCACACATACACCCTCACATATACACCCACAAAAACATGTGGTGTAAGAAATTAACTGCTTCTGTTGTTTCACATTTCCAAATCCCGAGCATGAATGAAAATTAATGGCAGACATTATATTTTAGAACAAACGATGAAGTTAATCCAAAAATCGAATGTGAGTTTCTCTCGCTGTCTTTCCTCTACATCTCTTCCCTCTCCCATTTAGTACATTTTCTCTCTCTCTCTCTCTATCTCTCTCTATCTCTCTCTCTCTCTCTCTCTCTCTCTCTCTCTCTCTCTCTCTCTCTCTCTCTATTTCGCCTTCTATCTCTCATTCTGTGACACCCTCGTCTCTCTCTCTCACCTGTTTCTCGCCTTTGTTTTTCTTATACCCCCCCCCCCCCCCCCCCTCGCTTTCCATTCTCTCTCTCTCTCCACACTCTTTCTATCATTATATCATTATCTCTATCCCTGGCTCGGATGATCTCATCATCGATTCCGCCCCCACCCCCCCCCCATCTTATTCTCCATCCCAACCCTCCCCCTTTTGCTCTTTCGCCCTCGCTAAATCTGTAAAAGCCCCTCCCTCAAATGTCTTCTTTTATAATCCTTGGTTTGGCCACATCATCAGCAGCATAGTAGTTGTTTCTCTTTATGAAGACTCAGTATTAGTATAACACTCGAGGTGATATTGTTAAAAAGTTTTATAGGGCATGGGAAAAAAAGCAGGGGAAATGGGGAGGGGGGGGGGGGGAGAGGGGACAACTGCTCCTGAACATTTTTTTTTGTCTAGAGCATAGCTCCTACCTAAATACCAAGCACCCATGCTCCGGCGGCCCCTCTAGCTGACACATCATTACTCTCGTCGGAACAATTAGTAGAAGTACCTTCGACGTCAATTGTGATTACATAACATCATTACTTGTGAACACACCTTAATCATTCAGTGGATCAGGTGCCGTGTTCACAGTGAAAGTTGACTGCAATCTCAACACGCTCTATCTCTTGTCTTGGTTGTGCACTCTCTCCGACTGCTGTTCGCCCATTTCTTAATGTTGTCTCCCACTTGTATCGTTGTCTACCTCTTGCTCTTTTGCCCTTGACCTTTCCTTCCAAGCGGTTTTTAAATAAGTGTTATGTCTTTTAATGTGACCTAAATCTTTCAACCGCCTCTTTTTCTTTCAGTGACTCTCTTTCATTCATAGTCTTTCCAGAACCACTTAAATGTATTGTTTTAATGTTCATGCAATACGAAATATTCTTCTGTAAATCCAGAGTCAGTTATATTTTCTATTTGTTTTTTTTTTTGTTTTTTTAATTCTCCCGGTTTCTGCACCATACCGCACGATTCAGTATACATAACAGTTGCAGATTCATATGCTGAATGTTAAATGCTGAATTAAGAATCGACATCATTTCACTCAGGACTCTCCCATAAGCGCCCCGTCCCCATCTTCAGCAGCAGGCGAAGAGTTCGAATTCCAATGGTACCAGTAATTCTGATTGTACATCCATCTCGCCTTTCCCTCGAGTGTTCAGTGTTGTCTAGATTCCCTGGTATCTCGTCGCAGCGCCATTCTCATCAAACCGTAATGGTATATTTGTGCCTACGCACTGTTCATTCATTCCCTAAGGGCCCTCACAACATCTGGCTTGTCATACATCAATTTACAACCAAGTGGTGCAAAACTGGCCAGTCTATCTACCTACTCATTTCCAACACCGGCATAACCTGGAGAAAATATCCAAAGAACGCTAACTATCCGAGACTTCTGAAGTTGATTCCTTTGCATGCCAACGCACTATTTCACATGGCTAAATATAAAACTATCTAATCATAATTCTGAAATAACATACCATCTCTTGCATAACCAGGTTCTCAGTGCTAGGTTTTCCCGCCATCGCTCATAATCATTCTTATCAGGAAAATGAAACTCCGCAACTCTCATATATACCTGAAGGCGCATCAATTAGTTCATGCTGGCATCAAGAGAACATAGTTTTGAAGCTAAGTTAAAGGTCACTGTAAATTAACTTGTATATTTTCTGCTGAAGCGAGAATCCGAAACTATCTGAGCTATTTGGTTTCATTTTGAAACAGTGTTTGATATTTGTATGAATAACAAAACTGTTGCAGGGCGGGTAAGTGAAAATGCCACCGCTATCGCCATCATCATCATCATCATCGTCGTCATTATCCTCATCATCGTCATCATCATCATCATCGTCGTCGTCATTATCATAATTGTCATCGTCATCATCATCATCATCATCGTCATCATCATCATTGTCATCATCATCATCATTGTCATCATCATTGTCATCACCATTGTCATCATCATTGTCATCATCATTGTCATCATCATCATCATTGTCATCATCATCATCATCATCATCATCACCACCATCATCATCATCATTATCATCAACATCATCATCGTCATCATCATTGTCATCATCATCATCATCATTGTCATCATCATTGTCATCATCATCATCATCGTCATCATCATCGTCATCACCATTGTCATCATCATCATCATCATCATCATCATCATCATCGTCATTATCATTATTGTCATCATCATCATCATCATTGCCATCATCATCATCATCATCATCATCATCTTCATCATCATTATCATCATTATTGTCATCATCATCATCATCATCATCATCATCGTCATCATCATCATTGTCATCATCATCATAATCATCGAAATCATCATCATCATTATCATCATCCTCATCATTATCATCATTACCAGTATTATTATTATATTATCTTAGCTTTTATTCCTAAAAAGGGGGGGGGGGAGGGGAAGGTGCCACTACTCAGCATGAAGTTTCTTTAAAAGGTGCCGGTACTCACTGTACAGCGTCTTTTGCATTAGTGGTGAAAACAATGATTCCTAAGAAAAAAAGCAGAGTGCCCGTGATTTAAAAAAAATGACCTGGGTTATATTATTACCATCATGCTCATCATGTGGCAGAACAATAAGTTTTGGCAGTGATAGTTGGCAATGGCAAACAACTGCCAGAATCATAGATCAGTTCAGTGTTCTGCTTCCTCCCAGATCATGTAGTCAAGCCATCTAGGTATTTATCCATATATCTTCCTGGTGCACCCGCCCCCCCCCCTCCCCCCCCCCCATACCCTGGGACTTATTTTGTCAATATCTGCAGTTTTCTCTCTAGGCGTTGCTGTTCAACTGATGATAGGTAGCCGAGCTAGGGCATGATCGGCTACTGGACATACTGAAATGTTGTGCAGTCTTAGGAGTGCGTCTTACGGGGTCCAATTTTAGGGGGAACAGGGTAGACTCACGTACCCTTAACAAGCATGTCGTAAAAGGCTACTAATTAGAGGCATGCTGCAAGAAATCCGTCCACAAATCACTGAAGATATCAACAGACTTTCCAGTGGATCCTGTGAGAGTGGCGTTCTTTAAACTAGGTATGTGCTTTGCTTAAGGAAAACAAATCTTCACATTCAACCAGCTTTGGGTTATAATTGTGACTAGGTTATGTGCGCCAGATAAAAAATCTCGGCATGGCATGCTACCAAGAGGACTTCTGTGGCGTTGTTTCGATCAAAGGAGACAGGCCCATGTAATATCCCGATAAGCGACTAAGTCGTCTACCGGCGAGCTCATGGGTGACACTGTCATCGATGTTCTTTAAAGCGACCCTGTTGTCGATGTCTATCTCTTTCTTTATCTTCTTTTACCCCACTAGGAAATCACACAAGCGATAAACACCCGATGACACAAGTGCCACCCGTGGATCACCCGTGGAAAGGTCCCAGAAACCGCGTTCAGCCATTAGACCATATTTATGGCCGGGCTATATTGCGGCCCCTGGCAAGAGCCAGAGAAGGGCTTCAAATAACGAAAAATGGCATCTTAGAAGAAGATAACAAGCTTAATAACAAGCTGTTGCCGATGTCTGACTGACTGACTGACTTTCCACCCCACAAGGACAGCACACAAGCGATAAACACCCGATGACACAGGTGCCACCATGTGGGTGAGGATCAACCGTGGAGAGGTCCCAGAAACCGCGTTCAGACATCAGGCCATATTTATGGCCTGGCTATATTGCGGCCCCTGGCAAGAGACAGGGTGGGGCTTCAAATAACGAAAAACTGTATCCTAAAAAGGACGGTGAAGAAATAATGATAATTGTCGATGTTCTTTACACTAATTGTTTAGCGAACAGTTATAGTAAAAAATGAGTAGGTTGGCGGCTGGTATTTTTAAGGGGGAGAAAAGCAACAACATACCAAACATTCGAATGCCGAGACAATGAACTGGTGTGAGAAAAGGTCATAAACGTCGGATCTTGAATGGATCAGTGTATATTTAACAAATGTTAACACAAATTGCAACTTATTATTGACCTTTACATCTTAAACAGTTAGTTACCCTATCACTTAAAATCGCGCCCTCTCTCTCTCTCTCTCTCTCTCTCTCTCTCTCTCTCTCTCTCTCTATCTCTATCTATCTCTCTCTCTCTCTCTCTCTCTCTCTCTTTGTTTTCCCTTCTTCCGTTGGATGCAATTATTTTTTATTTGGTTATTTTCATGCCCCACCCTGGCTTTTGCGGGGGGCCCTAAATATAGCCTGACGGCTGAACGGAGTTTCAGGAACCTCTCCACAGGTGATCCTTATCCGCATGGTGGCACTCTGTGTCACCGGGTGTTTGTCGCTTGTGTGATGTCCTAGTGGGGAACAACTTACCTACCTTACACTATGACGTATACAAAGCAGCGGGTAAACTATAACTGGCAATTAAGACTTTTCTTATCTTCAAGAACGAGCCAGTGCATTGTTTACCACATGTGGGCGCTGCCATTCTCTGTTGCGAGGGTGTAGGGGTGCTGGAAAGGTCCAGAGGGCGGTGGTAGCTATCAGTGCGAATTGGGGGAGGGGACGCTGAGTCAGCCCCGGGAAGGGGGGGGGGAAGGGTGTCTAAGCCACGGGTTCAGTTATGGAGCAAATGCGTACTGGAAGCATAAACAAATAAATAGACTACATTTTGAATAAGCGTTGGAACCTGCCTTATCTGTTGGATGTTGAATTTAGAATCGCTATCACAGCACTCAGGGCACTCCCATACGCGCTTTGCCCCAACTTCAGCAACAAGCGAAGAGTTCCAATTCTAATGGCACCAGTATGTGTCTGATTGTATATCCGTCTCGCCTTTGAGTGTAGAGCGTCGGTCAGATCCCCCGGTAATTTCTCGTAACGCCATTCTCCTCAAACCGTAATGATCTGTTTATGCCTCCGCACTGTTCACTCGCTACCAAGGGGCACCTACCACATCTAGCTTGTCAAAAATCAAATTACCATCAAGTGATGTAGAACTGAACAGTTTATCTGCATGCTCGTTTCCTAACACACCGGCTTGGCCTTTATCTGTTATACATAATGCGCTTCATAAATCCAGCATTGGCGACCGTGTGGCAGTATTTGGGTTTGTCTCCCTTGATCTCTTCAACACTGCCAGAGTCCTTTTCAGGGCTTTTGGTGGCGTGCAATGCTAAGCTATTTTATACGGCGCAGATAACCTAGTCACAATTATAACCTAAAGCTGCTCGATCGGGGATGCTGATTGAGCTTGACGATATCCTCAAAGCAACTGAACGACTAACTTAATTCTCTGAGTAAACCAGTGTGGTGCGTTCATATAACTGATGTAATCACAGCTAACGCTTTCCATTGCAAACGAAATGGGAATTATTTTACTGTATCTTAATATTTTTTGAACATCAGTCTTAATAGTGCTCTTGCCAGAGCTCATCAACGTACAATACATCTCCCCCCGACACTTCGATGAGGTACAAGGTGGAAGGGACGAAGATCTTAATATTGTTATTACAAATACGCCACTCGATTTATGTCTCGCCGAGCACGCAACTATTCTTAAGAGTATTAACGTAGCTAAAAGAAGGCTTGCTGTATGCTTACGCTACCATTAAAGAAACAATCCAGAGTGAAAGCTACCAGTTACCAGTACTTCGATGTTAGCTGCGCATGCATCCTCTTAACTGCCAATCAGAAATGAAGAAATGTCGCGTGAAACCCTATCCAGTGTAAACATTGCCTGCTAGCTCTTACACATGTCAGGCTGTCACGCTTCGACACTGGAGTAAACAAACAAATTGTAAGTTATAACCTACTTGCAATTGAAATAACCGATTGAAATATTTAAAACAATAGGGAGGAAAATCGTAAAAACAATGTTAACCGTAATGAAATAATTTATATTTATCGTATCGTCTAGTAAATAGTCTAGTAAATACGCTTTAGGTTGCTAAAGAAAATCTTGAAATGCACCGTGAAAATATAATGTTACGGCTGGGCAGACAGGCCTTTAGCATTGATTAGCAGCTGGTCTGGGAGGGAAGCTTTGACAGGCAGAGGACCAGAGCACAGCTCTTCTGATCCCACAGATACTGTACGCAACTATGGGTTTGATGTAGTCTGTAGCCCCAAGTAAGCAGTGGCCATGTCACGCAGCGTCATAACGGCGACGGATGCCTTGAAAGTTATAACCTCATTGACACTTTTTGAGTCTCGTTGTATGCGTGCCTGTATTGTATGTTTGTGTGTGCGTTTGTGCGTGCTCCTGATGTGATATCCCAAAGGAAGTGACAGAAAGCAGGTCAACATGACTGACGTCGCGTTTAGGCCTTGCTTTCTTTGGCCTTGGGGGACTGGATGATGTCTGCAGTGGGATGATCGCACTGTGGTTTCCGGGTCGCACAGTTAAACCTACCACGATTCATCACTAGTGCTTTCCCCATGTAGGTCCTTGAGTCCACTTGTGGGGAAAATAGGAATATACCCAATGCCTCTTCTTTTCCCCTCCCAAGAGTCGTCAAACTGGAGTCTTCCTTCGAAGTCGGAATGCATTTGCCTAGGAAGGCAAGACACCAACAGTCTGCATTCAATTATGTCAGATATGTAAAACGGGTGTGTACGTAACTCGGGTTCTGGAATAAGGTTACAGTCTAGAGGTAGACAGACAACTAATACTTTCCGTCGGAGTTTCCAGTCCGTGAACGCGAAGAAGAGGAAGAAGCAGATCACTAATTCTGTCTGTATATCTATCCGAAAGTTTGTATGGCCGTTAGCACATTCCAGAATGTTCTCCCTCAGCTCCAGACCGAGCTAATTCTGTTGTTAACTCTTTCTGTCCCACAAAGTTTTACAGAATATATCTAACCGAAACGATGGCCACAGTGAAAAGAACCTAAGTGCATAACTTTAAAAGAGGTAGAACTTTCACACGTTGTATTTTTTAAACATAGACCATGTTACCTATAAAAATAACTTCACAAGATTTCAATAGCATTTAGTCCTACCAGATCGTGCGCTGCATTGTTCACGTGGACACACTTATATCGCACGTTCTTTGCTTTATAATTAATCATCACTTTCAACCAGCATCACTGAAGGGGGAACTTTAGGTTACAATTATGACTAAGTTATGTGTGCCAGATAAAATGGCTTGGCATTTCTCGCCACCAAGTAGCTCTGGAAAGAACCCTTGCAGTGTTAAAGCGATCACAGGAGACAGACTCAAATACTGTCCTGACCGGCGACGACGTCGTCTACCGACCAGCCAATGGGCACCCTGGTCGCTGATGTTGAAGAATTAACAGCTTTGGCGGATATTTTACCGCCTGACTCATCATCATCATCATCATCATCATCATGTGCCCTGCCAACTGGCGTAGGCGCCCATGCGTCTCCACAGATCACGATCCCTTGGTTGCCTGGAACAGCTCTCTTGGTGATATCCCTCCCTGCCATCGTTTCAGCCCATCCAGCATCATCTCTCTTGGTCTGCCTCTACCCTTTGTCTCACTAATCTTTCCAGTTGTCACGATGTTTTCCAATGTCTCTCTTTCCATTTTGCGGCCAAAGAAAAGTGTTTGTCTCTTTCTTATTGTTGTATAGAGAGATCTACTTTCATTAGCTTTTTTCAAGCAATCGTTGTTAGTTACTTGGACTGTCCTGGGTATTCGTAACATTCGTCTCAGAAACCACACCTCTGTTGCTTCTAAATTCTTCCTAATTTATTTACTGACATTCCAAGATTTGCTGCCACACAGCAGAACAGGTTCTATGTAACACTTTAGCGCCCTCTTTCTGACATTAAATAAAAGTAATCTATTGCATAAGATATTTTTCATTTTCTGAAATGTAGCTTTCGCTTGACCTATTCTGCTTTTAATCTCTGTCACACATTTTCCATCTGATGATATGATTGTTCCCAGATATTGGAATTCATTGACTTGGTTAAGCACGACAAAATCAGTCATTTGAGTATCGCGTGTTGGAACAGTGTTTTCTCAGTGTGTTCTCAGAGGGTAATACGTCAGATCTGTATTAATAATGCCGGTACATTGTGTAGCAGTGGCCACACCACTAGCAAGTCTTGGCTGAGTGGCTATGGCCACACTGCTAGTCTGTCTTGGCTGATGCAAAAGGACACGAATTCATTAGTTCATTAACTAGGCTGAACCTAAGAGGCAATGCACCAACAGTATGAATACAAATAAGCCAGATATGTAAAACGGATGTCAACTCAAAACTCAGTAAGTGCTAAATAACTTTAAATGTGAATAGAAAGCTCAGCGGAGAGAATGGAAAAGACGCGCAAAAATACAGCCCACCGTTTCCATATCATCAGAGTGCTAAATGCAGTACAAACTTTGACTTGAAAACTCAACGGGCAAAACAACAGAGCTTCTAAACAACCAAGGTCAAGTCGAAATCAACTGGAAAACTCAACGACAAGACAACAGAGCTTGTAAACAACCAAGGTCAACACGAAACCAACCGAAAACCCCAACAGACAAGAAACGGAGCATGTAAACAACCAAAGTCAACTCTAAACTAACTGGAAAACTCAACAGACAACACAGCTTGTAAAAAAAACAAGGTCAACTGAAACCAACTTGACAACTCGGCGGGCTGGACAACAGAGCCAAGGTCAGTGGTGAGCTGTCATATTGCCTGTGATTAAAACCTCTTATCAGCTTAACTGGGTCATTCCCTACTTTCGCAAAACTCATGTTCTGGAACCAGTCTGAAGACCATTAATGGAGAAATGGACCGACAGCAGAACTTTTTGCAGGAATCTACAACAGGTTTACGCAAAGAAGAAGAAGAAGAAGAAGAAGAAGAAGAAGAAGAAGAAGAAGAAGAAGAAGAAGAAGAAGAAGAAGAAGAAGAAGAAGAAGAAGAAGAAGAAGAAGAAGAAGAAGAAGAAGAAGAAGAAGAAGAAGAAGAAGAAGCAGAAAAAGAAGAAGCAGAAGAAGACGAAGAAGAAGAACAAGAACAAGAACAAGAAGAAGAAGAAGAAAAAGAAGAAGAAAACGAATAAGAAAAAGAAGAAAAGTTTGGTCATATTAAAGGGGACACGACTTTAAAAAACACGACTACATGGAAAGTTGGAGCGAGAAAGAGAGAGATAAAGATAGGCAATATAACTCTGAGAAATAAGACAATGATAGCGAGAAAGGGACAAATAAAGATAAGCAATATAACCTGAGAGATAAGACAACGAAAGCGAGACAGAGACATTAAGATAAGCAATATAACCCTAAGAGATAAGACAACGATTGCGGGGAAAAGACAGATAAAGGAAAGCAATATAACCTGAGAAATAAGACAACGATAGCGAGAAAGAGACTGATAAAGAAAAGCAATATAACCTTGAGAGATAAGACAACGATTAAAAAAAAGGGGGGGGGGGGAAGCATCAAGAGATAGTCGAAGATTTAAAAAAAAAACAGAAACAAAAAACATCAAAAGACGGAAAAGCAGCAAGTGTCAGATCATAGCTTGAGACAGGGGAGACAGAAAATGTCGGAAATACAGCCTTCAGATCGGGGAGAGCACTTGACTGATTGACAGCTTCAGCTTCAAGTATGATTAAGATTTACTACCCAAGCCTCAGGGGACCGGCGGTTGTGTAGTGGGGAGCAGCTAGACTGTCGATCCTAAGGTTTTGGGATTGAATCTGCATTGAAGAATGTGCTTTTATATATATGACGTCAATGGTGCATCCGACAAATGATTCATTCATTCATTCATTCATTGTATGTACCTTTGTGCAATTATATGTCACGTATGGCTTGTAGTTTGTTTGTTCCTTCATTGCAGGCAGGCAGGCAGGCAGGCAGGCAGGCAGGCAGGCAGGCAGGCAGACAGGCAGACAGGCAGACAGACAGACAGACAGACAGACAGACAGACAGACAGACAGACAGACAGACAGACAGACAGACAGACTATAGTCTCTTGGTAACTAGTCTGTAGCGTCCCAATATAACTGCGCTATATGTACAATTACAAATATATTATATAGATCCTATCGTGATGTAAGGAAGTGAATCATGGACAGTTTGGTAGATTAGTGTAAGATTATTTGGAAGCTCTGGAGATGTGGTTTTATAGACGAATGATGAGAATACCCTGGACAGGTAAAAAGAGTAATAAAGGGGTCTTGAAAGAAGCTTACTCGCAAAGAGAACTGATAGCCCACATTAAAAAAAAAGACAATTTAGGATTTTTTGGTCATATGAAGAGAAGGAACGTGCCCAATTCACATCGAACGAAAGCGAACGAACTGGACATGTTTCTTGATTCTCTATTTGTCTCTTTGCGGGTAGTGTCCAATGTAGCGTCATCTTCTATGTATTATAACTGTTGATTCTAGACATTTATCTTTTTTCTTCACGCCTTTAGACAAATGATGCTAGATTCATATTGTATAGACCATTGGGATCAATAACACGCCAGTCGCCTTTGCCTCCAAGAACATTTCCTGGTACCTATTCTGGGCTGGGTGAAATCGAGAGCCTAAGGCAGTTAAAACAAATTTTGAGACTTTCGGACAGGCAGGCTAGAATTCTGACGCTGCGCCACAAAAGCTCATTTACTAGCACAAATCCACCTAATAATAATTTTAACGAGAACATGTAGGCGTGTGTTTCCTCACTTAAAATGTTTCCACGGCCTGTTAAACTAAGTAAAAGAATGACTTTTCGTGTCTTGGATAATTAATTATGAAGCTTTTACAATATTTTGCGGTGCCCCTGTGAAGAGATCGCGGCTCCACAGGGCGCCACGGCGCATAGTTTTGGAAATCACCGATTTAGACGATTAGCAGAAGGCAAAAATGGCGAAAATGAATTGTGTGTTATGTGTTTGTGTATGTATGTGTGTGTATGTGTTCGCACGCGCGCGTGAGCGCATGTGTTGTGTGCTCGTGTGTGTGGCTGGGGAGGAGAGCAGAGGCGGGTATAGGTTCACTGTATTACTGCAGTCTCGAATATGCCCGCACCTCCCTTAGACACACACACATACACTAACACACACACATACACTAACAAACGCCACAAGCACACACACACACTTGCGCGCACGCATGACACGCACGCTCATCGACACACGCACCAGCGGTGATGGAACCTTACAGGACTCAGACCACTTGAGAAAATTCTGAAAATTATCTGCTCCTGATTTTTTTAACAGCCGCCGTTGTGTCGCGGCTGCACGCTCACCTACGGATCTGAAAGTCGGGGTTTCAAACCCGCGTGGTTCCGTTTTGTTTTCTTCTTCTCAAACATTACCTTGGCTCCCAGGTCGACCCAGTCTTAAATGGTTAACTGACTGATTGGCACTTTTGCGGACGATACTGTTATACTGAGCTATGAGGAAGCATGGGTCTTACAGCCCATAGAGATGGCGAGTGTGACTAGCAAGACCCGCCCGCGGTGATAAAAGTCTTCAACAATTATAAATAAACAGATGGGGGAACCATTTGAGGTAACTATAGCTTTCGATTTTTATGTTGTCTAGTGTGTTCTTCTATCTTTCTACTTCTTTCTATGACGTATACACACCGAAACCTACCAATCAAATACCTTTCTTAAATGTTTGTGTATTCTAGACAAAGCAATAAGGTCTTACTGTGTTCGTAAATTGTTGCTGTGATTGTTATTCGACATTTGCTTCGTTAATATAAATTTCTGTAACCTATGGTGCCATTTCAATGGGTTGAAATGAATTCTGTCCGTATTCCATAGTCGTGGATTTCAAGCTGTACGATAGACATGGCCAATGAAACACCTTTTTTGGGGGTGCCTAGTTTACCATGTATCTTAGTGCACTTGTATTCATGGCGAGGCGCAGACGCCGTCTGGAGGTGACAGGTTCAATTCCCGGCACGGTAACTATAGCTTTCGATTTTTATGTTGTCTAGTGTGTTCTTCTATCTTTCTACTTCTTTCTATGAGTGCCGTTCACAATACTTTCTGTTACTTGATTAATTCAACAATTATAGCACGGGATTTCAGGACCGTTGTTGTTAACGTTTGTGTTAGTGTGTTTTATCTCAGACACTCAGTTCTCATCCTTTCTGCAATCATTTCTTTCTTCATTCTCATTTTCTTCCTGATGTGCCCTCTCCACACAACAAGATCCATTTCATTTTTTCCCCACGAGTCCACCTCAGTTCCTGTATCATTCATGTCCCGCTTGCACACATGTTTATATCGTAGTATAGGTCAGCCTCGACATCTACCCATCTGTATTTCACCATACAGGATGTCCTTGGGAACTCTGCCACCCACTCCCCATTTTTCATATATATGTGTGTATGTGCGTGTGTGTGCGCGCGCATGGGATCCCTCGAATTACGACCTAGTTCTGTTTCGACTTACAGGGAGTAAGACAAACTAACAGTAAGTCGAATTTATAATGTTCAACTCTATTTTTATATAAACAGGTTATAAAAAATGGTTCATAAAGCATAAAAATGCTGTCTGTGACTCCCATGTCTATACCCTGCTGCACTCAAGATGTCGTGGAGTGAACAGCCAACCCTACACGATGGACGAGTCGTGATGCTGACTTCCCTAAGCGGGCAGTCACATTTCAAACTTAAACCCGTCCGGAGAGGTATATAGTCCCTTATATTGATATATACCTTTATCTGATGAAATATTCATTTCTAGACCCTCTAGTTGCTTTGAGATATCTTCATTTTCAAACTTGCTACTGTGGGCTGATAATTTCTGGTGTTTAATTCAGAAATTCATGTAAGCCGGTTTACTCCTTGGGCATGAATCCGGGTACTTCTTTCCTAGAGACGCCAAGTGTAGTTTTGAGCGGCATTCTTCAGCCTGATCTCCAAAATGTCAAGACGTGTATACAGGCTATGAATAAAATTGGCGCATTCTAGAACCAGTTCTAGCTTTGAAGAATTCCTAAGCTTAGGTAAGTTGACCATAGTTTACGAGTACCATAATATATGTCTTTTTAAAGTTGGCCACTGCTGCAGAAAGGGAAGATTCAGCTGTGTGATCGCACAGAGTTGGGCCGTTCTTGATGTCCAGAGATCAGGTTCCGAAAATTAAACCTCTCCCTGTGCAGACTAAATAATTTGTTCTCTACCTAACTCACACCATTTGTAAAGATATTAGACCCTACAAGTAATTATTCTCTGACTAGACAAACGAAGTTTGGGCCTCCTAGCAGAAAATATGGAATCTGGGTCATCTTTTAACAGTTAACTGCTGTGACGTCAGAGCTCGATGCTCTGAGTCAAAGATGGTGAAACTATGGGGGTGACTGCAGTCAAGCTAATACAATGAATTCCAGAGAAATTTGACTAAAAAGCTCAACAAAATGGGAAAGAGGAAAACGTGCACAAAACAACACAACGTAACGTTTCGGCCGGGCAGCCTTTTTCAACCACAAGTGAAAAACACAAACGAGGAATGGAGAGTGTGCAGATCTCTAAGGGGTGACGTGAGCGACGTTTAAAAAAATGTGATGCGGAATAAATGAAATAAAATAAAATAAACGATGGCTAAAAAATATAGTCACAATACTGGGAATAAAAGAAATGCAAGTGTTAATTATACATAAATGATACTGATAAGAAATAGAATGAGGTAATAATATGAAATAAAATAAAATAATTAACATTTAAAATGTGATAAGATTAGAACTATTTAGATGAAGGTATGTTGGATATTGATACCTCTTGGACTAAGAACGCCAAGGCTGTGGATAAGGCGATTTTCCTAAGCGAGGCGGGTAGTATGATCGCCAGAGCAAGATTTTAATGCTGTGACACATATGTCATCTTTACCGCTGTGGTCAGGGCTATTAAAATGAGTCAAAGGTGTGTTTGGCACGGAAATATCGGGTGTGTAGTAGCAGCCTGTGGAGACGTTATATATATATATATATACAAACTGGGTACATTGTATGTCTGCGAGTGCAGATGTGAGGGTGGAGAGAGGATGATCTATGTGTGGTAGTGTCTATCTATCTCCACTATATACCTTGTTTTCCATCTGGTGTACTAATTTACAGACAGATAAATGAAAGGAGACATTGTCTCCTGTTCTTGAGTTACACTCTGAGGAATGGAGAAGGGTAGCAGGGGTGGGGTGAGCTGGTGTGTGATTAAAGTTGATTGCTAATTCTGAGTTCTTTCCTGACAGGATGAGACCTCCTTAGAGATCAGGCAGACGAATCACAGTCCAGCCAACAACTACCAACCCATACCATTCTGGGCACCAAGTACACCCACAGATCCTGTATATTGTTGCCACTACCTCAACATGGCAAGAGCTTGTTTGTGAGTTCCAGGACTGGTGGACAATTGCAGACACTTATGTCGTCAATCCAGAGAAACAGTCTTCAAGAGCTTTGTTGGGCTCTTATGCAGTTCCTGTGTCATCACCTGTGAGACAGTCAGCTTGCACCAGATCAAATAGAAGCATAGCTACCTATTGAGTCAACCACAGTCAAATCACCATGGACTGAGGGGAGCAGTGACCTACGAACTGGGATAAGTGATCTATTAATTACAATCATGCTCTCTTCCCACAGCACCTTGTGATTTCGATAATGAACTCATGTACCCTCAACGAACTGTATCTGGCTGCTTCAATATCTGGGTTGTGTCATTAATTCCTGAACTCCATTAACTGATCACTCTTGATTATCAATTCATTTATTTTTGTATTTATATTGTACTTATTACATGCAAAAATTTTCATAGCTGACTTAGGTGTCCCTGTTTCACCATTCTAACTGTCTAGCTTTTATGTTTGTGTGAGTAATAAGTGTAATCTGTGTTAACATAGTTATGATAGTATACTATCATAACCTGGGAGCTACCTTTTTATAGTAGTGGGGGTGTCCAGCCAAGTGTGCCTAGGAATATTATATATTTTGTAGTGCCAAATCTTGAGTTGCCCCACTCCTGAAATAAGTTGAGCGTATATTGGCCACGGGGTATCCCTTAGACCAATACGAGCCAACGACTCAACATTATTATTTCAGAGTGCTGTTGTTTCTTAAGGAGAAATCCTTAAATCAGGCACGTGACAGGAGCGGTATGTGATACAGTGTATCTGTTCCGGTTACTTTACGACCATACTAATGCAGTAATCTTTATTTATTTACTATTGGTATTTTTTGGGACCAGGTGTGCATGGTTATCAGCCAAGGAAAAGGTGCTTTTTTTCACACTACTCCTGGAATGCCTCGAAGAGAAGGTGTACACACAAATAACACTGCACTGAAGAATGAAAACATTCGTGATAATAAAACATCGTACAATCTGCTTTCATCATTAGATTAAAAAATTCTATGAGCTAAAAATACACACAAACAGTCTTCAGTGAGTGAATCATCTATCAGTTTGTTTCTGTAGCTCCCAGAATATACCAGTTCTGTTATTTCCATTGCCGAACTTCTCATTAGTAGCTCTGAGTTGGTTGGGGCCGCTGTTCTTCAGCCTATAGGCCACGGGCTCAATGTTGGGACATAGAAAAGTCAAAAGATTTCTGCCTAATCAAGTAATGGGGTGGGAGTCGCCGTGGTGTAGCGGCTAGATGCTCGCCTGCGGATCGGAAGGTCGTAGGTTTGGGTCCTGACAGAACAAGGCTTTCTTCAAAAATGATCCTGGCTCCCAGGTCGACGCAGCCTTGAGTTTGCACCAGGTGCAATCATGGAAAGTAAAGGCGGCCGGCGTGATGTTGACCACAGAACCCACCAAGTGCCGATTGGTCTATAAGATATAGGTCTAGCCATATGTGCCCAATACGCATAAAAGCGTGAAAAATGTCCCTTCGCTTTACGTAGTTTTTCTCTTCCAGGAATGCAGATTGTTGGATTATTATATCAGTAGTGAAAATCAAACAGGTACAAGTGATATTCAATATGACAGGAGGTAGGTAAGTAGTTGTACCCCGCCAGGACATCACACAAGTGATAAACACCCGGTGACACAAAATGCCGCCATGCGGATGAGGATCTCTAGTGGAAAGGTCCCCGAAAACCCCTTTCATCCGTGAGGCCATATATTTTATGGCCTGGCTATATTCAGGGCCCTGGCTAAAGCCAAGGTATGGCTTCAAATAACCCCCCCCTCCCCCCCCCCCCCAAAAAAAAATGTCATTCCGCAAGGGGACGACTTAAATATGACAGGACAGCAAAACCGATTATATTGAAAAGGAAAACTTGACTGAGTTGTGTTCTGATGTCAGTCTTCTGTCCACACATATAATGAAATCACCGGCTGCTTTCTAGATATCAGTCAAAAAAAAAAAAAAAGAATAACTATGTCTGAGTTATAATGATTGTTGGTCATAGTCTTCTTTTCTTTAGCTTATTTGTGAGAAAAGACTTTCACAGCCACGTCAGTGACCCAAAAAAAAAAAACACAGAGAAATCTAATCAATGTTATTGCAGCGCTTTGTCTATCAGTATTAACGCCAAGCAGCACATATCAAATTTTTTATACAGCAGCAGATGGCACAATAGCTGAGAAATTATATTTTTGTGACATCGGATTGAACAAATAACTGCTGTCTGTATCTGATTTTGTTTCTGTGCTTGGTTAGCTATGAACTCCACCGCGACACAAGTTCTAAAGTTTTGATGGCAGTTTTATCTGTGACCTGGTGGGTAGCAAATTGGATAGCTGGAATATGACCTCGTCGCCTATCTGAACACTATTTGGGTCTGTCCACTTTGATCGCATCAACACTGCAGGAGTTCTTTCCACGGCTATTTGGCGGTAAGCAATGCTAAACCATCTTTTTTAATGGCGCACATAACCTAGTCACAATTATAACCTAAAGCTTTGCCTTCGGAGATGCTGGTTGAATGTGACGATTTTTTTTTACCTGCAAAGCAAGCCAAGTGGACCACGGGGCCACTGGCGTGAGATTGTTGAAGAACACTGGTTAAGATTGCAAGAGCTGCTGAAGAAATTAAGACACAAGTGGAGAGAGGTTACATTAACTACTTCGCTGGCTACACCAATGGGAAGCCCACGTGGATTTACCACACACACAAAAAGTAGAACTACAGTAGGGAACAAAACATGGTGCAAAATGAGATGTGTTTTACATTGATGTCGCGTCCTAATTGAAAAGATAAACAAATAAAGCGGTAAGAGTGAATTAATTCTTAGCTTATGAAGTGGAATAATGTTTCTATTTTCATTTTTTATTTATGTAATAATTCACAAGCCCGCGTTTATTTTGGTGGTAGTGGGGGGGGGGGGGGGGGTTGTTGAGAGAGAGAGAGAGAGAGAGAGAGAGAGAGAGAGAGAGAGAGAGAGAGAGAGAGAGAGAGAGAGAGAGATAAAATAGACCTAAATTGAATGTGTTGGGTCGTAACGCACACATAATCTAGCTGTAAACCCCAACACAGTATGCTAACCACTCATTTAAGTTTGATGAAGAAGAAGGAGAAGAAGAATACAGTGTTACAGTGAATGTAAAATCTTTACCTGACATGTTGTGTAAGCTGCGCCATATTTTGTTGCCAGAAACATCTATGCATTTAAGTTAAATTTATTTCATATCATAAAAGTTATCTCAACATCATTAACGGCAGAGGTGAAATTGTGCACTACTATCTTGTTTGTTTACTCCATGTCTTATTTCTGGTAGGATACAAAAAACATTATGTATATATATATATATATATATATATATATATATATATATATATATATATATATATATATATATATATATATATATATATACATATATATATTCACACACACGCACACACACAGAGACAGAGAGCAGTGCGGGGGAGAGAGAGAGAGAGAGAGAGAGAGAGAGAGAGAGAGAGAGAGAGAGAGAGAGAGAAGGGAAAGTGCTTCAGATCGGCGAGCTGTTAGAAACTAATCATGCAGCTTTTTATTGGCTGTTTATTATGTGGCCCAAAGCTAAATAACATGTTATCATATTTTTATGTTTATCATATGTTTATCTTTTATGTACTGTCAAATTAAATCTGTCTCCTGTTATAATGCAGATGCATGTTCATTCATATGAACCACGGGGAAAAAACGCTTTTACGGATCAAAATTCAGTTCATGTAGTTGCATTATCTATCTTCCTTTACTCCACCCGGCATCACACAAGCCATAAACACAAGATGACACAAAGTGCCACCATATGGATGAGGATCACCCGGGGAGAGGTCCCAGAAACCGCGTTCAGCCATTAGACCATATTTATGGCCGGGCTATATTGCGGCCCCTGGCGAGAGCCAGAGTAGGGCTTCAAATAATGAAAAATTTCATCCCACAGGGGGATGATTCGTTGCATTGATTTATTTTTTCCCTCTTCCTCTGCCTTCTATGCGTCTGTGGAGCATAGGCGGCCTTCAGCCAGCCACGACAGGACGTTATTAGGTTTAGGTTTAGATGACGGATCAACATCATGGCACAAGGGGTAATCCATAAGTGCTCCGTTCTATTTCTGACTCAGGCTTGAATCCGAAGAATCTCAGCGCAGTGCACGAACTCCGCAGCACCGGCGGGGATCCTGGAATACTTTGGGTCGATGTTTGACTCAAAATTTTGCCCAGGCAGCGCCGTCAGGCTACTCTTTTTGATTTCCAACTGCCCAGGGATTTTTTAACCTGTGCAACAATACACACGGGCGTCCGATCTTACTACACAGATACAAGGAGAAATTACTAGAAATCGACGTGAAAAAAACCATCGCCACCTCGTTATATCCTTCGCTATAGAATGCAGCTCATCCCATATCCTTCTCACTTTTTAACGTGTTTCTATAGTTCCCGTTTTCATTGTTTGTGTGTATGTGTGTGTCAGTGCTACCCAGATTGAACGACTCGAAAAGGTGCAAAATGAAGCCATGTGCATTATTTTGGGATGTACAAGAGACACATCCTGTGGAGCAATGAGGTATCTACTTGACTTTCCAACAATGAACCAAAGGATCAGGATGCTGGGCCCCGGCCCGTTTCCGGGATGTGGAGGGCTCGGGCATATCTCAAAATATGTGCTGATAAGAAACACCCACTGCATCAAGCGCTTTTTAGTGAAAAGGGCGACAGACTGAAGAGGGGGAAATCGTGACTAGGTCGGGCAGAAGATGTTATTAGGCAAATATGCAGCCTAACCGACATCATACCTGGTGCAGAATGGATACCTGTGCCTCGGGCGTTTATTTGTACATGTTCCTGTATTGTCACACTCAACAGGCGATGTAGAGAAGAGAATCCTGTTGCTGTTAATGCAGAGGTCAACGCTCTCATCGGTGAAAATTCAGACGAAGCAGATGCAATAATCTATACAGACGGATCCGTTATACGCCAAAGAAGAAGCGTATGGGCATTTACAGCACGCTCAGCGGGCAGAACAGTCAAAGAAGCGAACGGCGCCTTCTCCATGACAACCAGCAGCATGACGATGGAGGTGATGGCAGTGACGCAAGCGCTTGCCTGGCTTGAAACACAAAAATACACCCGCGTGTGTATACTCAGTGATTCAATGAGTATGATCCGGAGGGTTCAGGCAGGTTCAGTGCGAAGACAATGGCTTGAATCATTACAGAAGTCCACTGTGCTTGGAGTCACCTTTATTTTTGTTCCGGGAAACGCAGGCGTCGAAGAGCTGACAGGTTGGCTGGATCCGCTATCACTACCGACGGTCAGCCTATGGATCATGCTGATATTATCAATGCCCTCAGAGAAATGGGAAGGATAGAGGACTTTGGTGGCAGTGAATCCACATCACTCGCCAGAATGGCAGACTTGGGAATTAAGATCGGCACAGCAAAAAACGAGACGCACACCAGACACGCCAGAAGACTTGTTAATCAACATAGAACTGGTACTATTAGCCATCGGACGTTAGGGTTCATACTGAGGGGAGGATCTGAGCACCTATGGACATGTCCGGAGTGCAATGAGGATAACCCAACTAACTAACTAACTAACTAACTAACTAACTAACTAACTAACTAACTAACTAACTAACTAACTAACTAACTAACTAACTAACTAACTAAATCTTACCATTTTATTCCCTATAGTAAGCACGTGTACCCGTAAATGAATGTTTGTCGTTTAACTGTTACTGTTTTAGTTGTTCTTAATGTTTCCGCTCCATACAACAGTACGGATTTGGCACTAAAATCAAGAATGGTGAGTTACGTTTTTATTTCTTTTGCCCTCCACACATTTCTTAGAGCTACGAAAGTTCCTCTTGCATTTGATTCATCTTTGTGCCCTGTAAAAATAACGCCTGAAATGCGAGTCTGGCAAGTGCGCTGTTTTGTTGTCTATGGTGTGCTTTTAAAATAGTATGTATATCATCATACATTATGCTTCTATAGCCTACACGAATTGCAAAACAAAACAACAAGTATTAGCCACAAACAGTTTCGGAAGTACATATTTGCGTTTGACCGGGTAGGAGTGGCCAGATTGTAACGAAAAACTAATTCAAAGCCAAAATCTAAATCAAAAATGTTTCCAGAATTATGCACGCATCATCGTCATGTAGAAGATCCATTTCAGAACGTTAGTTGGTTAGTCGACAGATTATCATCATCGCTCATTGAGCCATTCAGACCATAAGTGCTCAGATCCCCTCTTCAGTATCTCCCTCGGCGTGTAGTGGCTTATGACAGTTTTCTGTTGGTTTACTATTTTTCTGTGGATCTCTGTGTAGCGCTCTTGTCTGGCTTCACCCCTTTTGATATTATGTTCGTGTAGTCTCTTAAGTGACGTGATTTTCACCACTGCATGTTTTCCCCATAACAAATGCGAGAAGAAAATTATTAGCATAAACTGTGAATTCAAGAGGATTAGACTATTAAAAAAAATTATGGCTACCATTATCAAAAGTTAAAAGGCAAAGAAGATGGCCTACACTGGACACTTACTGAGAAGAGAGCAAGAGAGAATCACCAACAATCACAGCTATCCACCCCTTTATGAGAAAAAAAAAATCGACCACGTTCAACCTACTGCCTGCAGTATCGGTTATAATTGTGGTCTGGTTTCTTTATGTGAATTATTTTGGCTAAGAAATTTTAACTGTACGTAAACTAGTGGCTTGGCCCTATTCTCTAGTACCTGGCGAGGGTTGCTGGGTAGGTGTCTGGTGTGCTATACACATTGACATACATGTATAGACATACATTTACAGTTACATATGTACACATAACATACACGTGTGTACGCCCACACGTGATTGCAAATATACTGTCTGTAAACACACACACACAAACGTATATATATATATATATATATATATATATATATATATATATATATATATATATATACACACAAATGCGCATGCACGCCCACGTGGGAATGCGTGTATACACACATATACACTCAAAGGAAACAGATGTGGCGGCATAGGAAATAGAGGGATTGAGGAAACATGGACGTCCAAGAGAAACCCTAAGGCGAAAGTTGATGAGAGAAGACAAAGGCGCTGGATTAGATTCCGTCCATAATATCGAAGTGATTGTAGAGAGCAGAGCGGAATGAAGGCTTAGACCGCCAGACTTTGTGAAATATAACTGCCTAACAGGACAATCAATGAATAAATGTTTTCCCGGTGTGGGTCAAATGTTAGAGTCGAGAAGAACAACTTCATTGCACTAGATTTTATGCCATATGACTGGGTCTCTCTCCCAAGACGGGCTAGCCGCCTGACGAGAGCGTCACCCAATGCACGACTTACGTAGCTTCGGTGACTATCCCCAAAGGGTCTCTATAAAAATTGCACTAGTGAACCGAAAGGTACCGCCGCGAAATGAACCCACGCATCCGTCTTTTCATACGACAGATGGTGCGGTCCCTAGTATAATCAGGCGACGACTCAGCCGGTGTAGAGGAGAAAGGAGTGTAGGGTTTATTACTGCCAATATCTGCGTTAGATGAAGCCAAAGAAAAAGAATAAGGAGAGGAGGAGAAGAAGAAGAAGCCTATATTTATGTTTATGCCACTAATCGATGCTAATTGTTTAGCATCCTCTCCTTACTTTCTCTGTGGGTGATTTGGCAGTAGATCGCTGGTTTCGACCGTGGTATCAAGATTCGACGGTTGAGTAGTGGCAAACTGCTAAATGCAACCTTGTCGAATAAAAACACAAACAATCTTGGCTTTAGTTCTGCAACGTCCATTTAAGCAGTGTTTTTCGACCTTTTTACACCCGCGACCCACGAAAATAATGGAAACTGTCTTACGACCCACCTGACAGCTAACCAAAGACAGTAACGTAACTTTGGACAAAGAAGACACAGACAACAGATTGAACAATTGATTGTCTGGCATATTTCGCAGTTTGTCGTCAGATGCATACTAGAGTAATATTTACATAAATGAAGCAAATAAAGTGAATACTTTATAACTGAAGTACAAATTCAACAGTAATCAAACACAGCTATTTTACTAAGTCTTTTCATGTCTTTTTTTACTGAGTTCAGGACGCAGGTAACTTCTGCTGTTTGTACTACAGTTATAAAGGATTCACTTGTTTCCTTCATGCATGTAATTGTTACTATATCATGCACCTGACGAGACGCAGCGAAATATGCTAAGACATAAATTGTACAGTCTGTTGTTTGTGTCTTCTTTGTTCAAATTTACAACGGGGAAACATGGCTATGATTTTCAGAAACGAAACCGCCGGGTTAAGTGACCATTGGGTGGCCTAATAATGTACCTGTTTTACGCGGTTTAGCAGGGTTTCTGGGATTTGTACCTGTATGATTCTCGTAATTTAGTTGCTAATCATAGATAGTGCAGTCTTGGGAAAGGAAAACTACCTAACATAACATAAAATAACCCTTGACCCCATAGGGTCGTGGTGTATTGATGGAAGCACTAGCACATAAAACCTGCCACCTTTCTCTGTCTCCCGCGTGATGAGTAAGTTCGTGATAATTCAGTCCTGTCCATTTCTTGATGTTGTCATTCCAGATTCTTCTTTGCCCTCCTCCTCTTCGACTACCCCTTGATGTTCATTGAAGCACAAACTACCGACCCTCCCCGGTTACTTGATTAGACAGACATTTTTTTTTTTTTTTTTGCGGCCTCCCTACTTTTCCGTGGCCCACCGTTGGAAGATTGATTTGATTTGATTCAAGAACCGACATCACAGCACAAGGGGCATTCCCATAAGCGCTCCGTCTCCATCTTCAGCAGCCAGCGAAGAGTTCCGATACTAATGGTGCCAGTAGCATTCTGATTAAACGTCCGTCTTGCCTTTCCTCTGAGCCTCGAGCATCTGCCAGAACCTCTCGTCACTCCCCGCTGCACCAATCTCACCAGACTGGGGTGATCCATCTCCTCCTTCGAACTGTACACGCTCTCCCACAAGGCACTAACCACGTCTGCCTTATCATGTATCAGTATTCCACCAAGTTGTGCAGAGCCATCGTTGGAAGAAAAATGCTGCAGGGACACTGCAGGGTTCTTGAACTAGCGCCTAACAAGTGGCCCATGGATCATTGCCAGTTTTTTTCGTATTAACGATCTTTCTATGCCAAAGATCAGACATCTGGTCCGTGACGATTCCTATTTTCAAAAATTTGGCTCCTGAGTAAACTTAATTGAATATTACTGCATAAAGGATACACAACTATTTTTTCTGTCAACAAATAGAATCCACTGGCCGTTGCAGACAGTGGTATGTGTTTGAATCACCATAAGTAGCCTTTCCCCCGACTGGTACGACTTTGGCGGTCGATCTAGCCTAATAAAATATGTCTTGGAAAATGTCTGGAAAGGAAGTGTGACGAAAAGGGAACTGGCCACCTGACCATCTATCATGATATAAAATATTCGAATACTCATCTCTTCACATCCCAGCCGTTGGATCTACTATTGGATGTTCTTTGTGGCGGTACGCAACTTTGTGCAGTATTGGCACTTATTTTTTAGGGATATTTGTGGGGGGGGGGGGGAGGGGGGGTGGATGGTGGCACTATTACAATAGCTACTTTACAGAGAGTACAGACACTTTTTATATTCTTGTTGCTGAGTACTTAACCTTTTTTTTTATAGACACTAAATAAAATCCCCTTATTGGACCTCATTTACTTTATTATGCTGAGTCAGCAGTTTAAAGTATAAGACGTGTAGCTACCATGCATAAGCTGCTAGCTCTCCCCTGCCAATATCTATAAAACTTTGCTTACACAACTATGACCGTGGTACGCCAATGAGAGTGATACTAAAGAAGATAAGTAAACACGTTGAAGCTGTACAACACACTACTTACAGTACTGACTTCGATTAATTTCAGAACTGAACACACAGCAGGATCCTCCAGACGTAAGGTAACACATATGTACCGTTGTCACAAATCACCGAACGAACGTAATCATCCATCGCCTTAGAAATCCTAGTCTATCTGCTACTTAGGTAGATTTCCTATTAGTAGCCTATCAATGAATGGGGTGAAGAAAGTCAAATTACAGTTTTAAAGACACCACTATTTATTTACAAGCTAAGTATTTTATATGTTCAAAGTTATATATAGAATATATAATACACTCTTTTCTGATCCGATACGGCAAAACCCAAGAATCTTGATACAAGTTTGAATTAGTGAATAAGAATCCATCTGCTAAGGCAACCCTGAGGAGAGATCGCCTCAACTGTTCCGCTGCCCGTCACGGGGCAACTAAAGTAGTGGAACACCGCCAGGCGCGCATGCGTATTGGCTTGACATGCCAAAATGGCGGCTGTGAGAATTTTGAGGAGGTTGTTACACAACTTGTCTCTTATAGAGAGGCGGCGGTTTCTTGTACCTAAAAATTACGCAAAGCTGTTTCTGCTTGGAACTGCAGGATGTGGGACGATTGTGGCATTGAGTTCTTTGATTTCTGGGAGATATAAGCCGGTACTAAGTGTTATCGCTGCTAAGAATGAGGTAGGGGCCGATTAACTTACTTTAAGGAAATCAAAACATTTGACATTGTCTGCTATTGCTAACTTGTTGATTGTTAATGAGCGTATAACTAATACTTGAAATACTGAAATACTGCTTAAGCATATATCATCCCACTACCAGTTTATAAGCTAGAGCTTGTTAAGTACTTACCTCCCATTACAATTTTACTGTAGTTACCCCTATACAATGATACATACAGTGTACTTTAACTTACAGTGTTACAGTACTAGTACCGCAAATACTAGTAATACCACAGCGATGGGTTATACAAAAAATATACAGCAGTTGGGTTCACCTACACATTATTAGGTTTCAGCGTTTTCTCAATAATATTTGAGTTATACATTCATGTATAGTTAACAAAAGAAGTTAATCACCATGACCATGTATGGAAGATACTTATAATAATAGTAACAAAGGCAGAGAGTCAGACGCTTTTCAAATAACATTTGCTTTACAGCAAGGTGATGCACGGACCCTACTTCTTTTTAACTTGGCCGTGGAAAAAATTATAAGGAAATCGAAAGAAGAGGGTACTGTAGGAGAAACTACAAGAATACTTGGTTATGCCGATGACATAACAAATATCGTTGAAGAAACACTCAATCACTTAAAAGAAGCGTTTCACAAAATGGGTCTAGCTATATCAGTTATAAGACGGAGTACGTGATAATAACAAGACAGAGACAGGATATAAACTTCGGCCACATACAAGTCGATAATGTGAAAATCAAACAAATGGAAACATAAGTACTTGTGTGCAAACTCTAACTGCTCCAGCATGCTAAGAGAAGAAATACAATCAGAATAGTCTGGAAATAAAGTATACCATGCCCTTCAACATCTGCTAAAGTCAGTCACAGTCTTTATCTCACAACACCAAAATCAAAATTTATAAAATGTTTATAAGACCAGTCATTTTATGTAGCTCAGATACTTAAGCACAACTAAAAGAGATGAAGCCTTATTACAAATTTTTTATAACAGTCTCACGGTAAATCTTCGGACTCATCAGAGATGCAGAGAGGAATGGAATGAAGAGAGAGAAGCAACAACATCACAGTAGCGGCAGAAGAATGATTACTTATTTTTAATTTAAGTTCTGCATCATCATCATCTTTTTTTTTTTTTTTTTTTCACGTATCCAGAAACCATGAGTTGTAAACCCTTTGGCTCGGTACTATGGATATCGCAACCCTTCGGCCTTGATTCCATTATAGGTACCGTTAATCTGGGAGAAATGTGGCTTTTCTGCCTACCCCCGGGAGTGAACCCGGACCACAAGGAGTTTGTTACCCGGCCGCCGCGAAAGTCCGGTTTAACCAACTTCGCTAGAGAGCCGGGCTCATCATCATCATCATGTTGTGCCATTGTCTGTCACTCAGAGCTCAGTTTCATCCTCCATTTTATTCTGTCGTATGAAATCTTGTTGATATCTTCCTCAGTCCTGTTCTGCCTTTCAGCATCAATGAAGAGGCATCAGGGCAAGCCTTGGTATATACTATGTAGATCTGCATCTTGTATATACGGGCAGCTAAGATATATTACTCCATGGTTTCTGAAACATTTTGCGCACTTTCTGTTAATGTTGGGCTTTCTGTAGTCCTTGTCTTTCTTTGCAAGGATGCACTCACTGCAGGGATTTGTGCCAAAGCAGTATCTGCAAATTTCCACTTCACTGTGGCGGCTGCTTCTGGTGTGCAAGGCCTTTTGACAAAAAGAGCTCTGCAGTAGCTTTGGTACGTAGTGTTCCATCTTCATGGTTTTCTTCCCATAGGACACTGAGCTTTTAACACCGTTTCCTTCTGTGATGACTACTATCACTGTTGTAGGAATGTTGTTTTTGCGCATGACTCTCTCAGCACTTTGGATCGTCAGGTCTGGATTCTCTTTCGCCAGTTATCGGTTTGTACTGGTAAATGCTAATGTCTTTGTTTGCCTCCTTCACTACCCATTGGCTCAGCTGCTGGAACATGCTTGCCTCCACTGTTATCTCGTGTCTTCTCATTTTGTAGGATATTGCCGAGGGGTCTGCTTGTTTTCTCATTTTTGCCACGCTTTCTTTCATCTTCCGGATCTGTGTGACACACCGCATTCCCAACAGGTCTTTAGTCATTCATGTTGATGATCATCATGGCTGACTGGGCTATCAGTTTTCATGCCCTTCACTGTTCTGCTTCAGTTTTATTGTGGCTGGGAAAGCGACGTCGTCTTGCTGTGCTGCTGTGTTCCGACACCTGATGCTGCTGGCTGGTTTCCCCATCAGATGAGGGAGCATCTCTCTCTGCTACCTGCGTATTTGTGTTGGTTGTCATCTCTGAGGGTTTCTGCCTGGGCATCTCACTGCGGTCGTCGGTTGCTGCTTGTCTGATTTTACTGCGCTGTCAGCTATCAGCTCATAGAAAGAGTACTGCCTTGATAACTTCTTTGGTCTATTGGTTGATACTTCCTCTGGTTGTGCATTCTGATTTGTCCTTATAAGGACAATGAGGATTTCCTGCTCGGCTGATCTCGATGTGACTCAAGCGGATTTTTTCAGTTTAATTTTAAATAAAATATTTTTTACATAAATTATGAAATTAAAAATCCAAAGATGTTTTTGTTTTTCATGAGTAAAACAAAAATTCATCAAAAATCAAATGAATGTAACATGCATTTAAGTGTAAATTAAAAACACATTCTGACCAAAATACCTCTCCATACAATCCTTTTTGCCTCATTGCTGATTCTTTTCTCCAGATGTTTACACACAAACATTAAAAGCGTTTTTTATCATTCTAAGAAATTGTTTCCAATAAAATGGATGATAATGGAAAAAGTAGTGGGTGTTTGTACAGATGGTGCTCCAGCTATGATTGGTCCTCCATCTGGGTTTTTTAAACTATTAAGAGAAACAAATCCAGACATCATTGGAACTCAGTGTGTAATACACAGACAGGCCCTGGCAGCCGAAAGATCTGATTGTCATCAGATCTGAATACTGCACTGGAATGTTGAATTAAGAATCAACATCACAGCATTCAGGACACTCCTATGAGCGCTCCATCTCCATCTTCAGCAGCAAGCAAAGATTTAAAATTACGATGGTACCGGTAACTGTCTGATTGTATATCTGTCTCACCTTTCCCCTGAGTGTGAGCGTCAGCCAGATATCCTTGTAACTCCTCGCAGTGCCATTCTCCTCAGACCGTAATGATCTGTCTGTTCCTCAGCACTGTTCACTCATTCCCAAAGGGCCATCACAATATCCAGCTTGTCATACATCAGTTCACCACCAAGTGGTGCAGAACCGGCCAGTCTTATCTGCCTGCTCATTTCCCAACACACCGGCATTGTAGAAAATTTCAAACTATGCTAACTACCCGGGACCTCTGAAGTGATGCTTGCCTCTCTACATAAAGCATGCCTGTCTCCACCAGTTTAAACGTCCTCTGTGAGTCAGTTACAATTTCGACATGTGTGTACAGCTGATTCTCAAACATCAGTGACTGCCTCCAACTCCATTCTCAAACTAAATGTTGTGATAACTTTTGCCAGGCTTTGTTGCACTAAGCGACGTCCATTCGCCTTCGCTGTGAACCCCCTTTCCGTGCACTTCGTCTGCCCCTCACCACAGAGCCATCTGTATATACAATCACATCACTTGGGCGAGAATTGTCATGAATCATTTGTTGAACTTCTGATTCTGCAGCACCAGCTGGTCAGTCCCTGCACTCACGTCCCAAAGTGATTAGAACCCTACACAAGTCTGAAACATGATCGGACACTTTGACCCACTCCTCTCCTCACCTAAATTTATCAAGCCTACACACATGTCCAATTTGCACTGGAAATAGCTGTAAAAGTAGTGAATGATATGAAATCAAGCCAATTGAACACAAGGCTCTTTCATGCTCTTTATTCTTCTGCTTCCACCTTCAAATCCATGTGATGACTTTCAAGTCACACATAATGTTGTACATTTTCATACTGACGTCCGTTGGTTATCAGAGGAAAATCTGCTTGCTTGATTGTATGAGTTAAGTTTAAGATTGAAGTCTTTCTCAAAACAAAAAAGATTATCTGTATCATGCATTTACTGAAAACTTAATTATCTCTTCATTGGCATATCTTTCTTTGAAGCTTAGAATAACTTGAACTTAAAACTTCAAGGAGCACCTTGCAATATTATTCTATCCTATGATACCATCAGAACTTTCGTGAAAAAAAAAAAATCAAGTTTTGGAAACGAAGAACTGAATCCAAGAACATCTCATCTTTTCCTTGTCTTAATGATCTGTTGCAGAATAAAAAGTGTGAAAATGATGAACTTGCAGTTAAAATTCAGTCACATTTAGATCTTCTGGTAAAGGAGTGTGGTCTGTTTTTAAAAAAAAAATGATGTGTCATCATGGCTGGTCTTGGAAGTTAACTAGAAATTATTTCATTATTGACATTGATTTGCTGCTACGGTCTGTTCAAGAAACAGCAATTTAACTGAAGTGTATTTCAAGGGCTAGTGGTGATTTCCTATTTTTAGGCTTGGATTTTGTTAGGGGCAGGGGCCAGGGGTGCAGTATCTTGCGGTGTATTTGTTGGTCAAATTATACTATAAAATAAATGTTTCTTTTCCATCTGCCTTCACAGACTTTTGTGAATCTGGATTTTCAGCTTTACCACTCTTGATATTAAAAGACAGTTGCCAGCTTGTTATGGGGAGTGATCTCTTGTGTGCCTTGTCCAGCATCAGACAAAAAGTATATATATATATATATATATATATATATATATATATATATATATATATATATATATATATATATATATATATATATATATATATATATATATATATATATATATATATATATATATAAGAATAGCTGATGTCAAACCAAAATTGTGTCAACCATCACTTTGATATTTGGTCACTAAATTATCAGTTGTTGTTGATTGTTTCTTTTCTTTGACACTTTGATTTCTGTGGAGGCTTTCCCTGCAAGTTCTCGTTAATGGTGCCTTGGATTTATCTTTTTGTTGTCGTAATTTTAATCACATTTTGTTATGTTCGGGGTGGGGTGTGGGTCGTTTAAAAAAAAAAAAGTCTGGCTCTGTCAGGACCTGAACCGGCGACCTTCAGATCCACAGCTGAGTATCTAGCTACTACACCACGGCGGCTCCCTGGTTATTATATATAGGTAATTATTATTAGAGAGACATACACACACTCACCCACTAATTCTTGTATCGACCTGTATATATATTTCAGGATTCTGAAGGGAAAGTAAAAAAGAATGAAGTGCCTTACAGAGAAATGCGTTTTCGTCACTTTGCCTCAGTAGAGTTTAATGGAAATTTGTACATGACTCCACAGGACTTCCTGGAATCCTTAACGGAAGAATCACCCCGAGGTGAGGCCTAATTTTCTGTACCTTTAGTGTTCTTCTCTTTTAGATTCTCTTGATCTCCAGGTTGGTTCCTGGACCCCAGTTTTTGATAAAAAAATAAATAGATTCACTGCTCGCTCCCTCTAAAAACCAGGACCCCATTTTTGGAGAACAAATGAATAGACCCACCGCTCCCTTTAACAACCAGGACCCTGTTTGGGGAGGGGGGGGGGATGAATAGACCCACTGCTCCCTCTAACAACCAGGACCCCATTTTTTTTAAAAAGAAAAATTAATAGGCCTCTTACAACCAGGACCCCATTTTTTAAAAGAAAAAATGAATAGACCCACCACTCTCTTTAACAACCAGGGCCCCATTTTGGGAGAAAAAAAGGATTAAACCCACAGCCCCCTCTAACAAGCAGGACCCCATTTTTGGAGACAAAAAATGAATAGACCCAACGCTCCCTTTAACAACCAGGACCCCATTTTTGGAGAACAAATGAATAGACCCACCGCTCTAACAACCAGGACCCCATTTTTGGAGACAAAAAATGAATAGACCCACCGCTCTAACAACCAGGACCCCATTTTTGGAGAACAAATGAATAGACCCACCGCTCTAACAACCAGGACCCCATTTTTTGAGAACAAATGAATAGACCCACCGCTCTAACAACCAGGACCCCATTTTTGGAGACAAAAAATGAATAGACCCACCGCTGTCTCTAAAAACTAGGGCCCCATTTTGGGAGACAAAAAATGAATAGACCTACCGCTCCCTCTAACAACCAGGACCCCATTTTTGGAGACAAAAAAATCAACAGACCCACCGCTCCCTCTAACAACCAGGACCCTTTTTTGGGAGACAAAAATGAGTAGACTTACCGCTCTCTCTAATAACTAGGACACCATTTTTTTAAAAGAAAATAAATAAGAGACCCACCGCTACCTCTAACAACCAGGACCCCGTTTTTTGGAGACATAAAATGAATAGACCCACTGCACTCTTTATAAATCACACTGACATCTTAACATTTATTCAAATTAGGTATCGAATATGCATATGTTTGCAGGTTTTTTTTTTAATTACTAAAGTCAAACATTGCTGAATTGAACAATTTGGCTAAATCTTCTGATGAATGAAGCCTGAATAAGTCCTAATACTATTTAGTCCCTCTAGACACCTCTAGCACATGGTTCCACTCCTTTTCAAAATACGTCCTCGCCATACTTATGCGAGAAGCAGTTTGGTTGCAAAACCTAGTCTTCTCATGGTTGAGTCCATTCATTTTTGTGTCCTGTTTTTTTCTGTTTGGCCGAAGGGTTGAACAAAGCGTTGGTTTTTTTAGAGTTTCTCCTAGATATCATTATTCCCTGATTCCATTTTGTTTTCTAATTCTGTATTGGTTGAACTGTTTCTGGAACTGGCGCCAGGGTGATTCTCATCTCGAATGTTGGTACTTATGTCACTGGTTTGTTTTTATCACTCCCCAGGGGGTCCTGGTGGGGTTGAACCTCAGTCAGCCAGTGTCAGTATATTGATTATCTGTCTGCTTCTCGATATAGCCATCTTCTTTTTCTTATAACTTTAGATACAAGTGGTTGTACAGACATTTCGCTTATTTCTTTGCCATGTTTGAATTCATCCGATTTAATGTTTATCAGTTTACTTAGGCTTTGTTTTCGAATTCATTTAACTTTCATTCCATTTCTATAGAGGTTTTTCAACTTTCACTTTTTTTTCCTATTATAATGCTGTACTGCAGTTCCATTAGTTTCATTCTGGTTCTTCTTCTTCCTTCTCCTCATCCACTTCTTCTTCTTCGCATTTTTTTGCAGGAGTTTTTATCAGTCTGGCTTATGCACTTCAGAGATCAGTTTGTCTGACTTCAGCATGCATTTGTATATGGTTTACTGCTCCTGGCAGATACCACCAAAAGTAACTTGATCTACCCACCACTGGAGTAAGGTTTCTATTCTGACAAAATGCCAGGTTTGAATCCTTGCAGTCTTCTCTCTACAACAGGGCTACTCAAGTAAGTTTACTCTGGTAGTCAGACTTGTCTATATGTGGGTCATCACAGGCCAGAGGCCTGAGCCCCAGCAAAGAAAGATCATTAAAACAATACAAATGGCTGTGACCTGCAAATGGCTAGTTGAATAGCCTTGCTGTGCAACTCCAAATTGTTGTGGGATATAACTCACACATAAGACCTTCTGTTTTTAACCACTATAGGAGTAGACTAGTAGTGTTAACAGATGCATATAGTTTATACACACTCACGCATATACATACATACATACATACATACATACATACATACATACATACATACATACATACATACATACATACATACATACATACATACATACATACATACATACATACATACATACATACATACATACATACATACATACATACATACATACATACATACATACATACATACATACATACATACATACATACATACATACATACATACATACATTAAAGTACAAAAATCTACATTTTTAAACTCTTCCGGACATATCACCGTTTAGGTGGCGGCAGGATCGGTTACATTTAGAAATTTCGCCAATTAAGTGGTTAATGACATAGACACTGTACAATTAATTATTTTGTTTGCTAGGATAATGAATGTGTGTGAACCTGTTTCGAAAAACTGAACTTAACGAAATGAGGTATTTATGTTCTAAAAGCTTTAGCGAGTGAGAGGATTAATTAATAAGTTATTTCACGGTGTGTGTGTGTGTGTGTGTTTTTAAGCATGTTTTTATTGGTTATTTTGAAATTTGACATGTCACAAAAAATTGGTCATCAAATCCAAAGTATTTAGATTAATTATCTCAAATGAAGAATGGTTGATGCATTCTTCTTCTTATTTGTCTTCTTCCTCTCGTTCTTTTTCTTTTCCTTCTCCTCCTCCTCCTTTGTTCACCGGCTGAAAGCTCTCATGGTAGTTCGGGACTTTGGCTTTGCGCCAGGACCTCAGTTTTGCATGTACATACATTTTACACTGGCTTTTCTGTGTAGTGTGCAGTTGATTGTTCTTTGCCACTGGGGCAGATACACTCCGACTGCGAAGAAGGCTCTTAGTCTATTCCTACGACATGCTTGTTGTGGAGGCAGCAGGTTTATTTTCGCCCCCCCCCTCCCAACAATAGGGCTCCAGAAGCCACAGGAGATTGTGTATCATAATTGCAGTGTGTAGACGAGGAACGACTCAACCAATAACTAATAAACTACAAACATTCATAACTAGTGCCTGCGCAGAATCGAGGAAAGTAAGCTAGCTGCGTATCCCTTACATCAGTGTTCCTCTTCTTTTCTCTACTCCTAGAATGTCTCACGGCAAATGGGCAGGAAGAGATCTCTGGAACCGGTCTTTCTGCTCGATTCGTTTACAGAACTTATCAGTGTCTCTGTTATTTCTGTGGTCCATTTTCTGCTTTTGGGGTGGGTGGTGGGGGGTGCTTTTGGTTTTATTAGGCAATTTTACATTAAAGTAATTTGTCATTGCCATTGAGGAGCTCCCGGTGTATAGCAGCCAGACTCTTGCATGGGGAACGGAAATGCCAAAGTGTCATTGTCGGTGTCATTACAACGGGCTCGATTCTCCTTGCAGAATATTGATGACATATTTTGAGGTCTGTTTGGATCAAGGAGCCATGCTGATGATGCTTTCACGGAGACTGTGCCAACACGGGCTGGCCTACACATGTTCTCTTGGGGAGTGTTTGATGTTTTGGCCGCGTGCACAAGCAGATGATATAATGACGAAGTGTATGTACACTGTAATCAAATGTAGGCTCTGCATTTTGGGCTACGCTAGTCAGGATGCTGTATTTTATACTTACATCGTCCTACAGCTTAGCGGAAATAGTGTTGCAGATAGGGGAGGGAAAAAGAGGGTGGGGGAGAATGGCTCGGACATACTGAAAAGGCTGGCAGCCAGAGATAGTTACATAGATAGATAGATATATAGATAGATAGATAGATAGATAGATAGATAGATAGATAGATAGATAGAGATAGATAGATAGATAGATAGATAGATAGATAGATAGATAGATAGATAGATAGATAGATAGATAGATAGATAGATAGATAGATAGATAGATAGATAGATAGATAGATAGATAGATAGATAGATAGATAGATAGATAGATAGATAGATAGATAGATAGATAGATAGATAGATAGATAGATAGATAGATAGATAGATAGATAGATAGATAGATAGATAGATAGATAGATAGATAGATAGATAGATAGATAGATAGATAGATAGATAGATAGATAGATAGATAGATAGATAGATAGATAGATAGATAGATAGATAGATAGATAGATAGATAGATAGATAGATAGATAGATAGATAGATAGATAGATAGATAGATAGATAGATAGATAGATAGATAGATAGATAGATAGATAGATAGATAGATAGATAGATAGATAGATAAAAAGATAGATAGATAGATAGATTAGATTAATTGATGGATGGATGGATGGATGGATGGATGGATGGATGGATGGATGGATGGAGAGAGAGAGGGTGAGAGTGAGAGAGAGACGGACAACATGACGAAAAGACCAAATCGTGTAAAGGGACATAGGGTATTTGGGAAAAAAACGTAAGACAAAGGCTAGAAAATCGAGGGTAGATAAGAGAGGAGAGAATAAAACTATAGGGGAAAGAGGGGAGAATGAAAGAAAGGGGAGAAAGAAAGAGAGGGCGGGAGTGGCAGAAAGGGAGAGCGAGAGAAGGGAAGAGGAGGGGAAAGAGGAGAGAAGAGAATGCAGTGCACTAACCACAGGGCTACGGCAGCTATATTGAATTATGTTTATGTTATGTTGGTTATTTGCTCTTTACGGATAAAGGTGAACCCAGGACAGATAATGTCTTGGCACTGTGCAATGTTAGATCTTCGCATATACTAGATCACAGCATAATAAGGTGAGGTGACCGATTCTACCCTATCCGCCTTTCCTTCTTAGACACCTGTGAAAAGTCTGGGCTTACCCATTTTGCCAGTCTGGGCTGATATTTGTGTGTCTGTAATTTTCCCGCCTGCTGTCTCTTTGCTGATCTGCATGTTGTTATGCTTGTATGTCTGTCGTTTGTCTGTTTGTTCATCAGTCTGTCTGCCTACTTACCTGCCTATGTGTTAGTTGGTGCTCATTTCACACCGTAACACCCCTATAATCTTGGACTGTCCCTAGGAACTCGCGGATTCCCCGAGATGGAGCGAACTAAAGTGAGATGTCTGTATCGACAGTTATAAGACGAAAAGATGGCACTATACTTGAAATATTGTGAGTAAAGACAAAGACAAGATCACCAAACAGAGACTAAAATAGAAAATACAGAGATTGAGGAGATGAGGACGCCCGAGAGAAACCCTACAGCGAAGGTTGTTGAGAGAGGACAAAGATGCTGGACTGGATTCCATCCATGATGTAAGAGTCATTGCACAGGTTAGAACTGAATGGAGAAATAGACTACGAGCCTTATATGACATATAATGACACATCAGGAGCAAGTTGAAGTTTGAAGTTTGAACAACGGATCAACATCATGGCACCCGGGTAGTAACCCATAAGTGCTCCGTTCTACTTATAACTCAAGTCTGAGTCCACAGTAGCTCTGTGCAGTGCACGGGCTCCGTAGCACCGGCGAGAATCCTGAAATATTCAGGGTAGATTTTAACTTCAAATTCTGCCCGGGCAGCGCCGTTAGGCTACTCTTTTCGATTTTCAACTGCATAGGGATTTTTTACGTACAATAGACACGGGCGTCCAATCTCACTACCCAGAGACCAGGAGAAAATACTAGAAGTCGACGTGAACAGAAAAAATCCCAGCGGGGCCTGAACCCGGGACCTCTAGCACTCGAGGCGGACACCATACCTCGAGACCACACAGCCCCATCAGGGCAAGGAATGAATGATTGAATTGTTGGAGATATAAAATCATCTATCCACACACTGGGAGTTCGTCCGTTTGATCAGCCTGAAGCCTGGCGAGAAGACAGTGTTACAAACCCTTCAGGAGTCGCTGTTTTCTTGAAAGAACATTAGACGGTGTGATAAAATTCCAGTTTCGTTTGTGGTTTCTTCCCCCGTATATTTTCGTGAAAGAGAAATTAAATCACTTTTTCATTCGCCACTTGTCTGCCCTTCTGTCTGTTAACCCGTCCGTCCCTCTACAAGTCCCAGCCTATCAGTCCCTCCATCCGTCCATCCAATTATCATTGTCTGTATGTTGATCTCTGTCTTTGTCTGTCCATCCATCCACTTATCAGCCGGCCCACCCGCACTCCCATCCCTCCTTTCCTCCATCCATCCATCTATCCATCCATTCATCCATCCATACTTCCATCCATCTGTTTGTCTGACATTGTCTGTCTTTTTATTCCGTTTATTCTGTCCGCCTGTCCAACTTCCCACAAGCTAACCCATCCATCCTTTTATAAATCCACTGATTCGTCACTGTCCGTTCTCACGTTGGTCTGTCTGTGACAGGCTGTGGGTGGCTCATTTGTGTGATCAACTTGAAGTCAGGAAAGTGGCCCATTTTACAAACAGATGCCTATTAAGAATCTGTTCTAGAAAGAATACGAGACAGTGATAACACTCCAACCCCGAAACGTCCTTTGTTGTTTCAGTGCTTTATTATTATCCTACCCCAAACAGGGGAAATACACAGGTCCCGGGACAGTCAAATATTTCAGAGAGTGGTAAATAGGCTGCATGCAGTCGTGGGACCTAGACTGCATGCTGTCGTGTGACCTAGGCAGCATACAGTCGTGGGACCTAAGTTGCACTCTCTCGTGGGACGTAAGTGGGTTGGGGTTAGGGCCAGTTGTAGATGTTTTGGGATCATTAAAAGTATCAGAAAGCCGTGAAACCCAGTCTTACCACCCTCTAAGATATTGGACTGTCATGTTGTTTCTTACCAAGTTTTGCTACCTGTTCTTAATTTTGACAGTTAAATCCTTTCATCCGATACTCCTAAAGAGTCTCTCAGTCTCTCAGTCCCTCTGACTCCCCCTCACCACCCCGCTCCCCTTTCCCCAACTCTCTTTCCACGTATGCTTTATTTTCTGTCTAAATGCCTGCCTACATGTTTACTACCTGCCTATCCACTTGTCTTTTCTTTCCCTCTGTTTATATTGTTGTATGTTTATTCATCTTTTTCGTCAATCAGTATGTTTGCTCATCTATTTGTTTGCTCATCTATTTGTACGTTTAACAATATTTATGTATGTCTGTTTGACTGTCTGTCTGGCTGTCCATGTTTCCATTCGTCCATCTTTTCTAGTCTTTCAGTCTGTCTGCCCCTCTGATCGTCCGTCAGGTTAAGCTACTCGCCAGCCAGTCCATTTATCTGTCAGTTTGTCTATTCTTCCATCCGTCCATCGCTGTTCATGCCTATATTTGTATATCTGTACAGCATTCTGGTTGAGGCACTCTCTAGGGGAGTTGTGTAAACGCCAGTTTGTCCATGTTTTTGGAGTGTTGAAAGCTCTGACGTGCTGAAATATACAACACACGATATCAACGGCATCGCGGAACACCCCTCTGATCTTGTGCGAAAGTCACGGGGCTCAGGAACTAACAGTCAGTAGTGAGCTAGTGTGTATATGTGCGGGGCCTGGGGAGACTAACGTTACGTGTTCCGGGGCAGCTATTGTAAGCCATTATTTATGTTCACATGATATTGGCTTGTTTCGTAATACATCATTTTGTGTGAGCCTGTTGGCGGACATGCTTGTGTTGTGTATAAATACTTGTGACGGTGAACTGCTGTTATCTTCTTGGGGGCTGTGTGTCATAGTGTGAACGAGAATCATCACTTGGACACTTGGTATGTGTGCTAGCCACTTCCACCCCAATTAGCACACAACAGGTTTCCCGTTTAACATCCAGAGATATTTTCATCAGGACAGCCATTACGACCACATTGGCCGGGTGTAACCTGTGCGGGTAAGGTCGTTAGAAAGGACTCCATCCTGATCAGTTAACACCCGGTGACCCAAAGAGTCGCTATTCGTATGAGAATCCCCTAGGTACAAATCCTAGAAACCACTTTCAAACATAAGGCTACAAAATCACGTGAAGTCCGGACTTGTTAGGGTCTGGTGTTGGTGGTGGTGATGGTAGTAGTAGTAGCAGCATGTGTTGTTAGTTAACTCCACTAGTGGCGAAGTGTTATGTTCACGAGTTCCCTAAAGATCGTCGCCAGAACTACAGAGGTCGTACTCTGCGACGCTCTCGGCAGGCAGCTACCTGTTCTGCGGAGAGAGACCGTGCCATATGGGATAAAACCTAGTGCATTGAAGTCGATCCTGTAACTTTTACTTCACCTTTGCATCTTGGGCGTTTAACACCCGGTGAAAAAAAATGTCACCACTCGGATGAGAATCACCCGGGCGCAAGTTCAAGAAATCCCGTTTAACTGCTAGGTTATATTTAGGACTCCCGACAACAACCTGGGTTGGCCGGGGTGCGAGGGGGGCGGGGGCGCCTTAAAACAAAACAAAATTGTGTACCATACTGGTGCGGTTTACGTACTAAGCTCTAAGTAAGAAGCAAACTGGTCACGTTCAGCCAGCACTCCCGAAGTAGGAGGAGCTTTAGGTTATAATTTTCACTCTGTTATGTGCGCCATATAAAATGGTTTAGAATTGCATGCCACCAAGAAAAGGACCGATGCAGTGTTGTTGATGCGATCAAAGGACACAGACCCAAATACTGTCCCGATCGGCGATGAAGTGACGAGCCATTTTTCTTCACCAGTTTTGAAACATTTATTGGACGCAACAAGCCAGACACCCATAATCAGCTTCAGCAAATCTGCACCTGCAGTTGGACAGACATCAAGTTGGTGGCGCTAGACCGGTCAGAAATTTAGAGGTCAGTTGGTGGTGGCCATGCTGACAACTACATGTGTGACAGTGATCTATCGTCTCAACAAACATCAACATGTCTCCACAAGAGGCTGTCTACCTGGATCTTGCCATTCTCTTCCTCCTCTTCCTCTTCATCTTCAGCCTTCGCATGTACTTCTCTCTCCTCTTAGTCTCCTGGCAGGGTCTTCTCCTCAGCAAAGCTGGTGGGCGACCCAGCGGCCGATAGGCTAAGTAGCATGACACATTCTTCCGAGGGGAAAAAAAAGTTGACTGGCTTTTTTCCCCACCAGGACATCACACTGAGCGATAAACATTCTGTGACACAAAGCGCGACCATTCGGACAAGGATCGCCCGTGAAGAGGTCCCAAAAACACCTTTAAACTGTTAAGTTATATTAGGGCCCCCGGCAGCAACCTCTGTGGGGCAGCATCATAACGAAAAATTCGACCCGCATGAGGATGGCGAGTATAAACAAAGTTAAATAAAGTTTTACCTAACTTTGGGGGGGGGGGGGGGGGGGGGTAAATTCCATGATGTATGTGAGATCAGCTACAAGAGGAAGGCCGCAAAAAAACATGGATCAACAACATTAATGACACTACGCCTTCACGGCATGACAATAGCCAGTTACAGCGAGCGTGCACTGGATCGCAAATTATTCCTCCCCACGCCGCTTAACTGCAGATGCGGTTTATGATAATCATGATAAGGATTTTGATTATTATTACTTAAAGAAAACACTAGCCTACACCTTACTTCTTAATCGTTTTATGGTGTCCCACTGTAACTGTGCTATGTGGCTATACGGTTGAACAGGTTTTCAAGCACCTGTGTCTATTTGATTCTGATCTTTGGGGTGTTAATCCTGCAGAATGTAACTCTGGAGGTGTAAAAGTAAATTAAAGTACCCTTTTCCACGCCTTCAAGCGTATTGGGCACATAGGGCTAGACCTATATTTTATAGACAAATCGGCACTGGGTGGGTGACGTGGTCAGCTTAACGCCGGCCGCTTTATTTCCGGGGACTGTACTTGGAACTCACTCAAGGCTGGGTTAACCTGAGAGCCAATGTCATTTTTGAAAGAAAAAAGTCAGGACCCGAACCCCCGACCTTCCGATCCGCAGGAGAGCGTCGAATCGCTACACCACGGTGTCAATCTGGAGGTGTAGAAAATAAAAAAAAATGATTATTATTCCAGGCACTTAAACAATATGTAGGACCCTTAGACTCCTCTTCCCCTGCACCCATAAAATGTGTAAGGGGATGAGGTCACCTCCACTACCTCCAGTCATTTCTCTGGGTCGACGCCCCTGATTGCATCTGTTTTATGCTGATTTATAGGTGGCTGTTTAATTTATCCCCAATTGTTTTCCTGTCAGTTTTAGATCAGGTTAAGCATTGAGCTGCTTCTGGCTTCTGTTTTCTTTGGAGTAGGTGCAGTTATCATTCAGAGCAGATCTGTGATCGTGAAGCTCTCTAAATGTTGTTGGACACGAATTTGTATTTTAGAATACTTTGAAAGAACACAACACAAGAACGAACGAACGTTATAGGATCGCAGATTGGGCTATCTGGCCCGTCTTACACTGACTAATCCAGTCATTCATCTTTCACACGACATGTATAGTTTCTATCTGTGCACATTAAATTCATTTAGCATATTCTGTATTCTGAGTACAGGATACACCAGGACAGTACAGTGCAATCATGATAAGGAGAACTCAATGGGGAACCCAAGAAATGGTTCATCGTAACAGAAATTCCTCTTATAAGGATAAGAGTTCAAGAAAGAAAAATTGCCAGGGATAAACAGGTTATTCTTAATAACAGAAGTTCACCATATCAGAAATCGCCTTAAGCGTCTGCATTGTACTTTTCATGACCAGTGTTGGCATCTTTCTGTCTTTCCAGACCGATAGTCTTAAATTGTGCCCATGTGCCAGAGCCATCTTCTCTATAGCACAAAGACTAGGCAGTATTTGTAGAGACCATGTGCTGCCCAGGAACAACAATCCCTCCTTAGGCCTGCATTGTCTGCTCCAAAGGAAAGGTACCACACTAATACGCTTGCTGCTGGTGCGGCACACTTCTTAGGAGGTTCATCGGGGTATCTGGGATGTGCCCGGTTGGATTGCTATCCTCATTTCGGATGTGAGGGCCCAGAAGTGTCAAACCACCAGGACGCAGCCGTGAGGGGAGGAAACAAGTCAGTCAGAGGATATGGGTATGGGTTACATGGATAACTGAACTCTTTTTGTCCCCCAAGCGACGTTCTGTGTTTGATAAAATATTGTGTTTGCCACGATTATTAGATCAGTGTTCTCCAACTCGTGGGCCCAAGTTCATGTAGGCCGCCAACAATTGCTGCTGATTCATTTATATGAGATAGAGTAGGTGGGTTTCCCCTCTCCTCTACCAGTCTAAAGAATTAACGCCTTACGGACTTCCTATGTGTGTGTGAAATGTCTGCCACAGGCTTGCCAATAATACAAATTAAACAGAGTTATTGAATAGATGTTATTACAGCGCTTCTTGTATAAGAAACAGCGCTCCAGCCGTGTGCAGTCTATTATACTTTTTACCCTCTAAGCAGCAGAAGAAGTCGCATTGGCTAAAACTGTAAAAAAAAAAAATTGTTTACATTGAATTAACGAATAGACTGCTGTCTACAATCGTTTTTGTTTCCTGTTTGATTAGCTGTAAGGTGGGCCGCGAAACAGTTTCCACCGTTCTGGTGAGCTACGGATGTAAACAGGTTGAGAAACACTGTATTAGATATCGGGTGATGTAAGTTATAGTGTTTACTTTTGGTCTGAGCGTACAGAAAACCTGGACACATATATTAATAGGTAGCACAGTATATGTTTTTAATATGGGCTATTATCATCATCATGTGCCCTGCCAACTGGCGTAGGTGCTCATGCGTCTTCACAGACCACGATCCCTGGTTGCCTGGAAAAGCTCTCTTGATGATATCCCTCCATGCCTTCGTTTCATCCATCCAGCATTATCTCTTTTGGTCTGTCTCTACCCCTTTTCCCACTGATCTTTACAGTTGTCACGATGTTCTCCAGTGCCTCTCTTTTCATTATGTGGCCAAAGAACAGTGTTTGTCTTTTTCCTATTGTGTGTATAGAGATCTACTTTCATTGGTTTCTTTCAATCAGTCGTTATTTGTTACTCTGGCCGTCCAAGGTATTCGTAACATTGGTCTCAGAAACCACATCTCTGGAATATATGGGATATATATGTTGCAAATCTAAACATTAATTTTTTCGTCTATTTTCATTGTGAATTTTATCAGGAACCACTTCTGACGCTATCTCTGCGCAATTTCCTGGGGTTGGAATCGTTTTTGAGACTTTGCCGAGCACATGTATCCGGGGGAGGGGGACCCCACACATCGTTCAGTGGGGGTAATGATGAACACAGTTTTTCATTGTATGCCAGATAGGCTATCAAAATAATCACCACGCAACGCTAAACATTTGAACTGATTTCTAAACAATATCCCAAGCCTTTGCTTGCGGCTCACGTTTGAATCGTTTTAGAAGGAGCCCTATTTGGAGTTTTAGTGCCAAGAAAATTGAGCTTTCAGGAAGGAATTATCCTAATTTTTCACACACAAAATTATTGGGGGGAAAAACACGTAAAGCGTTTAATAACATATAAAACAGTCTATATATATATATTCTGGTAGCAAATTGAATTACCTAAAAGTTTTTTTTTCAATCACACTGATATCTCAGCATGATTTCAAAAAATTGTTAAATTTTGTCTCTGTGGGCCCTTTAAATACCACTTCTCTTGCACATGGTTCTACTCCTTTTCCTGCCGCCTGCTATGTTTTGGTTGCTACCAACGCAACAGGCCTTATCACCATTGCTGGGCACAGGTAGCTCTTAAGGAAAGCAAGAAACTGCCTTTATGGCTGTATGTACTGCTTTTTACTGCTGTTTGGAGCACAGGGAATGGGAATTAAGGCCTCCTGGATAGTTCTGTCGCCACGAATTGTGCAGCTTAGGGGTTATGTTTAAAAAAAAAATATTTTAGACACATTATCCCGCTGGCTGACTGAAAAAAAAAAATAGACAGTGACAAACATAAAAATCATTAAGAAAGACTAAATGAAAGAATAAAAAATTGCCGACAATTTTTTTTATAAGAAAAGAAGACCTAAGCATTAATACGAACACGGGTATCGAATATAGGTATCGGCAAATATTTAAACCGTTTCAACCGTCAGTGATGATATTCATATACCTCATAAAACACAGACCGGCTCAGGACATGGGCAACTCAATCCTTTCTGACAGTAACAGAAACTACATAAGCTGGTTACATATCTAGTATCTAGAAACTCGATACTGTGTTGAATACAGCAAAATAGAGCGCGTCGCAAAGTCTGCATATCCTTATAGAAACGTATTACAACAATATCCGGGCCCGGATTAGCGCTATCTGTTTTATGGGAAAACCCCATATTAACATAGGTTATCTGTAGATGCAACAAGTATTTAGATAAGATCATCAAAGGTAGTTCCGTCCAGCACGTTGTGCCGTTTCATTGAAATAGAGGGATGGAATTCATCGCAGTCGTAACTATACACGTGTCTTTGGAAGGCTCAAAGTCGAGGTGGGTGTCCCGATCTTCTCTACTTGTCTCTTGATTCCACCAGTACAAGTAAAGGTAGGTGCTTTATTAATATCCCATCCCCAGATGTTGTCACAGGACAGTCCAATATTTTAGAGGGTGTTAATACTGGGTTTCCCTGTTTTCTGGTGCTTTTAACGACCCCAAAACATTTAGAACTTGCCCTAACCCATACGTCCCACGAGAGAGAGTGCAGCCTAGGTCCCACGACTGCTAGCAGCCTATCTACTACTCCCTGAAATATTAGACTGTCCCGTGACTTATTGATTTCCTCTGTTTGGGGTAAGATATTATTAAAGCACCGGATTCTTTTTTGTGTGTGTGTGGAGCCACTGGTGCATCGGGTATGGGATAAATCGCATCTACCGCCTGTACTTTCCGAGAAATTACTTAGTACCTATTTAATATTAGAACTATTTATAGTCCGTTTCAGAAGCAGTGTCCAACTTTAAAAATCTGTAACTCAGTAACGGTTCGGTAAAAGTTGTTAAAATTGGGCACGTTACCTGTTAGTAATCGTGTTCTTTTAACAAATAAAAATTAATGTAAACAAAATCTAATCGTCATTTTGCCTTATTTGCTGAAAATGTTAAAGGAAAAAAAAGGACAGACACCAATTTAAAGCAATAAACCAATGCTTACACAGTTGATTGAGAAACTGAAACTTCAAAACATCAGATTGCACGCCTGTTTATAGGCGTGTCACTCTGTGGTCATCTCCAGTATTTGTCTACCGTGGGGGTAATTATGAACACAGTTTTTTCATTGTATGCCAGGTAGGTTATCAAAATAATCACCACGCAGCGCTGAACATATGCACTTATTTCTAAACAATATCCCACGCCTTTGTCAGTTACTGCAAATTTAAAAATTTACACAAATTATTAGTCCAATCAAAGATCGCCATCATTCGCCGCTTTAAGAAAGCAGCAGCAACAGTACTATTGTGTATTATAAAACCATTAGGGCTTGTAGGAAATCTAAGGTCACATAGAAAAAAATTTCGCAGTTTTCGAGTTAAATGTAAAAGTGCGAGTGCACGACTTTTAAATGCACTGAAACCGATTAATTTGGCACCTTTCCGTCTTTGCATACTTATTGTTAACTGTGCTGTGGGGAGGAGCGAAACGCAGACAGTGCAGATGGTGGGTGTGACTAGTGAGACCTACCTTCAGGTTTCTTCTTTCCATAGCACAAAACCTTGGTAGTATTGTAGAGACCGTGTATTGCCCATTCACCATGATCTCTCTCCCGCGACCTGTTTACTCTAAAGGAAAAGTAAAACTAGTATACGATAGAAGCTACTGGATCAGTGTGTCTATGTTTATTCAACGGATCAATATCATGGCACACGGGTAGTAAACCCATAAGTGCTTGGTTCTTCTTCTATCTAAAGTCCGAGGCCGAAGAAGCTCAGCACAATGCACAAGCTCTGTAGCACCAGCAAGAATCCTGAAATACTTTAGGTAGATTTTTTTACCCAAATTTTGCCCGGGCAGCGCTGTTAGGCTTCTCTTTTCGATTTCCTACTACCAAGGGATTTTTTTTTTACGTGCGCAACAATACACACGGGCATCCGGTCTTACTACCCGGAGACCAGGGGGAAATTACTAGTAGTCAAAGTCCACGTGAAAAAATCCAAACTCTTACCGGGGATTGAAACCGGAACCTCTAGCACTCCAGGCGGACACCATGCCTCGGGAACACGCTGCCCCCTACAGTAATAGAAAGTGAGCATCAAAACGGCAAGGATACAACCCTGCGTCGTTGGTGCTCCGTTAAAGTCACCTTGGTGCCTAATCCTTGTTTCGACAAAATCGCGTTTGGTAGTTCAGATCTCGTTGAAATTGTGTTGTTGATCGAAAAGTAATATTTCATTTTGACTTATTTGGTAGGAATTCACATGTTTGCCTTTAGCATATTGTAAAGTGGCAAATAATAGCCTTGCAAATGCAAAGTGCAAATCGCCACAATTGCACTTCGGTGACTTTGGCATAGTGCCAACGACATATAGTGGGAACAACCACTACTACTACTACTACTACTACTACTACTACTACTACTACTACTACTACTACTACTACTACTACTACTACTACTACTACTACTACTACTACTACTACTACTACTACTACTACTACTGCTGCTGCTACTACTACTACTACTACTACTACTGCTGCTACTACTACTACTACTGCTGCCGCCGCTGCTGCTGCTGCTGCTCCTGCTGCTGCTTCATCATCTTCTTCTTCTTTAACATTCTGAGCTCTGGTTTCATTCCGGCAGATATCACCCACCTCCCTTCATCTTTCTGATTGGCCTTCTCTTTCCAGTTGATGACACCAAGTGTTATTAGGTCTGTCTTTGTATATTATCTATAGATCGTATTCTTGGTCTGCCTCGTGGTCTACGGCCATGTGGCTCCCTTATTTACACACACACACACACACACACACACACACACACACACACACACACACACACACACACACACACACACACACAAATGTTGCATTACTTCAGGCCCTAATATTCCTGTTCCTCTACTGATTCCGTTGCTTGTTCCAAAAGGGCCTTCGCAATATCTGCCTTGTCTTGTATCAGTCCACTACCCAGTGGTGCGGTATATATATATATATATATATATATATATATATATATATATATATATATATATATATATATATATAATATATATAACACCTTACATTTTACGCCAATATCACCTTAGAGTTTACAACATTATTGATATCGTTTGCCTAAAACAGATGCTGTGGTTACAAATCAATGACTTCGAACACTTTAACTTTCTCATTTTTCTATTAGCTCGCATTGGGCGGACTCGGCTGTCACAGAGCGAGGTGGACAGTATGCTGCGAAGTACGCCATCTTTGTCTCGTGGCAGCGAGAAGTTGTTTAGAAAACTCCATGACAAAGGTGAGTGTTGTTACTGTACGGAGTAAATGCGGAACTAACCAAGTCTGTGTAGAACCGTTTCTGCAGGGGTTTTTTAATTGCCTTTATCCTAGGATCTTATTTCATTCAGTTGCTTCTTCTTTCTCTTCGCTGCTGCTGCTTTCTTCTTCTTCTTCTTCTTCTTCTTTTTCTTCTTCTTCTTCTTCTTCTTCTTCTTCTTCTTCTTCTTCTTCTTCTTCTTCTTCTTCTTCTTCTGCTGCTGCTCCTCCTTCTCCTCATTCTCCTTCTCCTTTTTTTTAATTCTTCTTCTTCTTTTTCTTCTTCTTCTTCTTCTTCTTTTTCTGCTGCTGCTGCCGTCTTTTCTTCTTCTTCTTCTTCTTCTTCTTCTTCTTCTTCTTCTTCTTCTTCTTCTTCTTCTTCTTCTTCTTCTTCTTCTTCTTCTTCTTCTTCTTCTTCTTCTTCTTCTTCTTCTTCTTCTTCTTCTTCTTCTTCTTCTTCGTATCCTTTCCCATTATTCTCCTCTAAGTCTTTGTTCTTAATATTATGGATTATTAAGGCCTGGAGAGAATTAGTCACCTGGGTGTAACCAGAGTTTCTCGCCGGCTGCACTCAAAGGAAAGGCAAGACGGACATTTAACCAGATTGTGACCGGTACCATCACTATTGGAACTCTGCGCTTTCTGCTGAAGATGAGGACGGAGCATGCATGGGAATGTCCCGAGTGCTGTGATGTCAATTCTTGACTCAACTCAACTCCGCTCTTTGTTCTTAATACAAAATTGATCGTATTCGTTATTAATCTTAATGTGTCTGATTTCATGTTAATTTAAATGTGCCGTCTTAGTTTTTTTAATAAACCATTTAAGTAAAGTAAAGGACCCTTGTCCATGCCTTTCCGTGTATTGGGCATATAGGGCTAGGCCGATACTTTGTAGATCAATTGGCAC
>CAJHNH020000983.1:20000-211115 GCA_905116865.2 Candidula unifasciata | reverse complement strand
GTAGGGAGAGCGCGCGATGTGTGTGTGTGTGTGGAGAAGAAGAGTGGTGTAAAGTGGGAAAAGGAGGGATGTCGTGGGGAAGGGGGTAGATAGAAAGATGTCAGCTGATCCCACAGCTTAATAACGTCACGGAATTACATTTATGTGACCAGTTCCTTTCCTCTTTGAAGTGCAACCGTTATCCAATATATCACCAGGAGTCGACTCCCCAAACTCTGTCCCAGACTCTGCTGTTAGAAAAATAACGCTGCCGCTATTATGCGTTAGCTTCTTCTTCTTCTTCTTCTTCTTCTTCTTCTTCTTCTTCTTCTTCTTCTTCTTCTTCTTCTTCTTCTCTTCTTCTTCTTCTTCTTCTTCTGCTTCTTCTTCTTCTTCTTCTCTTCTTCTTCTTCTTCTTCTTTTCTTCTTCTTCTTCTTCTTCTTCTTCTTCTTCTTTATGATTTCGTATGCCCAGGTCAGACCGTCAGGTGGGCTGTTGTGTGTATTCGCGTGTCGGTTGCAGGTTCTTCATGATTGCTCTGCACAGTGTACCCTTGGGGCCAGCTTGCTCTTCATAGTTGTTATTAAAGTGGGCAGTCCTGTAGATTGTGTTCAGGTGCTTGCGGACCCGTTTGGCATGCACATTGGGCACAGTCTTTATTTTATCCATGTGGTAGTTTTGCCTGCAGTTTCCTGTTCTTAGACGGACAATTATTCTATGTTTTTGTCTGTTGAATCTGCTGATGGGATCTTGTAGATGAATACTGTTGGTTTGTTCTCTCCACAGTTCCGTGTATCTCCCCCTGATCAGTGATTTGGCTGGGTGTAGAACTATAGGACCGCTTTATTTCTTTTGGACCTTTAACCAACTTTCATCGAGTCGTTATATCCTTTGCAATCTCTTTATATTCTCCAGTACAATCCCTCCTTACTAATTTACCGTGAATTGAAACCCAGGTCTTTCACATGAACGCTTAGCCGTCTTACTTCTCGACCAGCTAGTTTATGTTTACTAGGTAATGAGATGTCTAGCACCATAGGATATTTTCAAACTGGCAGTTTGTAAAGACAAGAAGCCACAGTATCAGATCACATTGGACTGTTTGGGAATTTTCTATTTGGAAGACTGACAGAACCTATCGATTGATAGCCCCGCACACAACTCAGTAGAAACACCTTGTTAAAGATTAGCCGCGAAGAGAGATTCTAATTCTGCAACAGGACGTTATTTAATTGACTCTGGCCACATAGCTGATAAGGATTTTGCCGTCACTACTATTAACCACACATTGGATAGGCATAATTTGCCCTTGTGGTTTCCAGGTCCCCATTGTGGGGGAAAACAAGAATAGACTCACTTCCCAACAAGCCTGTCGTAGGAGTCGATTAATTAGGGGGTTTCCGTCGGAGTCGGAGTACGTCTGCTCGAGAGGCAAATAACAGTCAGCTGTACTTAAATATGCTAGTGAAAAAAGGATGTACACGCAAAACTCAGGCCGTGGTACAAAGTCAATATCTAAATGGCCAACAATCAGGACTTTCCAACAAAGCTTGCAGATGGTAAACAAAGAAGAATAAGAATGGGCATAATTGACTGTTATAAAACATCAGAGCAATGTATCAGACAACCGAATGTGCTGTAAGACGTGAAAAACTGGATCCAGATTTGATCTGGGGTACGACAAGGGTGCACACCGTCACCACTCTTGTTTATTTTATGTATGGGTAAGATAACCAAAGCAGCAAAATTATAGTAATATTAACCAAAGTCGTCCCTATGTGGGATGAAGGTTGAAGCCCCACCCTGGTTTCTGCCGGGGAGCCCTGAATATAGCCGGGCATAGATATGGCCTAAGGGCTGAAAACGGTTTCTGTGACCTTTCCACGGGTGAACCTCATCCGCATGTTGCACTTTGTGTCACCTGGTGTTTATCGCGTGTGTGATGTCTTGGTGGGGTACAACTACCTACCTAAAGCAGGAAACCCCCAGCGGGAGGAGTTTAATGAGACGACCAAACTCTGTTCTTCATAGGTAAAGATAACCACCACCACCACCACATTAACAGCGTCGATACCTGCTGCAAGAAATACAATATGAAAATAAATACTTAATAATGATGACAGTAAATTAAACACGAGTTCAGCGTGTCATCACTGTTGAAAGAGAGACGTTGAAACAAACTAAGGAGTTTAAGTACCTAGGCAGTGTGTTCACAGAGGATGGATGAAGGGTTGGACAGAGAAATAAAATTAAAAAACAATACAGATGGCCAGCAGCATAAATCACCGAATTGCACCACTTTTGAGGCATCAAAATATCGACATGCACACAAAAAGCAGTTGATAAATGTACTATTTATACCAGCTGTGTAGGAGCAGTGCCAAACATGGACAGTCCTAGAAGAACATAAAACGCAAAATGTCAACATGTGAGATGTGGCATGGTGATTTATGTCACAGGCGTGAGGGGAAGTTAAGTCCAACATGATGTGTATAAGGAGATACTCCGTACGTCACTCGGGCGCCAGTCCTTTACTATCCTGGTTGTACGGAACCTCACGCAAGACCCCTACAGCACGTTCTCGTCGTGCGCCACGGATAATGTCTCAAATGAGCATTAACAGAGCTGTCAGGGGATCTCGGAGTTCGGCGGCCCCCAGAGGTGATGTGTCCTTGTGGCTCTCATCAGCCCGCCCCCAAACGCTTGGGTGAAAAATGTTATCAAAACTCATTAGGAACATGAGTAGGTTTGCCAAACGTACAGCCAAAATTACAACCCTTGGTTAAAAGACTGCGGAGTAAAGAGAACATTGTTCACTGCACATCCTCTGTTAACCCTCAGTGTCGTCGTCACCGCGCTGAGGTACACCACAACAGCAACCATCCATAGGCGGCTGGCCGTCCTTGTACATCCTCGGTTAACCCTCAGTGTCGTCGTCACCGCGCTGAGGTACACCACAACAGCAACCATCCATAGGCTGGCCATTCATCTACATCCTCGGTTAACCCTCAGTGTCGTCGTCACCGCGCTGAGGTACACAACAGCAACCATCCATCAGATGGCTAAGCCTAAATGTCCGACAAAACTAGATCATACGGATCAAAATCTGACCATCAAAATTTGTATTGAACTGAAAAAGACCGAATGTCCACACCCAAAGACCCCACTCGCCCGAGTGTTGGGATAAAACTGATAACGATATGTCTGATGCAGGATGTAAAATTCTGTCGGGCTAACGGCTCGTCAAAGAAATCTAACGTGCGAAGAAAAAAAGAATGTACCTATCTGTGTGGTCACAAAAGTCCAAAACCCACGGGCTGCTCCCCGCTGACTTCCAGAGGGCGCAGCCCCTGTCGAGCTGGAGGCCTGATACGGTTGTGAGGTTAAGCAGGCATGTGCAGGACGTGACGATTCCTTGGGTGAGCCCAGAACCAGAGCGCCATGTGCCGGCTCTGCATCCATGGAAGCCTCCTTGGATGGCGGGGAATGCCCATGATCTGCCCCTGCCTTCCCTTGAGGGCTAACTGTTCCACAGGGGGCTGCCCCAAAGGGGTACTCCGGTGGCAATACCTGCGGCGAAGGAGACAAAGTGGACACCACACAAATCAGGCAACGTCTCGACCCACACAAAACAATGGCCACAGTCACCCTAGAAATAGGCCTGACGTCTTCCTTCGAAGTCGGAGTACAGCTGCCCATGAGGCAGGGAAATGAAAAACGGTTGTACACGCAAAAATCAGGTCCAGGTGAAAGCCAAAAGTCCAAGCGGACGATTAACCGGGACCTTCCACTGGAATTCACAGCCGGTGATCGAAAAAAAAAAAAAACATGTGAGATGAGATGTACAAAGAAATGCAGCTGGAAAAACAAGAAGAGACAGGGTCACCATTGTTTATTGTTTCTTTTTGAGATTATCTTCATCGCATATCGGAGGTGACCGTAAGTGCTTCGATCTCCTGAAAATGTGTCCAATTTTTTTTTTTTTTCAGGCTAACAACTCCCATTCTGTTCTGGCTGATGTAACGACGAGTGGCTCCCGCATTTTTTTTTCCTGTCTCCCAACTACTATTGGTAAACCCAGGGTATGCAGTCTTTTCAGTGAAAAATCATATTCTACGAAACTGAAAACCTCACAGCGTTAAGTCTCTCGAATAGCATTAATGACGTCTCTCCTGGCCCATTCCTGACAGTCGCATTGCCAGCCAAGGCGTCTGCTCTCGCATTGCCTTTCACAGCAGCATGCCCTGGGATTAAAAATAAAGGTGATTTTGCGAAGCGCTGTGTGTTGTTTCAGATGGGGCTACTGTTTCAATATATGCCGCGCCTTGATCTTCTGTGGCATGTTCACTGAGTCGCCTTGAAAACATGCATTGGTAAATTCCAGAGTTTTCACCCATTCTAGGGCCTTTGTCACAACCATAACCTCCATTGTTATGTATGTGGTAGTTTTGCATGCAGTTTCCTTTTCTTAGACGGACAATTGTTCTATATTTTTGTCTGTTGAGTCTGCTGTTATGCCCCTGGTGGTAGAAGCAAGGGCTCCGCTGTCTTCTTTGATAACTTTCCCCTTAGTTCTTGTCGTGAAAGCCCGTGCACTTCGCTTCTGACGGAGCCATCTGTATTTATAAAAACATCTCTCGACGAGTGTGTTCCTCCCCAATGCTTTCACTTCTGCATCAACTACTGGTGGCGCCAAATCACGGCGTTGTCTTGTCATGGTGATAACCACCACAAAGTACTGCATACATTCAATAGTAGTTTTTTGATGAAACTGTTCAGCATTTATCAACTGTTTCCCCCTATGTAATTTGACTTCATGTAGTTTGGCCATTGCTTTCAGAAAAACACGACGCTTATATGCAGTTGTCACATTCAACGCAAAGCGACCTGTTACCAAATCATCATGGTCTTCTTCTTCTTCTTCTTCTTCTCTTCTTCTTCTTCTTCTTCTTCTTCTTCTTCTTCTCCTCCTCCTCCTCCTCCTCCTCCTCCTCCTCCTCCTCCTCCTTCTTCTTCTTTCTTCTTCTTCTTCTTCTTCTTCTTCTTCTTCTTCTTCTTCTTCTCCTCCTCCTCCTCCTTCTTCTCCTCCTCCTCCTCCTCCTTCTTCTTCTTCTTCTTCTTCTTCTTCTTCTTCCTCTCTCCTCCTCCTCCTCCTCCTCCTCCTCCTCCTCCTCCTCCTCCTCCTTCTTCTTCTTCTTCTTCTTCTTCTTCTTCTTCTTCTTCTTCTTCTTCTTCTTCTTCTTCTTCTTCTTCTTCTTCTCCTTCTTCTTCTTCTCCTTCTTCTTCTTCTTCTTTTCTTTCTTCTTCTTCTTCTTCTTCTTCTTCTTCTTCTTCTTCTTCTTCTTCTTCTTCTTCTTCTTCTTCTTCTTCTTCTTCTTCTTCTTCTTCTTCTTCTTCTTCTTCTTCTTCTTCTTCTTCTTCTTCTTCTTCTTCTTCTTCTTCTTCTTCTTCTTCTTCTTCTTCTTCTTCTTCTTCTTCTTCTTCTTCTTCTTCTTCCATTTGCTTTAAATAGATTATCTATATTTGCAATGTTGTCTCTAGAATGAACCCCATCATTTGCAGCTAATTTCGAGCCTCGGTCTGTCAGCATTGGAAAACTACGGATAAGCTGATTGCCGACCATCTAACTAAAAACGTTCTGCCTACGTTTTTCACGAGGCTGTTATTAACCTTATATCCCCTATTGCAGTGGCTCTCAATCTTTCTTATGCCGCGACCCTTTAATACAGTTGTGCCCCGCCCTACCCCCCCCCCCCCCCCCACCTCCTATTCCCCACCTTAAAATTATTTTCGTTGCTACTTCATTACTTCAATGAATATATTTTTTTGCGATGGTCTTTGGCGACCCCTGTGAAAGGGTCGTTCTTCTTCTTCTTCTTCACTTCTTCTTCTTCACTTCCTCTTTTACCGCTGTGGGTGTCGAGGGAGATAAAAGGTTCTGTTTCTAGCTCTTCTGGCTGCCTCGACCATAGACACATCGTGATGTTGTAGAGTTTCTCTGATGTTATCATTCCATATTGTTCTTGGTCTACCCCGTGCTCTACGTCCTTCTCTTTCGATGTATGCTTTGTATGGTATGGTGTCACAAGGCATTCTCTCTAAGTGGGCAAACCATTTCACTTGCTGTCTTTGTATGTAATCCAGAATTGGTTCTGTGCCGACTTGTTCTCTTATGATCTCATTCCTGATCTTATCTCTTATGGTCACTCCTACAGCCCTTCTCAGACATCTATTTCCGTGGTTACTAATTGTCTTTTATGGTTTGTTGTGAGTGACCATGTCTGGCACTGGTAGCACAGAGTTGGAATAAATATGCTTTGAATAAGATGTCTCTTTGTGCTGATTGGGATTGTCTTATGCTGTAAGAGGGGTGCTAGCTGCCCCAATACTTGGTTTGCTTTACTGCATCTAATGTCAATTTCTTTATCCAATTTCCCATCTTCGGTAAATGTAGTTCCCAGATATTTAAACTCAGATGCCTATTTAATGCCTTTGTAGGGTCGTTCGACCCCAAAAAAGGGTCGCGACCCACAGCTTGAGAACCTCTGCCCTATAGCATTTCGTTAGCTACTGTGCATCCTTTAGTTCATAAGTGCATCGTACGACAAGAAACATTTTGTAAACTACTAATGCTTCTGCTGCTGCCAGGTCTTTTTGTTTCCTTCTTTAGTTTCCTTTTTACTCACCCAGTCGACTTCTGTTTCTTATGCTTCGTCTACTCAGCTTCTACTTTACCTCTGCTTTATCCCCTCCCCTCCCCCCCCCCTACATTCTTCTTCTTCCTACCACTGCAGCCATTGTTGCCGATGGTGCCGCTCTGCTTCTTAATTCCCCCCTCCCCCTCCCTCTTGCTCTATCTCTCAGTCGTTTTCCTTATTCCCCATCCCCCTAACCCATGTTTTTTCTTTCTTTTTCACGTGCTCTTCTTATGCTTCTTCTCCTTCAGCTGCACTTCCTCCCTCCTTTTACTTCCACTTTCCCAGTTTGCATGACAGCATCAGGTTTTAAATATGTTTCCGTAACGATATGTGACGTGCACTTCAAGCATAGCGATATGTTTTGTATTGGCCTTTCCATCCTGTGACGTTATGTCAAGCTCAAGGCGCCCTGACTGACCGAATTAGGAAAACACATTAGTTGAACAAGGACGGGAGTCTGGCCAGCTGGGCAGTGTCCTTGTCTAGCAACTGCATATATCTTGAAACGGCCCTCTCAACGAACGGCAGGTGGAAAACTTCGCCAAAGATACAAAGTACACTCGGCAGATCATATGGTGAAGGAGTCATATATCAGCCAGCACAGAAAAAAAGGTGGGCGCGTGGATAAACACAAATATAATATCAGAACGTTTGCATATACCGCTTCTTTGGCTTAGCCGTTGCGAACGCGCTTTGTATTTCCAAGGTGTCGAGTTCGATCCCAACCGCAGTCAGTTTTGCAGATAATCGCACTGCATTGGTCTGTACAGTCGTATGAAGAGCCGACCGTTCGTCCCCAATGGCAAACTGCTAAACATAAAAATTGTCCGGTGGAATCACTAGGGTTCATTATTTACAAGAATACGCAGCTAACTTTAACTTTTGATATACAGAAGATCTGTGTGAGCATGTAAAACAAGACACCGTGAGTTTGGGTATGGGTAGGTGGGCAAATAGCTTCCATATGTTCCATTGCCGAATGTAATTATGCACCGTATGACCAATGCCGATGATTGAGTTCAGGGTCTGAATGCTTATTGAACAAGTTGGTAGCCTTGAAACGTATTGACTGGACGGTCGCCTTCTGGCCCGAAGGTGTTCAGCTTGAATCTCCATCATAGCAGAATTGTCTCAAAATTGACTTTTTCTTTATGTCAGAGGCTGCCGCTCCCATATATGACTTTACAGTTATAGCTGCCGCTGGTCCTCAAACCAAGTGGCATGGTCCCTGGGGACTGGCGGTTGTCACTTTTAACGTTTACCTTATTGTAATCAACTTGTTTTTGGCGGAATCTATCGTCGCCTGGAGATCCCCTATATCCTTCCAACTAACTTACAGGGCTCGAATTAAATAAGTCTAGGGGAATTATAACGGTCCCTGAGTTCTGGAAAATAAAGGAAGGAAAATACAGAAAGTTAAATGAATAGGGTAAATCCCCGGAAATTTCCTAAAAAGAAATTCAGAAAACAACCAAAGTCAAAACTTTGTAAATTTAACTCAAATAAATTACAATTAACAGTCTTTAGTCTACCTAAGAAGTAAATTTGATACGATGAAATCGATAAATGGAGTTTCTAAACAACCACTGTATTGATAAAATACTGATAAGGAATTCAACGATTTTCAAATTAACAAACAAAAGAAAAATTTCTGAATCATCATTACACCCAACAACAACAAAATGTTCACTGAATAGAATTTTCCACTCAGCTTTTGGCAGGTCTGGATGAGCCGAAATGTAGCTTCCTTTGGAGGAAAGTCACGAAGTAACAGGAATGTTGTGTCCCGATCCACTGGTAAAGCGGCAATCAGGAATACGGTTCACGTTCCTCAAGCAACTAGGCAAACAGGCCAACCGAAATACGGAATTACGGTCCTCTGGTAACCCGGCAGGCAAGAATATGGTAACACGGGAACCTGCGGAATACATCATTCAGCCCTGTGTTGAGCATTATGTCGACACATCTGGAGCAGGTGGAGGTGTTGCGGTGTCTGTGGTGTTTGTCAGAGTTAAAGGAAAGAAAGATCAAGGTTCATATGTTGTCTTTCTCTACAAGTAAATCAAAATTATACATCTCCACCCTATTATACTATGTTGGTTTATACCTATCTAATTTATGGCACGATCATATAAAACTTGACATAATTAAGCGGACACACATTCGCCTGCGGATTGGACAGTTATTAGTTCGAGTCCCAAACCCCAGGTCGACTTCGCCTTAACGGACACCAGGTATAGTAATGGGAAGTAAAGGCGGCAGGTGTGATGTTTGACCACATCAACATCTAGGTACCACTTGGTCTATAAAACATAGGTCAACCCGATATGCCCACAAAGTTGACGATTGTTACTCAAATTATATGTTGCATAATATAATAAACATAAGCAATGTAATGTATACCCTACTGATGATACCCCATGGCACAGGATAATGGTTTATATTGTAAGATCTTTACACAAGTAGACCGAATGAATATTTTCTGGAAAGATGACAGAGGGAAGGAAGGTTCGCTATTGCATAGTCCTAACGGTGAATAGTAACTTTAAGAACGTCAGAATAGGTAAGGACTAGTGAATTGTTCAACGGACAAGTATCAAGGTTGATGAAGTCCCGGAATATTTATACAATGGTAGAATATAGAATAGTAGGATCTCAATAACATATTTTAGGATACAGCTAAGGCTTATAGGGGATCTCAGCTACTCCCTACCATTATAAATCTCACCTGAAATTATATATGGTATTATTATTGTGGGTGTTAGGCCGATGGTATGGATGGCAATCGTTCTGTGTTGTGACGAGATTAGATCTCCTAGTAACACCACAAAACGTCATAAATTATGTGCGCCTTCGTACCTTTTTATTCTTTTAGCATCTATGTTTAAATATATTTATTTTACGTGCGCAATTCTTTTAACTAAACTTGCTATTAACTCTTGCCGGACTGAAATGTTTCTCCCGTTTTGTCACATATGCCCCCGGAAAAGAAAATTTCAGTTACGAAATTTAAATAGAGGAAATTTCAGTTCCCAAAGAGTTAAACTCAAAATATTACTTTCTTGCAATCTCACACGTTCTCTTCCACTTTGCACATATAAAATGTATGTGTATAAAATTTTAATTTTGTGGACATTGTGCCCGAATGATGTTGTTTAAAATTAAACGGAGAGTTCTCACCGAAAGAGGTTACTTCATCTTGGGAGGAGCCTACATGTATGTCACAGTGATTGCTGGAATTCCGGTGCTTATATGTGTATCTAGATCATCTCATTCGGTTAGGGCAGAATTTCAGTCATCTGACGAAATCTCCTACAAGAATCAAGACCAGCTCGCTCGAGAACCGAAAACTTTTCAGTCAGGGAGGATTCCTAGCTAGCTAGCAAAACCTCTCACATGGCACATGTTCTCGCTCATTTGAGACCCGAATGTAAAATAGGAATTATTTTATATCATTAAGTTAAAGTCGGCAAACTAATTTAATATTTTAGTTACCTAGTGACTCAACTTTCCTTCTTTATAATAGAAGGTATCATTTATTCAGTCAGGGATGGCTGCGCTGTGCGGAGTCTCCCACAAGGATCGTGTCCTTACTCTCTTGAGAACTGAATTTGATATATACAATTCTTTTATTTCAAGAAATCATTTGACCTTGATTATATTATGTGTGTATCTAGATATTGTTACCTTTTCCATGCAATATCACTACCTCAAGATTCAGTACCCCATTAGCTAAATGGATACCCCCGTTATGGAGAACAAAAAGTATTCTCCTGGAATTTCTTAAGCAAGTTTATATGAAAACTTCTTACTTTCCCATTTATAGAAATTGCAAACTGTCTGCGGGAAACTTTATCCACCACAGGAAAAGGTCCCTGAAAACCAATTTCCATTTTATCACTGACTGATGGTAACAACACCATAACTTTTTCTCCGACTTTCAGATTCCTACTTTTTACCTTTCTTCTAAAATTAGAAGTCAACTTTGCTTTAATTTTCTTCCAGCATTTTCCAACCAAGTTCCAGCCTAATTTTATTTTCGCTTTCAATTCTTCCACATATTTGGAAGTGGCTACCACAGTCTGGTCCAAATTCTCATTCGTCCATGACTGTAACAGGGCTGACAATGGCCCTTGGATTGGACGACCAAACAACAAGGTCTCTGGAGGAACACCTGTTGTGGTATTGGGAACTTCCCTATATGCAGAGAGGGCTGCCGGAAGATATTCATCCCACATGTCTACTTTGATCTGAGACAATTCTCTCAAAAGTGTGACTAGAGGTCTAGTCAATTTCTCTGCTGTTCCCTGGTTCTGAGCATGGTACAGACTCGTAGGGATATGGCTGTTCTGGAAAATCTGGAGTACATCATCCATCAGTTTTCCCCGAAACTGGGATTTTTTATCAGTTAGGATTTGGTTAGGAAATCCTAATCTAGTAAATATTGTAATGAGAGCATCGGCAACACTCTTGGCATCGATTGTGGGCAGCGCTACCACTTCACTCCACAACGTGCCAGCATCGACTAACGTTAGGATATAAACATTCCTCTTCCTCGTCCGAGGCAGAGGTCCAATGATGTCGACTGCTACTCTCTGGAAAGGTTCATGCATAATGGGCATGTCCTCCAAGGTTACCGGCGGGTTTGAATGTCTCGGAGATACTCGTTGACATTCTGGACACGAGCTTACATATCTCCTAATGTCCCCCGTCATTCCTGGCCAATAATAATGACAGGAAATTCTTTGGGAAGTTGCTGCGATCCCCATATGGCCACTATATGCTAGTGTGTGTCCCATATGGAGGATAGTTTTCCGGTAGGGCAAGGGAACAACGAGTTGGCCATACTCTCGTTCTGCTATCCCTGCTCTCCGGTACAATAAATTTTTCTTCATATAGAAGTCTCCTCTTTCAGGAGGTTGATGGGCATAAGGCAACTTCCGGAAGCAGGACTTTAATGATGAGTCCTGTTGTTGCGCAGCACTTATGTCCTTTGGTAAAGGATTCTGGGGTTCTGGATCAGATACTGCTGATGCTTTGGTTGATGACCGGGTATCCATGGCCCCAACTAGCATAGGTGTCTTTGGAACTGCAAGATACAAATATTTGCATCCTAGTAAAACTGGAAATATTGGGTTAGGGAGACAACCCGCGACAATAGTTCCTTTTACATATTTGCAGTCAATGTTTACCTTGGCAAGAGGTAATCTTAATGTCTCAGACTCCTGTGCAGCAGTCTGCATCTCTATAAATTCCCCAGTGTACTGCGTTGGGTCAACGAGTTCGGTAGAAACCAAGGCATCGAATAACAGACCAGTGTCAAACAGGCAGGTTACTTCTCTGCCGTTCAAAAGAATGGTATCTACAACAGGAGGTCTCTCCCCATCATGAGAGTTCATCCTGGTATTTTCCTGTTTATCATTAGTTAAACAGGCGGCGCAGAGTTGAGGGGGTTTCTTTCGGCAGTCTGCTGTATTATGTGTATTCAGACGACAATACTTACAGTAAAGCCGGCCCCTCCACTCTGACGATTGCTGACCACGACCTTCACCCCTTCGATTATCTTGTGGATGGTACCTATGATTGGTGTTGTTAGTGTTTGGTGTGTTGGACCTACCATTACGAAATTCAGGTTCCCTATGTGTTACGTTCTGTTGGCTTTTCAGTAAATTTGGGAGGGGATTTTGAAAGGTGCATCTTTGCCCTGGCGCCCACCTGTTCAGGGTGTGCCAAATCAAATCTCTCAGCCAGCTTTAATATGTCCGCAATTCTTTCCGCACCATTCTCAGTCAGAAAGGTTTGGAGAGGTTTTGACATGGACTCTTTTAGCTGTTCAGCCAACATCATTTCCTCTAAATCTTCATAGGTCTGGGTAAATGATGCTAAGCTCTGCCATTTCAGCAGATAAGATTTAATTCTTGAAAAGAATTGAGAAATGGTTTCTCCCGGCTCTCTTTTAGCATTACGAAATTTGTTACGATATGCAGAGGCCGTCAACTCATATCTCTTCAGCAAAGAATTTTTCAAGAACTCGAAGTTGGTCTCTTGACCAGGAGGCAATCTCGAATAACATTCATAAGAAGGACCTCTTAAAGACAGTGAAAGTTTCAGACACCACTTCTCTTTATCCAACAAATAAGACCTAGCAACGTTTTCGAATTTTTCCAAAAACACATCCATTCTATCCTCGCGTTCATTAAACTGCGGAAAAGGAAAAGACATCGGCCCAAGAAGGTGAGGATGGCCAAAAGAATGTGCCTCAGAGGTAGAAGATTGCGCATTAACTGCTGTACTAGAGGTAGACTGAGATTGTAAATCAAGCTCTCTGAGACGGAGTTCATGAGCTCTCATCTCTCGTTCTTTCTCAGCAGCTATCTCAGCTAGTCTGATGCGTTCTTGTCTTTCTCTCTCTCTCTCTCTCTCCTCTCGCTCTTTCTCAACAGTTATCTCAGCTAATCTTATGCGTTCTTGTCTTTCTCTCTCTCTCTCTCTCTCCTCTCGCTCTTTCTCATCTTGACGCCATTCACGGTCCTCCTGTCTCCATTCTCGCTGTATTTCTTGAAGATATGCCTTTAATTCTTCGCCAGCATACCCGAGAGTTTTCCCCAGCTCCGCCAACTCTATAAGTGAGGGTCTTGTTGCCATTTTACCTGCAGAATATACTTCAAAAGAACACACGCAAACACCAATCAAATAAACACCAGTGTAAAGTTATTATATTATTTTCCTTAAAGTTAATTTTTGCCTAATATTATTTACCTTTAAATTCCTACCAATTTCCTATTAATGACTACTTTTAATGACCTAACTTCTGAAAAATCCCGCGTAAGAGACCCCAATTGTAATCAACTTGTTTTTGGCGGAATCTATCGTCGCCTGGAGATCCCCTATATCCTTCCAACTAACTTACAGGGCTCGAATTAAATAAGTCTAGGGGAATTATAACGGTCCCTGAGTTCTGGAAAATAAAGGAAGGAAAATACAGAAAGTTAAATGAATAGGGTAAATCCCCGGAAATTTCCTAAAAAGAAATTCAGAAAACAACCAAAGTCAAAACTTTGTAAATTTAACTCAAATAAATTACAATTAACAGTCTTTAGTCTACCTAAGAAGTAAATTTGATACGATGAAATCGATAAATGGAGTTTCTAAACAACCACTGTATTGATAAAATACTGATAAGGAATTCAACGATTTTCAAATTAACAAACAAAAGAAAAATTTCTGAATCATCATTACACCCAACAACAACAAAATGTTCACTGAATAGAATTTTCCACTCAGCTTTTGGCAGGTCTGGATGAGCCGAAATGTAGCTTCCTTTGGAGGAAAGTCACGAAGTAACAGGAATGTTGTGTCCCGATCCACTGGTAAAGCGGCAATCAGGAATACGGTTCACGTTCCTCAAGCAACTAGGCAAAACAGGCCAACCGAAATACGGAATTACGGTCCTCTGGTAACCCGGCAGGCAAGAATATGGTAACACGGGAACCTGCGGAATACATCATTCAGCCCTGTGTTGAGCATTATGTCGACACATCTGGAGCAGGTGGAGGTGTTGCGGTGTCTGTGGTGTTTGTCAGAGTTAAAGGAAAGAAAGATCAAGGTTCATATGTTGTCTTTCTCTACAAGTAAATCAAAATTATACATCTCCACCCTATTATACTATGTTGGTTTATACCTATCTAATTTATGGCACGATCATATAAAACTTGACATAATTAAGCGGACACACATTCGCCTGCGGATTGGACAGTTATTAGTTCGAGTCCCAAACCCCAGGTCGACTTCGCCTTAACGGACACCAGGTATAGTAATGGGAAGTAAAGGCGGCAGGTGTGATGTTGACCACATCAACATCTAGGTACCACTTGGTCTATAAAACATAGGTCAACCCGATATGCCCACAAAGTTGACGATTGTTACTCAAATTATATGTTGCATAATATAATAAACATAAGCAATGTAATGTATACCCTACTGATGATACCCCATGGCACAGGATAATGGTTTATATTGTAAGATCTTTACACAAGTAGACCGAATGAATATTTTCTGGAAAGATGACAGAGGGAAGGAAGGTTCGCTATTGCATAGTCCTAACGGTGAATAGTAACTTTAAGAACGTCAGAATAGGTAAGGACTAGTGAATTGTTCAACGGACAAGTATCAAGGTTGATGAAGTCCCGGAATATTTATACAATGGTAGAATATAGAATAGTAGGATCTCAATAACATATTTTAGGATACAGCTAAGGCTTATAGGGGATCTCAGCTACTCCCTACCATTATAAATCTCACCTGAAATTATATATGGTATTATTATTGTGGGTGTTAGGCCGATGGTATGGATGGCAATCGTTCTGTGTTGTGACGAGATTAGATCTCCTAGTAACACCACAAAACGTCATAAATTATGTGCGCCTTCGTACCTTTTTATTCTTTTAGCATCTATGTTTAAATATATTTATTTTACGTGCGCAATTCTTTTAACTAAACTTGCTATTAACTCTTGCCGGACTGAAATGTTTCTCCCGTTTTGTCACACTTATGATCAGATCTATTTATTAAATTGGTTTCATTTCTTTCAGAGTAGTGTCATTCTAATTGTTGTATACACGTGTCGCGAACTGATCGGCACTCATATAAAGATGTCGAAAGACGCAAGGACACAATAGATAACGTAGGCGTAGAAGAATATAGTTACCGGGCCGGGATCGAACCTCACACTTGTTTCTGCAGCGAGGTGCTGTCTTCATTTGGAGATGGCGGGTTCACTTTCCGGCCTGGTGACTAGTTCTCGATTTTATATGTTATCTATTGTGCCCTTTTGTCGTTTTGTTTATTTCTATGAATGCCGATCAGTAAATGTCTATTATATGGTAATGTTTCTACGGCCTTAAGGCGAGCCGCCATGTAGCAGCTAGACGCTCGCAGCGGATTTGAAGATCGTGGGTTCAGGTACGAAGCTGGACAGCCTTTACTCCCAGGTTAACGCAGCCTCAAATGGGTACCAGGTAAAGTCCTGAAAAGTACAGGCGACTGGCCTGATGTTGACGGCACTCGGTCTATAAAAGATGTCTAACCTTTATGGCCTCAAAAGTTCCCCATCCTTTTTTATTTCTGTTTGGAATATATTATCGCGACAGTTTGGAAAACTCTGGTCCTAGAGATTACATCAAAAGGGACACAACCGATGAATGTTTTAGTGAGCTTGATGTAGAAAGGAATACTGTACCCTTTGTAAAACCAGTCGCTGAAGTACTGTTAGTAAACGCTTGCCTAACAGCCCGAATGTGTTGGGTTTGATTATGCACTGGGACGGTTTTTTATATTTGCTTCAGAGCTCCCATTTGACCCACTTTAATATGGGTTATCTGAAAATGTCACAGGAAATGAAAGTAGCTGACATATGTAGTTTTTACTAAGAGCACAAGATATTGGTTTAATACAGAACAGGCGTAATTTGTGAGTTTCCTCTGGTCACGTCTATCCACAACCTTCTTTCTTGTATACTTTCACTCAGTTCTGATCTTCCATGCCATGATGCCTGACTATCCAGCATCTTCTCTCTAGGTCTCCCTTCTACCTCTTGTCTTCGAGCTTTCCCACCGTCAGGATGTACTCCAGTTTTCTCCTTTTCATGACGTGACCAGAGAATGTCGCTTGTCTCCTTCAGATGTGGACAGTCAGTTCTCTTTGTGAGTTTCTTTCAAGACGTCTTCATTACTCTTTTTATCTGTTGTAAGGCCCGGCTCTCTAGCGTAGTTGGCTAAACCGGATTGCGCGGAGACCGGGTGACGAACTCCTTGTGGTCCGGGTTCACTCCCGGGGGTAGGCAGAAAAGCCACATTTCTCCCAGATTTACGGTATTTACAGTGGAATCAAGGCCTAAAGGTTGTGATATCCATAATACCGAGCCTAAGGGTTAATAACTCATGGTTTCTGGATACTAAAACAAACAAACATCTGTTGTAAGAGAGCTGGGTTGTAATATATAGTTGGATCACTTTCAACATGGCTCATTTACTCTGGAACAAGTACAGCTTCCTACAATTGACAACATTAAAACGCCGCTCAGATTCCAATAGACATTTTGCCAGTTTATTTCTGTTATTCCATCACATGTACTCAATAGCAGTCATCGCTGTTCACTTCCACAAATATGACACAATAACTATTTACTCAACGTCGACTACACTTAAATAAAACAACAGCGTAGCGGCGCGGGGGATACACTCGGCGATGAGCTTAATCGCGTTTGGCGCATGCCGACAAGTCTGACATCTACCGCTGCTAAATCCTCCCATCGGAAGAACACAGTATTGCTAATCGGCTTTCATCGTCTGTAATGTCTCGAAATTGGTCAACGGTCGCTAATATCGTCTGCTAGTATCGTTGTTTGCAGAAACGCTCGAAATTGCAACGGTCGGTATTTATCGTCTGCTACTCTACCGTGTGCAATGTTGATATTTGATTGTCAAGTAATCCTAGTTTTGCCGCGATTTGTCTCTTGGCAGAAAGTCCGTATTTTAGATACGCCTGAACACCGTTCGGATATTTTTGGATATTTTATGGCCAGAATGTGGCATCATATCACGGCCGCCATTTTAGGGCGCCGTTCAAAGTAGAGCTGAGAGTTATATGTCTCTGATGTGGTATCTATATTTTACTTGTATCTTTTTTCTCTTCCCTGTTTGATGACTTCACAGTTCATTCTAACTTTTCATAAACCCCTATGTGAAGATTAAGCCAAAATTGATCAAGCCCAGTTTAGTGAATTCAGTTATTTTGCCTTTAAGTCTTTAAAATTATGGGTTTCAGCATAATATTGTTTAAAATAGGTACCAGGTAATGGCCTGGGAAGTAAAGGTGACTAGCCTGATATAGAGACTGTATCACCTATCTAGTGGTTTATAAAAACTTGGGTCTAGCACCATATATCCAGTGAGCCAATAGCGTAAAAAAAAGGTCTTGACTTACTTACATACTTACTGTGTATACCATATTTACTGTACACACTTACTTACTGTGTTTTTTCACATCCTGTGTCACACAAGGGGAGTCCCCATGATATAGCGGCTAGACGCTTGCCTGAGGATCTGAAGTTCATGAGTTCAGGTCCTGATGGAATCAGACTTTTCCCCATCTGCAATGACCTTGGCTCCCAGGTCAACCCAGTCTTGAGTTGGGGTCAGGTACCGTCCTGGAAAGTAATACCATGAGCTTTAAAAATAGATATCCAAAGTGAATTAAAAAAAAAAAAAAAAAGAAGCCATGGTGGGAAATCTTCAGTTACACATAAAGTGGTAATATAGACAGTGGTAGTGAAAAACCAGATTTCTTTAGTATGTTCTGACCAAATATTTTAAAAACTAAGAGAGAGAACGTTATGCTGTGGAATGATTTCAAGGGGTAAAGTCATTTGCACACTAGGTGTTGTTTGTGACTGAAAGAGTTAATGTTTCCATAATCTGGCTTTTGTTTCAGAACCACACTCTGGCTTTCGCATTGCCTTCAACATGTTTGATTTAGATGGCAATCAGATTGTTGACAAAGAAGAGTTTTTAGTGGTAAGTGTTGAGTTCTTGATCTCTCAGAATATTTCTTTCCATCTCCACTTTTGTTTTTTATTTGTTATTAACAGTGTCCTTTAGATAGTATCACTGTAATGTTGTTGTTTTTTAAATTTTAAATCATTTTGTGTTTGCCGGGGTAAATTGTAAATCACTGAATGTGCACTTTGTCTTTATGTGTCATACTAGAGATTTATATCGGAGTGATTGTGTATGCAGTTACAGTGAAGGTTCATGTAGCATCATTGGATGCACTTTAAAGCAAAGTAAAGGACCCTTTTCCATGCCTTCAGGTGTGTTGGGCGTATAGGGCTAGACCCATATGTTTTAGACCAGTGGGTGATGGGGTCAACATCACGCCGGCCACCTTTACTTCCCAGGACTTCACCTGGTGCTTATTTAAGGCTGGGTCTACGTGGAAGCCAAGCTCATTTTTGAAGTTAAAAAAAAAAAAAAGGCTAGCTCCGTTCACACATAAACTTCCAATCTTAACATCCACAAGCAGATGTCTAGCCATTACACAATGGTGGCTCCCTGTGGCACTTTAAGCTAATCTAAAATGACTCAATCTTGTTTTGTAGGGTTTCAGTGCAGGTTGATGTATAATCCGTGGGGCACTTTAAACTAATCTAAAATGACTCAATCTTGTTTTGTAGGGTTTCAGTGCAGGTTGATGTATCATCCGTGGGGCACTTTAAGCAAACTTTAAGATGCCCAGTCTCACTCTGCAGAGTTTGCTTCCCTGTATGGGTTCCGGGGCCCCATTGTGGGGAAACAGTAATATACCCACTGCCTACCCAAAAGCTTGTAGTAAGAGTCTACTGATTTGGAGCTTCCTTCAAATCTGTCTGAGAGGTGAGGAACCAGTAGTCTCCCTACACTTGTGTCAGGTCTGTAAAACGGATGTGCATGCAACACTGAAGTTGTGGAACAGGAGCAAGGTCCAGAAGTGAACGAACACCTAGAACTTTCTGCTGTAGTTCACAGCTGGTGAACAAGAAGACTCTGTAGAGTTTGAGGATTTGAAAAACAGTCAATTTGTAATTAAAAATAAGCACTTGAGAAAAGCAGACATTTAAAGTTCAGTTCGGAACTGACATCACACCACTCAGGACATTCCCATAAGTGCTCCGTCCCTATATTTCAGCAACTAGAGTTCCAGTTCTGATGGTACCAGTAGCGTTAGATATCAAGAATAGTTCAAATCAAGAATATCAAGATACACAGCTAATCCCTCCGACTTTCTCCTCTCTTGATATTAATGTATTTAAAAAATTACCATCAAAACATTTACATATACACGAGCTGAGGTACACTAGTATGCACAAAGACACTTGAACCTAAGTCCACAGTTTATCCAACTATGTTATACTAACATGAACAAGATTTTATTGAATAAATCTAACCAAAAATAAATGTATAGTATTGTTCTCGCAGTCATGAAGGATATCAGCTCAGTGATGATACTGAGTCAGTCAATGAGTTCAGTACATGCATATGCTAGTAGAGTGAGGATGGTGTTACGATAGTGATAATTCATTTGAACATAACTTGTAAACCCAGAACGCTCTCAGGATGAGACTGCCACTTTTCCAAGTCTGTCATCCTAACTGTTTCAAGCAGTTCATACATTTGGACCATCTGCTATTGATACGTGCTGACTGGTCCTTGCCCTGATGGTAACTGCAATAAAACAAACAAACACATGTGTCTAGTTTCTAGATTACACACATTACGCATATTCAGATAAAAAACATATTTTACCCTTCCTCCTCATTTTCACATTCTCTTTAGTCTAGTCTGAAGGTCTTTTATCTCACATTGTAGTTGGTACATTTCCTGCCTTCACTTTCATGTCCTATCATGATAGTTACAGTCAGATTTCAAACTGGCTGATATGGTTTGACATTGACATGTGGTGACAGGTTATGTGCTAAAAACCCAAAACATTATTTACATTTCTTTTTTATATTTTGTCACATTGTATTGTTTATATTTCTTGTTTATATTTTGTTACATTGTAGGGTTTATATTTCTTGTTTATATTTTGTTACATTGTAGGGTTTATATTTCTTGTTTATATTTTGTCACATTGTAAGGTTTATGTTTATTGTTTATATTTTGTCACATATTGAGGTTTACATTTTTTCAGATTGTAAGGTTTATATTTATTGTTATACTTTGTCACATTTGTATGTTTTCTTGTTTGTATTGTGTCACAATTAAAAGGTTTATATAATTAGTCAACTTTTACGACCCACTTGTCAGGGAGCAGTTGATCCGTCTCTCTCCCCCCCCCCCCCCTAACAAAAAGAGGCCTTAGAACCCATGCTGGGGAAAAATTATTTTATGACACATCATTTTTTAGGCTGAGTTGACCTCAGGGTCATACTAGGTTGCAAAAAAAAAAAAAATGCCTGAAGATTAAAAAATAGACCAGTGTGTGACATTATATTAAAGAGCCCTGTCACTTAGACATAATGGAAGCAGAGCCGGATATTGACCATGCATGTGCTATATATAGATGGAGTAGATGAGGCCTTAAATACCCTCACCTACATAACAATTACCAAGGCTCTTACCTGATCTTTCTTCTTCAGCCTTCCGAGCCCTTGAGGTTCATCTCTCCGGTTGGCCTTCTCTTTCCAGTTGGTAACACCAAGTGTTTGCAGGTCTGTCTGGATATTATTTCTCCATCGTCTTCTTGGTCTCCCCCGTGGTCTATGACAAATTATCTCCCAGGTGTATGCAGTTTTTACTTCTCTGTCATCTGACATTCTTTCAATATGTCCCAACCATTTCAGTCCATTAGCTCTCATGATGCCAGTGATCAGTGTTGATTTAAACAGATTATGAATTTTTTTTTCGAAAACCTGTAATAAGGCTTCATCTCTTTTAGTTGTGCTCCAAGTTTCAGAGCTATATAACACGACTGGTTTTATCAACGTTTTATATATTTTGATCTTGGTGTTGCGAGGTAGACACTTTGACTTTAGCAGATGTTGAAGTGCATAGCATAATTTATTACCAGATTGTATTCTAGATTGTATTTCTTCTCTCAGCATGTTGGAGCAGTTGAAGTTTGCACCCAAGTACTTATATGTTTCCGTTCGTTTGATTTTCATATTATTGACTTGTATGTGGCCAGAGTTTATATCCTTTCCCTGCCTAGTTATTATCATATATTCTGTCTTATATTTATTGATAACTAGTCCCATTTTCTGAGCTGATTCTTTAAAGACATTCAGTGTTTTAACAGTCTCTAGTTCATTTTCTCCAACGATCTTACCTGATGCCTTTTCAAAATCCTACGCTGAAAATCAGAACAGGACTAGAGAAGTAGAAGAAGAAAAGGTTGAGTGACTAGTTTTCTTCCTAACACGTTTATTTAGTTTTGAGGTTTTGAACAAGGGATCAACATCATGGCACACAGGTGTAACCCTTAAGTGCTACGTTCTTCTATTAACTCAAGCCTGAGTCCGAAGAAGCTCAGCACAGTGCACAGGCTCTGTAGCACCGGCGAGGATCCTGAAATACTTTGAGTAGACTTTTAACTCTAAATTTTGCCCGGGCGGTGTTGTTAGGCCACTCTTTTTGATTTCCAACTGCCAAGGGATTTTTTTATACGTCAGCAACAATGCACACGGGCGTCCGATCCCACTACCCAGAGACCAGGGTTAATTACTAGAAGTCCAAGTCTATATGAAAAAATCCCAGCCCTTACCGGGGATTGAACCCAGACCCTCTAGCACTCGAGATGGACACCATGCCTCGAGACCACACAGCTCCCTACATGTTTCTTTTTTTAACCCTAAATGGCCAGGTAGCCATCTTTAGGGCTCGAAGTCATAGCTTATCATATCCTGATTTTTATAAAACTCACTACAGACACACAAGTTAAACCCCTATTTTTGTTAGAGAACTTTGTTTATACACAACAGTTTGTCTGTGTTTTCTGTTGTTAATACTTGTTAGTAAACTTTGTTGCCAGCATGCTTCTAAATTATTTTTTTTTTTTAGTATAAGTTTTTGTGGACATTAAACCTATCTTTTCGGTGTTTGTATTGATTATTTTGTTTGTGAGATTCATATATTTCATCGGTACCTTGTGAGTGTATTTCTTTCTGACTGCCAATTCTTAACAACTAACATGTGGTATTTATTTTCTAAAGACATTTCTTAGCATTTTCACAAACCTACTTTTGACTTTTTTTTTTTTTAAAAACATTTTTTTTTAAATTATAGAATATAACAGCATGTTTTCTTTGAAGCTGATTAATACTTACAATTTATTTGGTTCACACGAGGCCTGCATATGTGACACTTATATGTAATAATCATTATAGTCAGTGGGTGTACACACACACATAAACAAACAGAAAACACACAGAGGTAAACCTTATTAACCTGGGACTAATAATAATAATAATACATTATTTATATTAAACAGACAGGCATGTATTAATGGGCACCCATTGAAAGAAGTGGAAATATAAAATGACACCTCATTGCTGGGACATAAATGTTGTTCATGTTAACCAAGTGTTCTTTTTAAACAATTTTGTGTAATGGAAATGTTACTGTTTTGTGTGTATGTGCGTGCATGGATTACCATAATGGAGGTGTTATGCAGGAATCTGAAAGTTGCACTGGAATCTGTGAATTACCAGAATGGATGTGATGTGCTGGAATAATTATTATATACTGGAATCTGTGAATAACCAGAATGGATGAGATGTGCTGGAATTATTATTATATACTGGAATCTGGAAATTACCAGAATGATGTGATGTGCTGGAATTATTATTATATACTGGAATCTGTGAATTACCAGAATGGATGTGATGTGCTGGAATCTAAAATTTGTATTAGAATCTGTGAATTACCAGAATGGATGTGATGTGCTGGAATTATTATTATATACTGGAATCTGTGAATTACCAGAATGGATGTGATGTGCTGGAATTATTATTATATACTGGAATCTGTGAATAACCAGAATGGATGAGATGTGCTGGAATTATTATTATATACTGGAATCTGGAAATTACCAGAATGATGTGATGTGCTGGAATTATTATTATATACTGGAATCTGGAAATTACCAGAATGATGTGATGTGCTGGAATCTAAAATTTGTATTAGAATCTGTGAATTACCAGACTGGATGTGATATGCTGAAATTATGTTGGAAGCTGTGAATTACCAGAATGGAGATGATATGCAGGAATCTAGAATTTGTATCAGAATCTGTGAATTACCAGAAGGCAGGTGATATGCAGGAATCTAAAGGTTGTATTGGAATCTGTGAATTACCAGAACAGATGTGCTGAAATTAATATTATATACTGGAATCTTGGACTTACCAAAATGGATGTGATGTGCTGGAATTAATATGATATACTTGAATCTGAAAATTAACAGAATGGATGTAATGTGTTGGAATTAATATGATAGACTGGAATCTGGGAATTATCAGAATGATTGTCATGTGCTGGAATTATTATGATATACTTAAATCTGGAAATTGTCAGAATGGATGGGATGTGCTGGAATTAATATCATATACTGGATTTTATTAATTACCTGGATGATGGTCACATGCTAAAATATTTGTGAATTACCAGAAGGGATGTGATATGCCTAAATCTATGATATACTGGAATCTGTGAATAACGTTGTTCTTCTTCCTCAGCATTCCGAACCCTTGAGGCTCATTGCTGCAGATATCACCCGCCTCTATTCATCTCTCTGGTTGGCCTTCTCTTTCCAGTTGGTGACAGCAAGTGTTTGTATGTCTGTCTGGATATTATCTCTCCATCATCTTTTTGGTCTGCCTCGTGGTCTACAACCATTCATCTCCCTTGTGTATACAGTTTTTACTTCTCTGTCATCTGACATTCTTTCAATATGTCCCAACCATTTCAGTCTATTAGCTCTCATGATGCCTGTAATCAGTGGTGATTTAAAGAAATTGTGAATTTTGTTGTTGCTTCTCACTCTCCATTCACCACTGTTTGCATCTTTGATGGATCCAAAGATTCATCGTAAGACTCTGTTTTCGAAAACCTGTAATAAGGCTTCATCTCTTTTAGTTGTGCTCCAAGTTTCAGAGCCATATAAAACGATTGGTCTTGTCAACGTTTTATCTTTTTTTTTTATCTTGGTGTTGCAAGACAGACACTTTGAATAACATGTTGGATAGGAAATATAATTAAGGAAACCTCGTAGCTATCTGTGTGACTGAAATATCTTAGCACTGGAAGCCACAGGATCAAATAAATAAAGACAGACAATTTTAAACATGAGAATGCAACCTTTGGAAAGTTGGAGATCAACATCATCACTGGCATATGCCAACAAATGTAGACAGCCATGCTTCGTAATCTCGGATGATCATCAGAATCAAAGATCAAGTCCTAAGTCTGCATAAAATACTAAGAGTTGGAACCACCAGAGAAGGACACACACAAAAGAGAAGTCAACAGAAAAATCTGTAGAACTTTAGAAGATGGACACGGGCATGCAGTGAGTAGAGTGATGATATATAACATGAACTAACATATTCTTGATAACCATGATAACAGAAGTAAGACAGTGATAATGATTGTGATTATTGTAATCTCTCTCCAATCATCATCCAAAACACATGAGCAAGCTTTTTATTTTTAACTTTAACTTTCTTATTCCTTATAAGCCACCATTTCTTTGTCCAGAATTTTTTTTTTCAGCTCATTAATTCCACTAACTTCTTCATTACAAAAGACATTCTTTGAAGTTGATTTACTATGTTTCTGTGAATTTGTTTTGATCATTTGTTACTAGACTAACCCAGACAAAAGGAGTTTGAAGCGTAGGATTTAAAGCTTGGTTGAACATTCTTGTTGGTGGTCAGTCATAAAGTGTTTCCACGCTTCTTTTTTTGGTTTTGGTTAGGACCTTCACCTTGCATCGAGGTGTGAGGATCTGCTGGTTATGGCTTGTTTTGTGTGTGTGTCTGTCCAGTGTTGAATCAGTAGAAAAACTGATTTGTTGTTCACTGTTGTGGTTCAGAGCTTGCTGTGATGTGGTTTGAGGAGCTGCAGTTGATGTTCTTGTCCTGTTTTTTGTGTGTGTGTGTGTGTGTGTGTCAACAATCCAGTGTTGAATCAGTTGTGTTGTTCACTGTTCTGGTTCAGAGCTTGCTGTGATGTGGTTTGAGGAGCTGCAGTTGATGTTCTTGTCCTGTTTTGTGTGTGTGTGTGTGTGTGTGTGTGTGTGTGTGTGTGTGTGTGTCAACAATCCAGTGTTGAATCAGTTGTGTTGTTCACTGTTGTGGTTCAGACCTCGCTGTGATGTGGTTTGAGGAGCTGCAGTTGATGTTCTTGTTTTTTTTGTTTTTTGTTAATTCAGTGTCGAATCAGTTGTGTTGTTCACTGTACTTGTTCAGACCTCGCTGTGATGTGGTTTGAGGAGCTGCCCTTGATGTTCTTGTCATGTTTTTTTGTTGTTGTTGTTGTCAATCCAGTGTCAAATCGGGAGTCACCGTGGAGGAGCGGCTAGACGTTCGCCGCGGATCTGAAGGTTGAGGATTCACTCCCTGGCGGAGCTGGACTTTTTCTTCTTCAAAAATGGCCTTGGCTCCCAGGTTGACCCAACCTTGAGTAGGTACCGGGTGCAGTCCTGGGAAGTAGAGGCGGCCGGCGGGATGCTGACCACATCACCCATCTTGTGCCGATTGGTCTATAAAATATAGGTCCAGCACCATATGCTCTATACACCTAAAGGCGTGGAAAAGGGTCCTTTACTTTTCTTTTTAACAATGTTGAATCAGTTGTGTTGTTCACTGTTCTGGTTCAGACCTTGCTGTGATGTGCTTTGAAAAGCTTCTTTTCTTGTCTTGTTTTTTTTTTTTGTTTTTTTTGTTTTTTGGTCTACCCAGTGTTGAATCAGTTTTGTTGTTCAGTATCCTAGTTCAAACCTTTGCTGTGATGTGTTGTGAGGAGCTGCAGTTTATGTTTTTGTCACTTTTTTTGTCAACCCAGTGTCAAATCAGTTTTTTTGTTCAGCATATTGGTTCAGACCTTGCTGTGAGGTCATCTGAGGAGCTGCAGTTATGTTCTTGTCAATTTTTTTGGGGTCTGTCCAGTGTCAAATCAGTTTTGTTGTTCAGCATATTGGTTCAGACCTTGCAGTGAGGTCATCTGAGGAACTGAAGTTATGTTTCTTGTAAATTTTTTGGGGATCTGTGATGTGTCAAATCAGTTTTGTTGTCCACTGATCTTGCTGTGAAATGTGAGAGATGTAGTTGGTTTATAAGTTGGTGTCAGGTGTATAGTGCTGGTGGCTGAAGTCAACTTATTGCAACAAGCTGTTAATATTACCCATTGGTAAACCCTGAAAAGATATGTTTAAACAGAAAAACATGCTCATCATCATGTGGCTGGTTCTTTGCAGAACATTGCTCTCATCACAGTCTGCCCTAAAGAAACTCAGTCTATCTCAGTTCTCCCACCTCATGCACTTTCCTACCTAAGAAGTCACTTATATCCTCTGCCCATCTTTATGCTGGTCGGCCCCTACCCCTCTTTCCTAGTACCATGCCTTTTTTGTCTTATTTTCTTGTAATCCACCTTGGGGCTTGATGTGGCCAAAATATTTTAGTTTCTGTAATACAGGATGCTGTTTACAAGCCAATCTTCCTTTTAGTTTAGATCTTTTAGCATGTCAGTATTTCGTTTCTTCTTGAAAGACATGCTGCTCATTTTAAAACCTTTGTGACAAGTCTTGAAAATGAAAAGATGGTTTATGTCTGTTGTTCATTTCAGCTAAAATGATTCATTGTAGAATTTCATCTATAATGATCTAATTCTTCAGTTGGTATTGCACATAATATAAGGAAATATACCCAGGCAAAATTATGCAGTCTGCTTTATCAAATTCACAAGTAGGGAACATTGTTTGATATTTTTAAAATTCTTCTCCCTTATTTGTTCAAATTTTATTTTGGACCTGATTGTCATGTACCGTTTACAGCATATGTGTGATATTTGCACCTTTCAGCCAGCATCTTCAATCATTTATTGTTGTCCTCATTAACGTTCCTGATTTGTTTTATGTGCATTGCACAGTTTTATTGTTGTTTCATCATCTGCACAGCCTGGTTGATGTGTTGTTATTGTTGCCCCCTGATCCATGGGTGGTGCCCCAAGCAGATCTGTCCAGAATAACTGCATGCATGCTGGCTGGTCCTCCAGAGGAGGATGTATTTTATCGTGATGAGAATTTAGCCTACCTTGTCCTATTTGTAGGCTTGATTGTTAAAATAGGCATGACAGAAATGAAATGTTTACCGCTGTGCTAGGTGTAAACGAGGAAAGATCAACTTAGGAACGATATCAGGAGGAGAGTTGGCACAGAACCAATACTGAACTCTATAGGTAGATAACAAATGAAATGATTTGGCCATGTAACAAGATTGTCATCAGACAGGGCACCACAGAGAGCAGTGTTATACAGATACAATGGTAACAGAGTCAGAGAACGACCATGCAGAAGATGGACCGCAGAAATATCAGAGACACTAGAAAGTACTTTATACAAATTGAACAGAAGGGCCAGTTTCAAAATCTATTCCTAAAATGATGCAGTGAGGCATTCCAGAAGTAAAGAAGAAGACAAAGATTGTTACACTCATGAAAGCAGGAGAAAGAAAGTGTCAGTTTAAGATTTGTTTAATTGTAATGTAGCCATGCAGCATTCTGATGTTTCATGGTCTGACACTTCTTTTGGTTTCATGTCTCAATTCCGTTTCCGAGCATTAAGGTTGATTCCTGTACTGACACCTTTCTGTGTAATGACAAAGTCTGCAAAGAACTTCTCTCATACTTTTTTCGTTAAGTCTCTTTCTATAGCTTTTCCCATTTGTTAGTCTATACTGATCTGGATTTAAAAAAAAATTGTGTTAACTCTTTATTCTCTACATATAATAAATTTCCTAACATGTTCATTAAAATTATCTTACTGTGGCTTGGAATTCGCTTTGATCTAGCTAATACACTATGTGCAGTCTACAGAGGGAATCGCAGACAGTGAAACATCCTAACAGATTTGCAGGTTTATAGGAGGGGATTCAGGGTTTGCCCACATCTGATTCCCTACTGTTAATAAATTGTATATTTAAATGTACTGAAATATACTAGCTATTGCTCACTGACATAAATGACTACTGTTAAAATGAACTTTGTAAAACTGGAATAAAATTAAAACAATTGTGTGTTTAAATTACTGGAAATGAAATCATGGGACTGGATGAGGAGATAAAAAAATGGTCCCTGATTACGCATTGTGGACTGATATGTCCAGTTATCTGTGGCTCGTGTTCCTGAGGTCAGCTTCTGGCTCAGCCTCAGAGACTTCAGGCAGGTTCAATCTTCGAGGCCATTCTAAACAGTCTGACACCTGCAGCTTCACTAGAACTTCACCTGAAACTCCACATAGAACTAGAGTAATTGAACAGACCCTGTATAAGCAGTTGGGAAAGTTCTCACTGAAGGCCACACTGCCTCCAGTCCTCATATATTGTTACACTACACACACGTATGGAGTAAGGTAGTAACATGTTTTCAGATTCTTGAGTTAGTCGACAGATTATCCTCATTGCACGTCGAACTACTCAGTCCATAAGTGCTCGGATCCCCTCCTCAGTAAATCCCGCAGCTTATAGCGGCTCACGACACCAGTTCTGTGTTGATTTAATATTCTTCTGTAGCTACTTGCATAGTGTTCTTGTTTGGTGACACCAGGTTTAACATGTTGTTCTTGCATTCTGACCATGGTTGCAGATTCACAGTTCTCACTTGGTTCACGCAAACGTCAACTCTCTTAGAGCATTCAGTATATCAACCTGGTCCATGGCTTGTCCCCCTTTCACAGTAGCCTTACCTGCAAGTCTATCAGCTTGCTTATTTCCTTGTACCCCCACATGTCCTGGCACAAAAAATGAAACTAATCCTTGTCAGCCGTGAATTCTGTAGAGCTAACAACCACTGCCTTCTTAAGTGGTATATAGAATGGGATTTACTGAATATAATCTGTACTCCTCATGAAAGATGATGGGAGAAATTTCCATCCATATGTTTCTCAAGAATATTATTTCCAAGCACATGGGTTTAACATCACTGAGAGAGAAAACATTCAGCTGTACGGAGTGTTCTGCTCTTGTTACAGTGATACTCCTTTAAGGGTTTAACATGTTTAAACACCATCACATTTCACAAGGTATTCACATTTCAATCACATGGTCACATCACAAAGAATGGGAATCAGTGAGTGAATTTATGTTATGTGAAAATCATAATGTGTATGTTACACAGTTTTAAAATGAATAAAAAAAATATCTCAATCAGTATAGCTGGGTGCTGGTATAGATGTCTTAACACAATCATAGATGACAATGGGAATTCCCATCTGTCACATTAGTAACATAAAAAATTCAACACTTACTCCAGTGTAAACTTTGAATGAATACATTCGCTTAATCTTATTCACTAGAGTTAAGAAGTTGGGGGAAATAAGGGTGTAATATAATTATTAAAATTATCGGGCTATATACAATGATACTAAAAATTTATTCCTAGTAATTTAGGAATTATTACAAGCATGGCCATACACCTCCCCTATTTTTCTGTGACAGTGTGAATCCCTTTTTCAGGTTCTTAAACTAGTCTAAAAATTCTCAGGGCTAAATCTAAATTAAATCTAGAGAGTGATTTCTAAAACTAAAATCGCCCAGAGGTTAAACAAACATAGTAAGGATTCAGTATAGTGAATATACACCTGTTTCCTTCATTAATCAAACGTCACCATGCTGGAAATCAGTACTGGCCGAGTTTTCACATGAGGACATAAATTGTCAATCATTAAATACAATTATAATAATTAAATACACCAATTCATTTAGTAACAAATAAACATTATATCAATCAACTGATATATGTTTACATACTAGAGCCTAAACGTGGTTATTGAGAAAAAAGAAATTTGTTGAGGATTCTCCTACATGTGGCCAGCACATTTTCTAGAGTCTAGCAGATAAAATTAATTCAGAGGTATTGGTAGCAATAGATCAAATTTAGAATAATAACTATTCACTCACCCCTGGTAGGGATTTCAAAGACAATTAGGCTTCAGCAATGACCACCAACCAAAAAAGTGTTTCTTTCCTCAGCTTTGTGTCTGCATACAAATTAGTCAGATCTGTAAAATGGTTGCACACGCAACACTCAGGCTCTGGAACAGGACTGCAGTCCAGAAATGAACAAATAACCATTATTTTTTGCCAGAGTTAACAGCCGGTGAATGCGAAGAAGAAGAAGAAATAAGCCAGATCTATAAAATGTATCCGCTTACAAAATTCAAGTTCTTGAAGAAGACTAAAGTTTGGAAGTGGGCGAACAACTAGAACTTTCTGCCAGAGTTTTCAGCTGGTGAACGTGAAGAAGAAAAAGAAGTTTCTCATCTTTGCCACTTCTGAAGCTTGAATCCAAGGAAACAAGCAGTCTTGCTATAGTCCTTGTGATATTGACTACATCACCCATCGAGGACGAGAAAAATAAAATATGAGTCAGGCCTTCTGTGCCCAATGCGTCACTGATCTGTAAAGTGACTTTACTTGTTACAGTAATGAGGAACCCAGGAGAACGTTCATTTGTTCTGTTACTGGAGTTTTAACAAAAGAAAACATCCAATCTTGCTGCTGTGGGGAATTCAGTCCAGGAAAAGGATCCTTTCTTGCTACTACTGGAATTTTCAGTTAGAATTTTGAGAGCATGCATCTTCCCTGTGGTTACATACAGATGTCAGTCGTGGACTATCTCTCAGTCCTTAAGAAAGAGAATAGGGGCTTTTGAGCTAAAATGCTATAGAAAGATTCTCAGAATATCTTGGACAAAGAAGATGAGAAATACTGACATTTTAAAAAATCTGAACATCAAGGAAGATTGGCTAATAAACAGATTCCTTTCTCGAAAGCTGAAATATTTTGGTCATTTCAAGCGCCACGACGGATTGGAAAAAAATTATAGCAGAAGGCATGTTACCAGGAAGGAGGGGCAGGGCCGACCGAACACAAAGATGGGCACAGGATATGACTCCTTGAGTGTGAAAGTTCATGAGGCGAGAGACCGAGTTTCTTTCAGGCAGACTGTGATGAGAGCGACGTTCTGCAAAGGACCTGCTACATGATGATGATGATTGCTGCTGCTGGAATTTTAACCCAGAAAAACAACCAGTTTTGTTGCTTCTTGAATTTGAACCCAGGAAAACTAGTTTTGTTGCTCCTGAGATTTTAAGGTGTGCTTCCATTGTTGATAAGCCATCCCTTGTTCTTTTTCTTTCTCTTTCTCTTTCTCTCTCACACACACTCGCTCTCTCACTCAGTCACTCACACATAACCCTAGTTTAAATGTGTGCATGCCAGGTCAGGTGTGTTATTTTATCTCTTGTGTAATGAATGTTTGTTCTTTATTGGTTTATTTTGGCACTAGCTGTAGTAATTTTAATTATATAAATGTGTAATCTGGAGGGGAAAAAAAAAGTTTTAGTTACCAGATTATTCAGCACTAATCAGTTTAGTATTGAAATTACATGAGCTTTTTATTTGTTACATTTGTTCTTTTGTTGTTCCTGCTTTGTTTACAGAATTTTCATTGTGTTGTGAAACATATTGTAACACTTTTAATCTGTGTCCTGTACATTTACATGCTCTCTTGTATGTTCACAGTTTGCAACAATTTATTACTATTGTGACCCTGCATTTGTCACTGATGTAACAATGCATTTGTTGCTAGTGTAACAATGCATTTGGTACTGGAGTTATGCACTTGGTACTGTTATTAAATGCAAAAGGTACTATATGTAACAGTGCATTTGGTAATGGGATAACAGTACATATGGTAATAGTGTAACAAAATCATTTGGTATTGGTGAACATTGCATTTGGTACTGTGTACACACTACATATGGTACTAGTGCACAGTGCATTGATACTGGTGAAACAGTATATTTTATACTGATGCACAGTGCCTTTAGTACTGGTGTAACAATGCATTTGTTACTGCTGTAATAGTGAATTTGTTACTGGTGCAAAAGTTGCAGTTGTTACTAGTGTAACAATACGTTTGTTACTGGTTCAGCAGTGTTGTTACAAATGTGCCAGTACATTTGTCACCAGTGCTCAGAGGCATTTGTTGCTAGTGTATGAGTGCATTTGTTACTGGTATCCTAATATTCCAGTACATATGATAATTACTGTACCAGCACATTTATTACTTGTGTGATCTGTACTTGTTATTGATGTAAGTGTTACTGTTATAAGCAAATTTATCATTCTTCATTGTCAGTTTGACAAGCAGGGAAAATGAAAATGTTCAGACTTTGGATCCACCTCCTTAATGTCACCTCCTTAATGTCACCTGGTTTTTCCACCTGCTTATTAATTGACCCTTCCAACCGCTCCACTCCTCAACTCGGTGGAATAATATTGACAGCTATTAATAGCTTCAGGCAATGTTGAAAAAAATGATTTGAACCCCTCCCTCGCCCCCTCCCCCACTTCTTCTTTTGAAGAGATAATTATGAGTTGTAAGAATTTGCTTTTTATTGTATGTACCACTTGAGTTGAAGCTGTATGTATCACTAATGCACAACTGACCACCGGTCAGTTTAGGATGGTCAGGAAAATATGGGGCAGATTGGCCTCTGCACTATTTTCGTAATAGGATATCGAATTTGAGTCTGGGGACATATTGTTCATTCTAGAGTCCCCCCCCCCCCCCCTTCCCCGAAATGTTTTTCACTTTCTCTTCTCACATTTTTTTGTCCCTGTTTTTACCCTTTCTTTTCATTTGTCTTGACTGTCTGTGTTATCCTGTTTCATTCCAGTACATCCTGCCTGGCTTTTCTTTCTTTCTTTCTTTCTTTCTTTCTTTCTTTCTTTCTTTCTTTCTTTCTTTCTTTCTTTCTTTCTTTCTTTCTTTCTTTCTTTCTTTCTTTTCTTTCTTTCTTCTTTCTTTCTTTATCTTCTTTCTTTCTCTCTCTTTCTTTCTTTCTCTCTCTTTCTTTCTTTCTTTCTTTCTTTCTTTCTTTCTTCTCTTCTTCTTTCTCTTCTTTCTTTCTTTCTTTCTTCTTCTTTCTTTCTCTTTCTCTCTTTCTTTCTTTTTCTTTCTTTCTTTCTTTCTTTCTTTCTTCTTTCTTTCTTTCTTTCTTTCTTTCTTTCTTTCTTTTCTTTCTTTCCTCTCTCTTCTCTCTCTCTCTCTCTCTCTCTCTCTCTCTCTCTCTCTCTCTCTCTCTCTCTCTCTCTCTTTCTTTCTTTCTTTCTTTCTTTCTTTCATTAATTATTTGCACGTTCTTTTCTTCTTCCTTTCAGCAAAAACTTTCATATCTACTAGCAGACTTAGAAAGCATTCACATGTGGTTTGAAGAAAAGACTTAAAAGTCTGCATTTTGTTAAATCAGACTAGACATCTATAAGCACCGTAAGTTTAGGGACTTTATTGTCTTGAGTATCAGGTACCCACTAGCGGTCACCACTTGACCATCCTACACTGACCCGAATCACTGGTCACTAAATGTCTGAATCATGTTTGGCCACCCTGTTTTGGCTTGTGTCTGATTTCATTTTTTCCCTTTCAGTTGGAGACTTTCTTCGCTCTTCCCCCGAAAGAGAGAAAGTTTGTCCCACGGAACCCCCAAAGACTGCACAATTTGTTAGATGTACGAAACAGACAATGTTTAACTGCAAGTTAGCTCACCTTGTCTGCACCCACCTGTGTTTTCATTTGCATTTGTTAGCTTGCTGCTGCCTTCCGCTTGTCATGTTTTCTCACTTTACAGAGAATGGCAACAGAAATGAGCACAATTGTCATAATGGATAGTCTCAGTAAATTATAAGTTGATTATTACTTTATTAAACATTCACATCATAAAACTACTGTAAATTATAATATAAATTGTTATAAACTCATAGAAACTATCTGTATAAATTATAGCTTCATTTTTATTTTATTAGTTAACAGAAATACTTAAATGAATAATAACATAATTTGTTATCAACTAACATAAATATCTCTATAAATGATAACAATTTATTATTAGCTAATAGAATAACTTTATACATTATATAATTATTTAAAGATTTCCTAACTTTGCATAAGGACATTTCAAGTAAATATCTTACAGATTCAGTAAACCGTAAAATATGAGTATTTAATAACATAGTGGCATATATGTGTGTATATTATATAATATAGTTGTGTTTGAATATTGAATGACTGGCAGTGTCTGCAGAAAGTGTCTGGATGATGATAGCAGCATGAGTGAGTTGTTTCTTGTAGTATTTCATTTTATACAGAACTTCAAGAGAAATAGATTTAGACACATATTCTTTGAAGTTTGAAGCTAGAGAAATGTTTACAAACTAGCAACAAGAAAATAAGTGGTAGGGATTATTATTGTTATACATATATACAACTTGCATTAAAGGGGGACAGAGGGAATTGACAGTTGAAGTAAGTAATTGTTTGTTGATAGTTTAGTTAATACTCTTTCAAGAAGTTAATGTTGAAAGGATTCACTTTGTTGCGCCAGGCTTGATCCCATATGACGTGCCTATTCAGCTGAGTTTACACAGGAGCCAGAATAATACAAATGAGGATCGGCACCGTCCGAAACCCGAGCCACAATATAGAAAGCTCACTAATACAATAGAGTTAACAGTGATCCGTGGGCCACTTGCTAGGGCCAGAGTTGGTCTGTGGGCCGCCAGTTCAATAGTCTGGTAGTCTGGTAGTCTTAGTTTCAGCTTCATAGCAAACGGGTTGCCCCATCTTTGCTCCGCTCCTGTGCCAGCGAAAAACACTCAGAATGTCTATCACAGTCCCTTGTGGAAAGATTGACAGACTGCTGTCTCAGCATATCTAGCATACACTCGCATTAAAGCATATGGTAGCCATCCGAAGTGCTATTTAAAAACAGTCCGACATTAGAAATGCAGTTCATCATTGATGATAGCAGAACTTGTCGTCAACAGATCAGCAGTTGTCCGCGTGATCAATTTTAATACGGGTCCCGCAAGCATTGAACGACAGGCATCGCGCCATTTTCTGAATCTACAATTCACACCACCACGTTGGTCACAGTCGAAAAAAAACATTCCAAATGCAATCCGCAGCTCACAGGGTCATGCCATGCATTCAACTCAGAAGCTGGGCGATGAAACTATATCCAGTCTACAAATGGAGCAAAAATGCATCGGCCACCGTCCGGCAGAAGCAAAAAATTTGCCTCTGTTCCGAACGGCGCCGCTGTCTAGCGTCCATTTTAACCGGAAGTTCGCCAGTTCAATAGCTCTGCCATATGGCACAGCCTCTGCAAAGCAACTGGCTGCCTGCTGCCATGAGCATCACACAAGGAACAAACTCTGTAGGTCCAGTGATGATCTCAGAAAAGAAAAATATGTACAGGGAATAGCAGACAACAGAGAAACAAAAGCTGTATTAAAAAAAAATTGAAGTTGCAGAAAACATGGCAGACTGGGGCTGGGTGGTCTCGGGGCATGGTGTCCGCCTCGAGTGCCTACTGGGTTCAATCCCCGGTAAGTGCTGGGATTTTTTCACGTGGACTTTTAGTAATTACCCCTGGTCTCTGGGTAGTGAGATCAGACGCCGGTGTGCATTGTTGCACACGTAAAAAAAATCCCTTGGCAGTTGCAAATCAAAAAGGGCAGCCTAAGAGCGCCACCCAGGGAAAATTTGGAGTTAAAAATCTACCTCAAGGGTTCAGAATGCTGAGAAAGAAAACAAAGAAGATGAAGACTGAGACCATAAATTTGAAACTAAATGACAAGTGCAGTTAACCTTCAGTGTCTTGGTAATTTTAGTTTCAGTTTCGTAGCAGACGGGTCCCCCAATAGATGCTATGCTCCTGTGAAAAACGCATAGAATGTCCATCACTTTCTCTTGTGGAAAAATTTCCGCAGACTGCAGTTTCAGCATATCAACTAGCATACACGTATTAAGAGCTTAAAAAAGAGAGAGAGAGAGAGACGATGCCTTTTTACGCGATGTTTCAAATGAAAACCTTAAAAATATGATATAGCTATGATCTAGCCTGTCAGCATTGTTGTTAAGAATATCAAGAGTGTTAAGCACATGACAGATGAACATGAGTATAGAAACAGTGTGCATGTGTGTGTGTGTGAATAGATATATAATTTAAAGGGAATGATCTATATTTATGGGACATGGGAGATTCAGTAGCATTAACTTATTTCCAATATGTTCAACTTAATTTTGCTCAATTTCAGCTTATGCCACAATCCTAAATTATCTGCTTTTGTAAAAAATTTGCATACTTTTGTGAAAGCATTGTAGGTGAAGTTTTTGCATATCTTAGAAAGTTGCTGCAGCTTTGCTTCTAGCATTGGTGTCTAGACATGATTGAATTAACCTGTTAGCTTGTGATAGAAGGTGTCTATAGTCTTCGCTTTGGTAGTCCTGCAGTAATAGCTTTGCCTAGAATATTGCATCTATTCTTACAATTTTAGTGATTTTCTGAGTCCACTTGTGAAAACATCTGCTTCAAAACAAATCACAGTCTTTCTTGAAACACATGCATATATATATATATAAAAATCTTGTAAAATACATTAAAACTCATACATGTATGTTGATGAAAGTATAGTAGATACAAGTTGGCCTGCTTGCTTGAAGTTCTTAGGTTTCAGTTCCCATCCAGACAGATTGTTAAGTATTTGATTTGGCTCCCAGGTTGACGCAGTCTAAATTCGGTGTCAGGAAATGTCTGGGAGAACAAAAGTAGGATGTTGATGACATCATTGATAGAGTACGGACTAGACTATTTTGTTGTACCCCGCCAGGACATCACACAAACAATAAACACCCGGTGACACAAAGGGCCACCATGCGGATGAGGATCACCTCTGGAGAGGTCCCAGAAACCCCTTTCAGGCATTAGGCCATATTTATAGCCCGGCTATGTTCAGGGCTCCCGGCAAAAACTAGAGTGGGGCTTCTTTTGAGCCGTTGCTTACTGCACCTTAAAGCACACTGAATAGTACGGGTAGCATAGTGGTTTTTTAAAGGTCCGGGGGCAACCCAGACTTATAAAAATGGAGCTGTACACACATGTTGTAATTGTAATCGACTTACATAGTGTTGAGAAAAGGGAGACTGGTATGCTCCAAGAAGAATGGCAAGCATCAGTTCAGAGGTCTTGGGTAGTGCTTTGGATTTTTTCTTCAGGGTATGCCAGTGTAATAGGGAAGGAAAAGGCAGATGGACTGGCTGGTTCTTCACAACTTGGTGGTGAATTGATGCTTGATAAGTTAGATGTGCGGCACAGATGCGTCATCACGGTCTGAGGAGAATGGTGCTGTGAGGAGTGATAAAAGGATCTAGCTGATGATCAACATTTAGGGGAAAGGTGAGACGGATATACAATCAGACTGTTTCTGGTACCATCAGAATTGGAACGTTGCACTTGCTGCTGAAGATGGGGACGGAGCATTTATGGGGATGTCTCAAGTGCTGTAATGTTGATTCTTAATTGAACTTTAAACATAAAACTTATTACCAGACTTTTTCTACTTGGTATTAACTGGCTGTAGGCTAAAGTCCTGGTTGTTTGTCCACTTCTGGACTTTTGTTCCAGAACTTGAGTTTTGCATGCACATCCATTCTACAGATCTGGCTTTTTTTTTTTTTTTTTAATGAATTCTCTTAGTTTCTAACAAATGTACACCTACTAATTAGTAGCTTTTTATGACATTCTGCTTGTTGGGGGATGTAAAAGGGGGGAGGGGGGTGCTGATAAACAGACAGTTAGTTGCTTGGTATTAGATGAGATAACAGAATGTTAAAAAGTTTAAGAAATAATGTGGAATTTATAAGAAAAATTAAACTAACCTTACATCTCTTTCAAATTGTTCTGTGTGCATTTTTTAATATAAACAGCAAAGGTAAGAACAGACATAACAGTAAAGAAAAGAAACAGATGTGCAGTTTGATAGTTTGGTAGGCATAAATGTGAATAGTTAGAATAAAAATACAACAAATAAATTCTGAATAGGTGTTTATTAAAACTGGCCAAAGCAATGACAATTAAAATAGTTACATTAGTTTAAATTTACATGCCTGCATGAGAGTGACTTCCCTTTAATTATTTGCCTTTTCTTTCAGCTGTTATTTTCTATCCCACACAACCATACTAACATACTAATCATGGATGACATTGTCAAGTAACTTGTTATTTTCCAGCCTTTGTTCAGCACATTTGATGACACTTGTTTCCACAAAAGTCTGCACATGTTTTATTGTATTTTAATAGCAGCAGGCACAGGTTACATTTGACTTTGTGAAGCTGCAGAAGGGGTTTTAAAGTGTGCATTTTAGTTTTGTGTTTAGTTTTTAATGTTAATTACCATTTTCAGCAGTTTGGGTTTGCTCTTTGAAGTTTTACTGTAGGTTTTTATTGTTGATGTTTTGTGAATCTGATGTTGTCTAGTGCAGCGTATTTGTGTATGAGTGCCTGTGTGTGTGTGTCTGTATATATGTGTGCTTCATTGCTGTAGTTGTAGTGGATATCTGCTGAGAAGAAGCATTAAAGTAACTGCACTACCAGTAACTGTGTGAATGGTATCCTTCGCATCCTTCACCTCCTTTTCCACCTCACAATCCTCTTCTTCCTCTCCCTGCTGTTTCTCCACCTTCTTCTTCTTCTCTTTCTGCTTTTCCTCCTCCATTTTCTTCTTTTCCCTATCTTCTTTTCCTTCTTCACCTACTCCCTTTTATCATTCTTCTTCTGATATCTTACACAAGAGTAGAAATACACTGTGCTGATTGAGGTGGCAGCTTAATTTAGCCCAACAAGTGTTGAATAACTAACTAGCTTTCTCACAGGTTTTCTGTAGAAACTGATGCAGAGTCACAGCTTGCAGCTTGGGCATGTTGAGATTATTATAGCTTGCAAATCACAGCTGACAGCAGCAGCTCACTTTGTACACACTGCATAACCCTTTTTCTGTCTTCAAGAGGTTGTTTTATCAAGATACTTTGTAATCACCAATTTTTTTTTTTTAATTACATATAAATCCTGCATATTGTTGCCTAGGGATTACACATAGATCCTGTATATTGTTGCCTAGGAATTACATATATATCCTGTATATTGTTGCCTAGGGATTACATAAAGATCCTGTATATTGTTGCCTAGGGATTACATATAGATCCTGTATATTGTTGCCTAGGGATTACATAAAGATCCTGTATATTGTTGCCTTGGGATTACATATAGATCCTGCATATTGTTGCCTAGGGATTACATACAGATCCTGCATATTGTTGCCTAGGGATTACATATAGATCTTGCAAATTGTTGCCTAGGGATTACATACAGATCCTGCACATTGTTGCCTTGGGATTACATATAGATCCTGCATATTGTTGCCTAGGGATTACATATAGATCTTGCAAATTGTTGCCTAGGGATTACATACAGATCCTGCACATTGTTGCCTTGGGATTACATATAGATCCTGCATATTGTTGCCTAGGGATTACATATAGTTCCTGCAGATTGTTGCCTAGGGATTACATACAGATCCTGCATATTGTTGCCTAGGGATTACATATAGATCCTGCATATTGTTGCCTGGGGATTACAAATAAACCCATTTGCTTGAACCAAGACTTCATATAGAATCATGTTTGTTGTAAGCTAGGACTTCATAAAGACCCCTAATTGTTAGCTAGGACTTCATAAAGACCCCTATTTGTTAGCTAGGACTTCATGAAGACCCCTATTTGTTAGCTAGGACTTCATGAAGACCCCTATTTGTTAGCTAGGACTTCATAAAGACCCCTATTTGTTAGCTAGGACTTCATTAAGACCATTATTTGTTAGCTAGGACTTCATAAAGACTCCTATTTGTTAACTAGGACTTCATAAAGACCCCTATTTGTTAGCTAGGACTTCATAAGGACCCCTAGTTGTTAGCTAGGACTTCATAAAGACCCCTATTTGTTAGCTAGGACTTCATAAAGACCCCTATTTGTTAGCTAGGACTTCATAAAGACCCCTATTTGTTAGCTAGGACTTCATTAAGACAATTATTTGTTAGCTAGGACTTCATTAAGACAATTATTTGTTAGCTAGGACTTCATAAAGACCCCTTTTTGTTGGCTAAGATTACATTGAAAACCCTGACTGTTGATAGCTAAGATTGCATATATAATGCCCTGCTGTTTGTTAGCTAGCAATTACTTACTGCTGACTGCTTATTTATTGTCCCCAAGGCACGGCCCATGATAAGTGGAAGGCTTAGTACACAGAAGTGGGGTTAAGCAGTAATATGTAGGACAGGACGATTCCTTCAGTGAGCCTAGTACCAAAGTGCCATGTATCAGCTCTGCATTTATAGAAGCCCTTTTTAATGGCAGGAATTATCTCTGTTTTGCCATTGCCTTCCCTTAAGGGCTGACCAGGATGCACATGGTTGCCCTAGATTAGTGTTTCTCAACCTGTGGGACATGACCCCTTTGGATGTCACAGGACCCTTTTACAGGGGTCCGCCTAAGATCATCAGAAAACACATGTTTACTGAAGTTATGAAGTAGCATCACAATTTTTTTTAAATGGTTGGGGGTCACCACAAATTGAGGAACTGTATTGAAGGGTCACAGCATTAGGAAGGTTGAGAAACACTGAACTAGATGAATTCACTGAAAGGTACCGCCTGTGGGCCAGATGGCAAAGATGAGGACACAACAGTGTGTCTATGCAGTGTTTTTCTCCTCCCCATGTATCTTAGTTTCCCCTGGTCTGGTCACTAAGGAGTTAACTACTCATTCTCATGCCTACTTGCTTGAATGCATTGTCGCTGATATGGTATACCGGCATGTGTCTAGCATATAGAAACTACTGGCACCAGTGTAGCACTTTAACATTAATTCACCCCAGCAGTATTCTCGCCAGGTTTTTAAAGCACTCAGACTAGCAGTAGTCTGCTAACATATGCAAAGCACTTTTATTTACATGCAAGCCATTTATTCTAGCAATGGTTTGTTCTAAAAATACAAAGCACTTTTATTTTACATGTGAACTGTTCAGTTTTAGCAATGATTTATTTTAAAATCCAAAGCACTTTTATTTACCATTATATTCTTGCAGTGGTTTATTCTAAAAATTCAAAGCACTTTTACTTAACGTGCAGGTTGTTCCATTCTAGTAGTAGTTTTAGTTTGAAGAAAGACATGAACCTTTTTCTTTCGTTTGTTTGTTGGGGTTGATTAAAAAGCAGGGAATACAGGAATCTGTTTATACCGTGGTGTATGATGCTAGATCAATTTTAGAAATAAAAATACTAATTATCAGCACTTTAAAATGGTAATGTCCTGAGAAGTAAAGGCAGCCAGCTTGATGTTGGCCCATCACCCTTTGAGTGCCTGTTGATTAGCCCTAAAAATGTAGTCTAGAACCTGATGCTCAATGAGCTGATAGCATAGAAAGGGTCTTTAACTCGTTCAGGACCAGAAGGTATCGTGGGAGATGCTAGAGTGTAGAAATAACCATGAGGAAAGTGCACCTGTACTTTACTTTCAAAGTGACAGTACCCATAGTGGTAAAAACCATTTCTTTTCTTGAGAATGTTCTGACTAAATGTTAAAAATAAGAGAGTGTGTTATACTGTGGATGCAAATCAAGGGTTACTCATACACTAGGCCTTGCTTGGGACCAATGCGAGTAATACTTATTTCTTTTCTTCTTCTTTTTCTTTGCTTTCACCAGCTGTGAACTCCCACAGAAAGTTCTGGTTGTTCATCCACTTCTGGACTTTAATTCTTCTTCCAGAACTTGAATGCTGCGTGCACATCCGTTTGACAGATCTGGCATATCTGTATACGGACTGTTTGTTCCTTGCCTCTCAGGCAGATGCACTCAAATCTTCAATATTAGTCGAATCTTACGACATGCTTCTTAGTTTTCCTCACACAGTGATAATACTTACTTATTTAAGCATTTGAAGGGTGATGTTGTGTCAGCATCATGCAAGCCATCTTTACCTTTATGTGAACTGGCATCCTCATCATAGAAGTCAAAATACCAAAGCAATCTTCACTGCAGTACATTAAAAAAAATTGTCTGTTGTAGTTTATAGAAGGCATCGAGACAAGAATAATTACCTGGAAACTTGCTTAATGTTCGCTGTATTTACAATGTGATATTGGTCGGATCACATATAGAGTGCTGATTGTTTTATAAGGGTCCTTTATTTATTGTTGTTGTTTTTATAATTTTTTTGTAATATAAACTTTATATCTAATACGCTTTCAGTCATGGAAAGAGGTTTATTTTACTTAACTTTTTTGATACCAGAAGGTTTTACAATAGATAGAAAAGTGGCGGATAAGCCCATTATGAAAAATCGTGAATACTTTACTTTCAGAGAGGCAATACATAGGCTGTTAGTTACCATTTGGGGAAGCCAGGAGCGTTTTAATATATTCTGTTCAATTATAATAAAGTAAGAGAGCACATTAGGCTATGGAGGGAAATCAGGGGGGTAATTTTTTAATACATCACGTATTGTGTAGGACTGAAACAGTTCAGTCTCAGTCTTCACTGAAATAATTAATTTTCTTTCATCTTTTATTTCCTTGAGCAGGTTTTTTTAATTTATTTATTTTGCTTTGCTTTGTTTTCGATTGTTCTGTGTGTACATTGACTGAGTGGTTGTTGTTGCAGCTTGAGAATGTATTCAGTAGTGGATCTAAACAAGCAAAGGTTCCTTGTGATGAAGAGGAAGTGGCAGACGGCAAGTCGGCAGACAGCAAGGAGCAAAAAGTAGGTTTGTCTTATGCTGCAAAAATCCAGTTGTAAAGATTTTGGGGATGTATGTTTGACTCATCTGTTGTTTTTATTCATTTCTGTTATACAATTTTTTTTTATAGGTTTTTTTTTTTTAGTTGGTACTTTTGTAACCAACTTAAATAATTGTAGACTGTAATGCTTAAAAAATCTCAAAGCAGTATTTTTCTTCTTCTTCTTCTCCTCCTCTTATTTCTTCTTCTTCAACATTCCAAGCCATAAAACGTTCATTGCTGCAGATATCACTCATCTCCTTCCATCTGTGTGATTGGCCGTTGATATCAATTTAGTGACTGTAAGTAAATATTTGTAGGCTGGCCTGTATATCTTCACCATCTTGGTCTCCCATTCAGCTGTTTAAATCCATCCAGTTTGGAGATATATATATTAAAAGCATTATCGATTTCATTATCCTTTTTTTTGCCATTAAATGTTAAAAAGGTTTCGCAGTCTGGTCCTCCATTCCACTATATCATAGGTAAGCCTCTCAGTGTCATACAGGCTGTAGTTGAAATCCAGTTCAACCCCTTCTTTTAACCTCTCTTTCCAACATTCCTCTCAGGGTTTCTCTTGGATGTCCTCATATTCTCAATCCATTTGTTTCCCTTTTCAATGCCTGTTGAGTAATTCTCTGTCCGATGTGCATATATAAGTTGGAATACATCCTGCCACTGAGTTTGATCTCAGGCCGCTGTAGTCGTAAGCAAGCACCTAACAACTACGCCATCATGCAGCCTAGACAGATATGTTGATTGAAGTCTGGCCTAGTCGTAAAAATGCACAAATCTTGTATTCTCGCTGGTGCTCTAAAATTTGTGCACTGAGATTACATTCTTTAAAAAAAAAAATAAGAAATCTCAACGTCACTAAAACTGGTGCTTGAATCCAGTCAGTTTGTGACATTTCAATGTCTGATGAGATAATAATATCACATTTCACTCTCTGCTAAGATTACCCTGTCACATTTCATTGTCTGGTAGGATTATTCAGTGACATTTCACTGTCTGCTAAGATTACCCTGTCACATTTCATTGTCTGGTAGGATTATTCAGTGACATTTCACTGTCTGCTAAGATTACCCTGTCACATTTCATTGTCTGGTAGGATTATTCAGTGACATTTCACTGTCTGCTAAGATTACCCTGTGACATTTCATTGTCTGATGAGATAATAATATCACATTTCACTGTCTGCTAAGATTACCCTGTCACATTTCATTGTCTGGTAGGATTATTCAGTGACATTTCACTGTCTGCTAAGATTACCCTGTCACATTTCATTGTCTGGTAGGATTATTCAGTGACATTTCACTGTCTGCTAAGATTACCCTGTCACATTTCATTGTCTGGTAGGATTATTCAGTGACATTTCACTCTCTGCTAAGATTACCCTGTCACATTTCATTGTCTGGTAGGATTATTCAGTGACATTTCACTCTCTGCTAAGATTACCCTGTCACATTTCATTGTCTGGTAGGATTATTTTGGTGACATTTCTCTATCTGCTAAGATAACAGTGTCACATTTCATTGTCTGGTAGGATTATTTGGTGACATTTCTCTATCTGCTAAGATAACAGTGTCACATTTCATTGTCTGGTAAGATATTTAGCTATGTTCATTGTCAGCAAAGATTATTCAGTTGCATTTTATTGTCCAGTAAGATTATTCTGTCATGTTTCCTTGTTTGGTAAAATTATTCAGTTAAATTTCTTTGTCTGGTAAGATTATTCTGTCACATTTCACTGAGTGATAAGATTTTTTTTTATGTTTGTGTATTTCATTATCTGCTAAGATTACTCTCATATATCATTATCTGACAAGATTATGGTGTGACATTTCATTATCTGACAAGATTATGGTGTGACATTTCATTGTCTGACAAGATTATGGTGTGACATTCCATTATCTAACAAGATTATGGTGTGACATTTCATTCTCTGACAAGATAATGGTGTGACATTTCATTATCTGATAAGATTATGGTGTGACATTTCATTATCTGACAAGATTACGGTGTGACATTTTATTGTCTGATAAGAATACCTAAGTGTATTACAACTGAATGAATTTCTAAAAAAAATAAAAGCAATATTTCACCCTTAATTAAGCAAAGAAGATGTTTTCTTTGTTTCAATATACGATGGAAAACACATGTTTGATTTTCTGAAATGTTGCCTCCCACAGTCAGTAGTGAAGTCACTTGATGAATGCAAGGCATTAAATCATGCAGTCTAATGTTTAATTGCTGTCTGTTTAATTAACAATGTGGAGTATATTTATGTAATCTGCTGTTATATATAATGCAATGGATTTACTATGGCATCCCAAAATGCATTTCTTTCATGTGTGATCATATTACTGCATGTGAAACTGCACGTGGTGCTAACCAGCAAAATGCAAATGTTTATTGTGATTAGCCTTGGACTTTTCATTGACAGCAGTGGGAGGTAAGGATAGTCACAGTGTCTTGGCTCTTTCATTTTTGCTTGGTATGGCCAGTTGAGTTGCTCGTGTTCACTTTTAGCTGCCCTGCTAGATACTGCAGTCTTGTTATATTGCATGTGAGTTCACTCTTAGTTTACACATTTGACTGAATATAAAGACTGATAGTGTTTACATGACTGTGTACGTAGAATGTGAACAAAAATGTATAAAGGTATTGACAAGGTAAAGTGTAAGCAAGATATGTATAGTCTGTAGTATATATAGTCTATAGAAAAGTGTAAGTAAGAATATAGTCTGCAGTATGTGTTGTCTAAAGTAACGTGTAAGCGAGAATACATATTGTCTATAGTATGTTTAGTAAAGCATAAGCAAGCATGTATATAGCCTAATATGTTTTGTCTATAGAAAAGTTTAAACAAGAATGAGTATAGACTGCATATTTTTTAATCTACAGTAAATCATTAGAAAGAATGTGTATAGTCAAAATGTAAGCAAGGATGTGTGTATAGTCTATATCTGTGGTATATATAATCTATAGTAAATTGAGCAAGGATGTATGTATTCTATATCTGTTGTATATATAATTTATAGTAAAGTGAGCAAGGATGTGTGTAGTCTATATCTTTTAGTATATATAATCTATATAGTAAAGTGAGCAATGATGTATGTAGTCTATATCTGTGGTATATATAATCTATATTAAAGTGAGCAAGGATGTATGTAGTCTATATCTGTGGTATATATAATCTATAGTAAAGTGAGCAAGGATGTGTGTAGTCTATATCTGTGGTATATATAATCTATAGTAAAGTGAGCAAGGATGTATGTAGTCTATATCTGTGGTATATATAATCTATAGTAAAGTGAGCAAAGATGTGTGTAGTCTATATCTGTGGTATATATAATCTATAGTAAAGTGAGCAAGGATGTGTGTATAGTATATATCTGTGGTATATATAATCTATAGTAAAGTGAGCAAGTTTGTGTGTAGTCTATAGTAAAATGTAAGCAAAGATGTGTATAGTCATTATTAAAATGTAAACAGGAATTACTATGAATAACTGTATTATCTGTAGTCACAGGGGCATAGAAATAATACGGGCAGACCCAAAAAACACATGGAGAAGGGAGCTAAAGAGTGAGGTTAAAAAGATGGGGAAGACACACGAGGAATCACAAGTACTGCAATGACTTGATGTAAGTTGGTTGATGGCCTATGCTCCATTGGGGGATAGAAGGCAGCAGCAGCAGAAGAAGATAGTAAAGTAAAAAAAAAAAATTAATAGTCTATAGAGTGTATAGTATTAAATCATTCAGTCTATTGTTTAATTCCTGTCTGTTTAATGTATGTCTAGTGAGCAGTGAAATTTATAGTCTACAGTATGTATAGTCTACAGTATGTATAGTCTACAGTATGTATAGTCTACAGTATGTACAGTCAGCAGTAAACTATAAACAAGAATGTATAACAGACCTATTCAGTTAAGTTTGCTCAGGGGTTAGACTATTTAAAATGGATCGTCACGGGCCAGAGGGCTGAGCCCCAGCATAGAAAGATCATTAATACAATCCAGTTGGCAGTGATCCGTGGGCCACCTGTTAGACCTCTGCAGGCCGGATTCAGCCTGAAGGCCACCAGTTGATCAGCCCTCTGTATATAGTCAGTAGTACGTATATATATGTGTGTGAATATATATATAGAGTAAAGTATAAACAAGAATGTATATAATCAGTAATAATGTACAAGGATGTGTTTAGCCTAAATTATATATAGTTTTGAGTGAAGTTTAAACAAGAATGTATATAGCCTATAGTAAAATTTAAATAATAATGTGGATAGTATGTAAGGACAGTCGTAAATATAGTCTGTAGTAAAGTGTAAATGAAAATGTGTATGATGTTTAGTATGTATGGTCTGTAACATGTATAGTCAGTAGTAAAATTTCAGCACGGATATGTATAGTCTATAATGTGTATAGTTTATATACTGTGTGTTGTCTGTAGTAAAGTGAGGGCTAGGATGTGTATAGTGGGTATAGGCTATAGTATGTATAGTCTATAGTATGTATAGTTTATAGTAAATGTAAACAAGAATGTGTATAGTCTGTTTCATGTATAGTCTCTAGTGTAAACAAGGATGTTGATAGTCTGTAGTAAAGTTGCGTAGATTCCTAGACCCCAATAAGGAGTAAGAAAGAATCAACCCACTACTGGCCCTCGGCATGCATATCAGAAAAGATGGATGTATTGGGCCAATAGGTGCAGAAATCAGTCTAGCTGAAAACCACATTCAGCATGCCTGCTTAACTGTTTAAGAGAAAATACAGCAGTAGAAGAGAATAATCACAATAATATTTGCACCATAGTTTTTATTGCGATTTATTTTTTATTGCGTCCTGCTCTGTTGTATTATTAAAAAAAAAAAATTTTTTTTAATTATCTAGGAAAATCCCAAAGAAGTGCAGGACACCACACTTCTGGTTCATTTTTTTGGCCGCAGTGGCAAGGATGTCCTGAAGTACCAGGACTTTCACAGGTCATTAACCTTGTTGTTGTGACTGAGGAAGCTTTTACTGCTCCCTGTTCTTTTACTGCTCCGTTCTTTTACTGCTCCCTGTTCTGTCACTGCTCCCTGTTCTGTCACTGCTCACTGTTCATTTACTGCTCATTGTTCTTTTACTGCTCGGTGTTCTTTCACTGCTCAGTATTTTTTCACTGCTGACTGTTCTGTCACGGCTCACTGTTCTTTCACTTCTCAATGTTTTGGTTTCACTGCTCACTGTTCTTTCACTGCTCAGTTTTCTTTTACTGCTCAGTATTCTTTCACTGTTCACAGTTTTTTTTTCACTGCTTGCTGTTCTTTTACTGCTTGCTGTTTTCTTACTCTTCGGTGTTCTTTCACTCCTCGATGTTCTTTCACTGCTTGATGTTCTTTCATTGGTGAATGTTCTTTCACTGCTCAGTGTCTTTTCCACTGCTTGCTGTTCTTTTACTGCTTGCTGTTTTCTTACTCTTCGGTGTTCTTTCACTCCTCGATGTTCTTTCACTGCTTGATGTTCTTTCATTGGTGAATGTTCTTTCACTGCTCAGTGTCTTTTCCACTGCTCAGTGTTCTTTTACTGCTTGCTGTTTTCTTACTCTTCGGTGTTCTTTCACTCCTCTATGTTCTTTCACTGCTTGATGTTCTTTCATTGGTGAATGTTCTTTCACTGCTCAGTGTCTTTTCCACTGCTCAGTGTTCTTTTACTGCTTGCTGTTTTCTTACTCTTCGGTGTTCTTTCACTCCTCGATGCTCTTTCACTGCTTGATGTTCTTTCATTGGTGAATGTTCTTTCACTGCTCAGTGTCTTTTTCACTGCTCATTGTTCTTTCACTGCTCACTGTTCTTTCACTGCTCACTGTTCTTTCACTGCTCAGTTTTCTTTTACTGCTTGATGTTCTTTTACTGCTGAATGTTCTTTCACTGCTCGATGTTCTGTTACTGCTCTCAGTTCTTTCACTGGTCACTGTTTTAGTTTCACTGCTCAGTATTCCTTCACTGCTCAGTATTCTTTCACTGTTCACAGTTTTTTTTCACTGCTTGCTGTTCTTTCACTGTATTCTGATTATTTTCACACAACACACATGAACTTCCTTGTCATCACTTCTACAGCTTTTTTTCATCTGACACTGCTTCTTAGATTTGTAGTTATTTATTTATGTGTTGATATTGGTCAGACTTAACTCTTTCTGTTGTCCTTTCTTAGACTGATAGTTATTTATTTATGTGTTAATATTGGCCAGACTTGACATCAGTTGTGTTAAAAAATTTTTTAGGTTGCCAGACGTAGTTAATATACACTGAGCAAAACTTAAACATAAGAAGACACTTGGTGGTGTTTGAGACATCTGGGGAATAGTCAGTAACACATCATGCTTTGTTTGGGACTCAGAAGTTGGGCTTTTTCGTGTATTCCTCCTCCTAATGATGAATATTCCTTCTTCTTGTCAGGTTCATGGAAAATCTTCAAAGCGAAGTGATAGAGCTGGAGTTTCTGGAGTTCTCCAAAGGGATGAGCACCATCTCTGAGGTGTCTTTTGCCAAGATACTGCTCAGGTTGCTACATGACTCTTATTTTTGCTTCTGTCACAGTTGTTAAATAACATAAGCAGATAGTAACGCTCATTTACACTGCAGGACTTTGATATTAGGCCCATTTTGTCACATGGCCAGACTGCATCAAGAGGCAAGAGATCCAACAGTTTGGATGGGTTGAAACTACCAAATATACCAAAAGAGGAGAGAGACGTAGATCAAGGAGTAGACCAAGAACAAGATGGGAAGATAACATCAGAGAAACTCTACAGCACCTCGATGTGTATATGGTCAAAGCAGCCAGAAGAGCATGAGTGTCTACCTCGACACATGCAGCGGTAAAAGAGGATGTAAAGAAGAAGAAGAAGAAACTACCACAAGATATTAAATCACAGTGAGTCCTGTCAGTAAAACATAGCTAAAGTAGAGCTAGAGGTCACCCAATGAAGTGATGGATAGAGGAAATTTCTAAGGTTGTAAATACCAACATCTACATGTCTCATCAAAACCTGACACTGAAAGGCAGAGCATGATCTGGAGAAAAGAATAAGAAGATTTTAGCCAGACTGCTTATCCTGATAAATGTCTGGCATCCATGCTATGAAGCCAGATAAACCTCTGTGCAGGGTAAATTCAGGACATAAATGTGGATTCAACCTTTGACCACTATATTGGTATGCAGGTGCCGCTAACTGCTGAACCACCATAGATGTATTGAGACAAGTGGAAGCAGCGTACAGTCTCACAACTGTGGGCCTAGATAAGGTTAATAGAAGATTTCTCTGATTCAAGACATATAACTTTCTGCTACGTATAAAAGGGTCCTTTAATTTTAGACAACATGGTCTCATCAGCTTCGAGATTTGGGGGTTAGGCTTAGTAATAGACGCTATTCGTTACACACTAGCCCTAATACCAAACCCCCTCCCCCCATGATATGTACTGTCCAAGGAAACCCTTCTTCTACGGTACGACTCTTGTGGAGTTGTACAGGAACCCCAAGAACAGCATTCGTAAGCTCCAGAGCCATAAAATGAATGAAAATAAAACCATCCACATCTATGTGGGTTCTGGGCTCCCATTTTAGTGAGGAAAAAGTGGGATGTGGGGGAGAGATAGACTAACCCCCAACCCCAACAAGCATGTCATACAAGTAGCCTAATTAAGGGTTTTTCCTTCCACATTGGAAGGAATCTGCCTGAGAAGTGAGGAACCGTCATGCAGAACAGACAGCCAAATATATCTTGAACAGTTGCCCAGACAGCCAAATATATCCTGAACAGTTGCCCAGACAGCCAAAAATATCCTGAACAGTTGCCCAGACAGCCAAATATATCCTGAACAGTTGCCCAGACAGCCAAATATATCCTGAACAGTTGCCCAGACAGCCAAATATATCCTGAACAGTTGCCCAGACAGCCAAATATATCCTGAACAGTTGCCCAGACAGCCAAATATATCCTGAACAGTTGCCCAGACAGCCAAATATATCCTGAACAGTTGCCCAGACAGCCAAATATATCCTGAACAGTTGCCCAGACAGTCAAATATATCCTGAACAGTTGCCCAGACAGCCAAATATATCCTGAACAGTTACCCAGACAGCCAAATATAGCCTGAACAGTTGCCCAGACAGTCAAATATATCCTGAACAGTTGCCCAGACAGCTAAATATATCCTGAACAGTTGCCCAGACTGCCAAATATATCCTGAACAGTTGACCAGACAACCAAATATATCCTGAACAGTTGCCCAGACAGCCAAATATATCCTGAACAGTTGCCCAGACAGCCAAATATATCCTGAACAGTTGACCAGACAGTCAAATATATCCTGAACAGTTGACCAGACAGCCAAATATATCCTGAACAGTTGACCAGACAGCCAAATATATCCTGAACAGTTGACCAGACTGTCAAATATATCCTGAACAGTTGACCAGACAGTCAAATATATCCTGAACAGTTGACCAGACAGTCAAATATATCCTGAACAGTTGCCCAGACAGCCAAATATATCCTGAACAGTTGCCCAGACAGCCAAATATATCCTGAACAGTTGCCCAGACAGCCAAATATATCCTGAACAGTTGCCCAGACAGCCAAATATATCCTGAACAGTTGCCCAGACAGCCAAATAAATCCTGAACAGTTGCTGTAAGCTACAACTTTTGCATATTTAGTATTGGCTCGGAAACTTCAAATTAATCTTTCTGGAACTCTCAGAATTTTCATGTATAACAATATATATTCAGAAAATCAAACTACCCATGTAAATATTACTAAAACATCAGCAACGAAAAAGAACAGGTGCAAAAGAAACAGAAAATTATTATATTATTTTTATATCCGTCAATATCAAGCACCATGGAGGATTGGAAAAAAATAAAAGCAGAAGGCATGTACCAGGAAGGCGGGGCAGGGGCCCACCAACATGAACGTGGGGGGGGGGGGGGGGGGGGGCGTCTGATTATATTTACGCCTAAACACATTTTTATTTTGGGTGTGAATAAGCCACTTCTAAATAACGTTTATACTAAACTGGTTAGGGCATGGTTAAATACTTGACTTACAATCTGGTGGTCTAAACAATCTGCACTTATAAGCACAATAAATCAGTTTTTAAAAAAAGAAAGTTAATAACTGCATTGGTGTTGTCAGCAAGTTCCTGGAATTGATGATTAGAGCGCACCAGTGTGTAATTATAAACTGCAAAGATTGAATTTTTTGTTGTTGCAATTTTGATAACCCAAGGGATTTAAAGTATTACAAATTTAAAAAAAAAATGAATTCAACTTGATGACCAGTTCGTCTTATGAGCTGTTAGTCAAAACGCAACTGGGCTAAAAATCAAAGAGATCTTGAATATATTATTGGAATGGCATCGACATATGTATGGGTTCCATGGCCCATTTCTGCCTGAGCGGTAAGGAACCAACAGTTTGCATACTTATTAGCCACATGCGTGCAGACCTCAAGTTTTAGAATCAGACTAAAGTCATATAAAACATGAAGGTTGTGTCATCAACAGGTACACAAGCCTGGACAGAAGTGATGTGGAGGAATGCCTAGAGAGGGTTCGGAAGAAGATGCCTAATGAAAAGGTATGAAGCCATTTGCTGTGTCTGGGTTTCTTGCATGGTTAGTTACTTAAAAACTGTATTTGTGAATTATGATGTTGAATTAAGAATTGACATCATAGCACCCAGGACGCTCCCATTGTTAATTATAACTTGGCTTTCAAATATAACTTTTGGTGTCCAAATGAACTGACATCCAGCACTTAGTAAGTAAGTAAGTAAAGGGATCTGTTTTCATGCCATCAAGCATATTGGGCATCTAGGGCTAGACCAATTGGCACTCAGTGGGTGATATGATTAGCATCACACCAACCACCTTTACTTCCCAAGACTTGTAAATTAGAGGCTGGGTTGACTTTTTACCCATAGTCGTTTTTTAAAAACACTGTTAGTATCCGAACCCATGACTTCTGATCCACAAGTGAGTGTCTAGCCGCTACACCACATCAAACTCCCTGTGATAACTAGGGATCTCCATTAAAAACTGCATCCATGTACTAAACAGTGTGTCCTTAAAACAAGGACACGGCTTTCAGAAATCTAGAAAAATGCTTGACCACTACGGCACTGAGACCTCTATACAGTATAGAGGTAAAGGGAAAGCATTTGGCACTGGGACCTCTATACCCCTATGGAGGAAAAGGGAAGGCATTTGGCACTGAGACCTCTATACCCCTATAGAGGTAAAGGGAAGGCATTTGGCACTGAGACCTCTATACCCCTATAGAGGAAAAGGGAAGGCATTTGGCACTGAGACCTCTATACCCCTATGGAGGAAAAGGGAAGGCATTTGGCACTGAGACCTCTATACCCCTATAGAGGAAAAGGGAAGGCATTTGGCACTGAGACCTCTATACCCTATAGAGGAAAAGGGAAGGCTTTTGGCACTGAGACCTCTATACCCCTATAGAGGTAAAGAAAAGGCATTTGGCACTGAGACCTCTATACCCCTATAGAGGAAAAGGGAAGGCATTTGGCACTGAGACCTCTATACCCTATAGAGGAAAAGGGAAGGCATTTGGCACTGAGACCTCTATACCCCTATAGAGGAAAAGGGAAGGCATTTGGCACTGAGACCTCTATACCCCTATAGAGAAAAAGGGAAGGCATTTGGCACTGAGACCTCTATACCCCTATAGAGAAAAAGGGAAGGCATTTGGCACTGAGACTTCTATACCCCTATAGAGAAAAAGGGAAGGCATTTGGCACTGAGACCTCTATACCCCTATAGAGAAAAAGGGAAGGCATTTGGCACTGAGACCTCTATACCCCTATAGAGGAAAAGGGAAGGCATTTGGCACTGAGACCTCTATACCCCTATAGAGGAAAAGGGAAGGCATTTGGCACTGAGACCTCTATACCCCTATAGAGGAAAAGGGAATGCATTTGGAACTGAGACCTTTGTATCCCTATAGGCAAAAAGGAAAACATTTGCCAGTGCGACCTCTATACCCCTAGGAAGAGGGAAGGTATTTGCCACTGAGACCTCACTATCCCTATAGAGGCAAAGGGAAGGCTGTGGTGGTGATGATTTAAAAACAAAATAGCTCAGACAGAATAATTGCATATGTTGTGTCCTCCAGGGAATCACATTTGATGAGTTCAAGAAGTTCTGCCAGTTCCTCAACAATTTAGACGATTTTGCTATTGCCATGAAAATGTACACCTATGCCCAGCAGCCGGTCTCACAGGGTAAGACTGTCAAGGTTGAACTCATGTAAGGCTTTATATACTTGTACAGTCTACTCATGTAAGGCTTTATATACTTGTACAGTCTTGTCCAGTGCAACACTTTCATTTAATGAATTTTAGAAGGGGAGCAAAGATCTTCTTTGTCCTTTGTCTTCAGGGTGTCTCGTGACTGCTGCTACTATGTATCCATATCTATCTGGAACTGCTATCTCCCTGGGTCCCTATTGGGAAGGGGTGGGGGGTGGTAGACTTACTGCCCTCTAACAAGCATGTCATAATAGGTAACTCCCCGTATGGGCCCATTATGGGCAAAACAAAAATAGTCACACTGCCTCCCTAAAAGCATGTCGTAAGAGTCGACTGATTGGGAGCTTCCTTCGAAGTCCAAAAAGTGGACGAACATTCAGTTCTTTCCGCTGGAATTTACAGCTGATGAAAGTGAAGACGGAGGAAGCTGTTGCATTACTGCACTTATGTTCCTAGTTTGTCTGTACTGCTGGGTCCCAGTCCACAAGCTGTTACACTGATGATTTTGTGTCCCAGTTTACTGGTTCTTACTTTGCTGCTGCTGCAGCTATATCCCTGTCTGTAGCCTCTATCATTTCTGTTGCTGTATCACACACTAGAAGGCTCATTGAGGCTGCAGTTTTTGTATCCCTGTCTAGAGGCTGTCTAATTGAGGCTGCGTAACTTGTGTCTGCCTGTCTAGAAGCTGTCTCATTGCTGCTGCAGATTTTGTGGCTGTCTGATTGAGGCTGCAGTTTATATATGCCTGTATAGAGGCTGTCTCATTCAGGCTGCAACTTTATGTGCTTGTCTAGAAGCTGTCTCTTTGCTGGTGCAGCTTTTATTTCCCTGTTTAGAGGCTGTCTTATAGAGGCTAGTTTTTGTGTGGTTTTTTTAGAGGCTGTCTCATTGTTGCTTCAGCTTTTATGGCTGTCTGATTGAGGCTGCAGGTTTTGTTTGCCTGTCTAGAGGCTGTCTGGTTGAGGCTGCAGGTTTTGAATGCCTGTCTAGAAACTGTCTCTTGAGGAGGCAACTTTTGTTTGTCTGTCTAGAGGTTATTTTATTGAGGCTGCAGCTTTGTTTTGTCAGTCTACATGTTGTCTCATTGAGGCTGCAGCTTTTGTTTGTCTGTCTAGAGGTTATTTTATTGAGGCTGCAGCTTTGTTTTGTCAGTCTACATGTTGTCTCATTGAGGCTGCAGCTTTTGTTTGCCTAGTAATCTGTATTGTACTTGCAGCAGCAATACAGTGTTTGATATACTATCTGTATATCATATTTGCTCCAAGAAAACAGCTCTGTTAAACTGTGTTTATTGTTTGTACCAACAGAAGAGTTCCAGCGGGCCGTGCTAGTGTGTACAGGATTCAGCCTGAGTTCGCACATTGTCCAGACGCTCTTCAACATCTTCGATACAGACGGAGACGGGAATCTCTCCCACAAGGAGTTCATCTCCATCATGAAAGATAGGCTTCACAGAGGAGCTCGAGTATGTATCATCTGTTTTTTTCTTCTTCGTCTTCTTTTTCCTTCTCTTTCTCCTCTTCATTTTCATTTTTCATTTTTAGTCTTCTTGCAGTAAATTTCCTTAACAAATTGTTAAATCTTTAAAGTACTTTAGGGTCGAGTGCATTAAGATAACATCTGTATTGTAATGTGAGAGTTAAACTATTTTCTATATTGTGCCATAGATTCATTCAGTGTCTTTGCCGTTGCTCCTGCAAGGAGCTGTGGTATTGTCAGGTTCCAATCTGCACAGAGATGGAATTTTTCTGAAAATTAGCCTTATATCTTGATGTCTTCACTTTTAGGCTGCCACTACATCTCAGTGCCTTTACTTTTACATTGCTGCTACATCTTGATGCCTTAACCTTAACACTAGTACATCTTGATGCCTTTATTTTTACACTGCTGCTACATTGTGATGCCTTAACCTTAACACTAGTACATCTTGATGCCTTTACTTTTACACTGCTACTACATCGCAGTGCCTTTACTTTTACTTTGCTTCTACATCTTAATGCCTTTACTCTTACACTGCTGCTACACCTTGATGCCTTAACTTTTACATTACTGCTACAACTTGATGCCTTAACTTTTACATTACTGCTACAACTTGATGCCTTAACTTTTACATTACTGCTACAACTTGATGCCTTAACTTTTACATTGCTGCTACATTGTGATGCCTTTACTTTTACATTGCTACTACAACTTGATGCCTTTACTTTTACATTGTTGCTACAACTTGATGCCGTAACTTTTACATTGCTGCTACAACTTGATGCCGTAACTTTTACATTACTGCTACAACTTGATGCCTTTACTTTTACATTGCTGCTACAACTTGATGCCTTTACTTTTACATTGCTACTACATCTTGATGCCTTAACTTTTACATTGCTGCTACATCTTGATGCTTTTACTTTGACATTGCTGCTACAACTTGATGCCTTTACTTTTACATTACTGCTACATCTTGATGCCTTAACTTTTACATTACTGCTACAACTTGATGCCTTTACTTTTACATTACTGCTACATCTTGATGCCTTTACTTCTCCATTGCTACTACACCTTGATGCCTTTAATTTTACATTGCTACTACATCTTGATACCTTAACTTTTACATTGCTACTACAACTTGATGCCTTTAATTTTACATTGCTACTACAACTTGATGCCTTTAATTTTACATTGCTACTACAACTTGATGCCTTTAATTTTACATTGCTACTACAACTTGATGTCTTTACTTTTACACTGCTACTACATCTTGATGCCTTTACTTTTACTTTGCTACTACATCTCAATATTTTTGTTTCCTCAAACAGTCCCACCTGATGCACAACCAGAATGCGCTGGATGCTTTCAAGACGTGTGTGAAGAATGAAATGCGCACATTCTGAGCTCACTGGTGATCAACTTCCAACTGACAAACCTGAAACATACTGTGGTTTGGGTTGGGAAATCTCCCTGTGTAAAGATATGCACATGTTTGGGAAACTGCTCGTTTTATGAACTGGTAGTTTGATAAATTGAGTATAATATTTATCATTATTGGACTTATATTTGTGATTTATAAACAGCAGAATGTGATTTTTATGTTTTCTACACGTATCCCATAACCTTGAACTTGTTCTCATGCTGTTTTTGTAATTGTTTATTAAATGTGTCTTTTTATTTATTCTGTCTTCCATTGCTCTATATTCTTTTCTCTTATTGCTGCTATTAATTAGCACAGGGAAAAACAATCCCGATAAAATACTGTAACTGATACACAGATGTTTTTTGAAGTGGCTTTGTTGTTGTTTGATCCTTAGCTTTTCCAGTGTGGATTCTGGGGCCCATAGAAAGGTTGGGAGAACAGACACCTCCAAACTAACTAGCATGTCGTCAAAGTCGACTAATTATGGGTGTGTTCTTCTAAGTTGGAATGCATTTGCCTGAGAGATAGGAGGAACCAGCAGTCTACATACAACTAAGTCAGATCTGTAAAATGGATGTGCTTGCAAAATTCAAAATTTTGGATTAAGAACAGATTCTAGAAGTGGGAAAAGGGCCAGAACATTTTCATTGAAGTTTACAGCCGGTACGTGAAGAAGAAGAATTCCTCAACTGCCGGTTGTCATTTATGTAGCAACAAGTTTGTGGGAAACAAGAATAATAATAAAGAATTGGGTAAGTGGAGGTCACAAGAAATAAAAACTAGTATCAGAGTTTTCATATTTGCCTTTAATGGTCCTCTCTCATTGTGGGTTTAAGGGTCTCATTTTGGGAGGCAGGGGGAGGGGTAAAGATAGACCCGCTGTTCCATAATAAACATGTTGTCAGAAGGTGATATTTAATTATGAAGGCGACTAATTCAGGATTCTCTCAACTTGGATGTGTTGGGCTGAAAGATGCAGGTCAATCACGGCCTGGTAAATCACAACATGTCAGCTGGCTGCTCTTTCATGGATGAACACAGGAGAAGGAATGTTCTAGCTTTTGTTGTTGTATACCCATTCAGCTTCATCATTACGAGGGGTGGATGTTTGTCCTCACTGTCACTTGTGAAACAGTGTCCTTCCCTGGCAGTGCAGGAAGCCTCAGGGCCATCAGTAGCTATAGGTCAACCTGTCTGAGGTTTGGGCTTTAGTCTGGCAATCAGCTGGCTGTAACCCAAGGTGGTGGTACCACAGTTGGATAACTGCTTGCACGAGGACATGGAAGTTTACCATATGTGTCAGTCCTTCCCATCAAACGATGGTTGACACTTTCCATTTCTGGGGAAGCATTTTTTTGTTTTTGTTTTGTTTTGTTTCCTCCGTAGACATTTGGAGTCTCCTGTTGATGAGTTCCACCTTCCTGGGTTTGTTTTATAGTGGGCCAGTTGAAGTCACTCTGTATCAGCCACCACGCCTCTTTGGCATTGTTATTGTACCGTGACAACATGAGTTGCCATTTTAGACATGCTTGTTAGGAGAGCATTAGCCCCCCCCCCCCCCCCCCCCCCCCCCCCCCCCCCCCCCCCCCCCCCCCCCCCCCCCCCCCCCCCCCCCCCCCCCCCCCCCCCCCCCCCCCCCCCCCCCCCCCCCCCCCCCCCCCCCCCCCCCCCCCCCCCATGGGTTCCAGAACCCACCTTAGAACTATAGTGTTTGGAAACATGCACAATAAATAACAGTCAATGCCAAGGGAACAGAATGAACCGGGAAGAAAACATCACAGCCCCTGAACACCAACACATCTTCACACCATCTCATGAAAATGGAAGTGCACTTTGTTTTCAGTAAGAGCTGTTTTCAAGAAGTTTTTGCCAAGAGAAAGAAAAATGTTTCAGAGGTTTGAGCTTCTGGCTATAGCTAATAGTGGCTGTCTCACTGTAGCCATTTCTGTACATGTTGTAGTTGTTGCACTGTGATAAACTTTCTAACTTCTTTGTTTAGTGTCATCATTCAAATCGGTTAGTTGCGTATCCTTTACAGGACGTTGCAGAACCAACCCCAACAGCTTCTGGCTGTTGTGCAGTTTTTCTAGGCAAATTTACAGCCAGTAGTTTCCCATTGCCTTCTGGATAGTCGGCTTTCTTAATACCACTGTCGAAACCAACACAAGGCGCATGGCCCGCAGCTGGGATCGGACCCGGCATTACAAAGCGTTCTCATCGACTTAGCCACAGAGCGGACTATCATTCATATCAAAATTTCATTATTTTCTAACTTCTGTACAGTAAATTTTTTCTATTTAATAAGTACTAAAGTATATGGTGGGAGCAACATTAGAGTGGTGTTTGTCTACAGAACTGGTTGTCATGTGTTTTAGTCACATTTGAAGTGGGGATATTTTTAAAACTTTTTATTTACCGACTCTCCCACACTGGCCTAGCCGAAAAAGAGACCGGCAGGAAATGCTTTGGGAAGTAAAGAAATCCAACCAGACAAAAAAGTGTAACCAGACAGTTCCACATTATCACATGCACAAACAAGTCAGCAACTGGAGTAAAAGTAAAATTACAGATCCCTTTTTACGCCTTAGGCGTATCGGGCATATGGGAAGAGCACCCATATTTTTACAGACCAATTGGCACTAGGTGGGTAATGTGGTCAGCATTACGCCAGCGGTCCTTACTTTCCCATGACATACATCCTGGTACCCATTTAAGGCTGGGTTTGCAGCTGGAGTGCCTTACATGAACATACAATAACACAAACAAGAATTCACAGAGTCACTTAACTGAATGTCTCCAAGACGAATGGGAAGTAAAGGCAGTGAATGTGTGGACCATATTTTGCATCAGATGCTGATTGGTTTATGGAAATATGGAACTTGCAGAATATCTTCTTCTTCTTTGTTCACCGGCTGTAAGCTTCGGTGGAAAGTCCTGGTTGTTTGTCCATTTTGATTTTGGCTTTGTGCCAGGACCTTTGTTTTGCGTGTACTTCCATTTTACTGGCTTATTTGTGTGCAGTTGGTTGTTCCTTGTCTCTCAGACAGCTGCACTCCGACTTCGAAGGAAGTCCCCAGTTAGTCGACTCCTTCAACATGCTTGTTAGGGAGGCAGTGGGTGTGTTCTTGTTTTCCCCCACAACGGGGCCCCGGAACCCACACGGGGACACAAGCACCATATGTCTATCAAGCCTTAGGGCATGGAAGAGGGTTCTTCACTTTCTCAAGGTTATGATAATAGTTTTATAACGTAGATACACTTTCTCCTTGACTTACAGCCTGTGTGACTTAGACCAGCCACACTTGTGACCGCAAAATCATAAAGAAATAAAAATAATAAGTAAAGAAAGATAACTGCATTGGCCGGGTCAGAAAGTTCCAGGGAACTGATGTCTAGTGTGTGCATAGATGCCTAGAGTGTGCATAGATACCTAGTGTGTACATAGATACCTAGAGTGTGCATAGATGCCTAGAGTGTGCAAAGATACCTAGTGTGTACATAGATACCTAGAGTGTGCATAGATGCCTAGAGTGTGCATAGATACCTAGAGTGTGCATAGATGCCTAGAGTGTGCATAGATGCCTGTACACAGTAATTATACACACCTAGATTTCATTTTTGTAATCCATTTAAATAACAATGGTGTTGAGAAATATTAATTTGACTTATGATATGACAATTTCGACTTAAACCTTTTTGTCTGAACAGAACTCAGTTGTAAGTCAAAGAGTATTACAGTTTGTATCTTAAATTTTTTTTTTAATGTTACAGTGTAAAATTCTTTACAAAATGTGATTTTACTATTTATATCATAATTTTTTGCTTGACGTAAATGTTACAATGTATAATTCTCTATATAATGTGAATGTTACTATTTATGTAATAATTTGTCTGCTTAGGGTCAGTGTTACAATTTTTGTATGTACTGTAAATGGTATAGTATGTGTGATAATTTTCTAAGTGATGTAAAAAGTCAAGCATGTTACTTTATGTAGTATGTCTACATTTCGTTAGTCTTCTTCTTCTGCCTTTCTATCCCCCAATGGAGCATAGGCCCTCAACCAACTCACGCCAAGTCGTTCTATCCTTCGCCATTGCATGGAGCTCTCCCATGTCCTCCCCATCTTTCTAACCTCATTCTCCAGCTCTCTTCTCCATGTGTTTTTTGGCCTTCCTTTATTCCCATGCCCCTGTGGGTTCCAATGCAAAGACTACTAGTTATGCTGTTCTCCTGTTTTGTTAGTATAGTATACAAAACATTTTGTGTATACTTATATTTTTGTACTATGGGAATCTCCGGCTTAGGTGTTATGAGTATGTTTCTAGTTTCTGAAGTACCGGGTTCGATTACAGCTGCAGGCAATGTGGCAGTGCTGATTTAGACTGTTCAGAAGTCAAGGCAACCGGCTTTATGGGAAATTGCCTAGCAATAACAACTAGCTTACAAAAGCTGTGGTTGTTTCTGCAACGTCCTGCAAACGATTTTGCAACTAACTTAACTCTTGTGTTATTTATTTAAGTGCTGTGGTTTATGTTACTGTTATATTCTAGGTGCTGAAGTGTTATTTCTGCAAGCCTTACTGTTTGTGTTATTTTGAAGCCATATTGTAATTTTTCTGTCAGTTGTGATCTGATGTCTCAGAAGTATATTTCTGATTATGCACAAGTTTGTTGTACATATTTGTTTGTTTGTATTAAAGGTCTGGCATGTTGAGAAAGAAAACTTCAATGAACGTGGATAAGAGAAGCCAGAGGTGATGGACTGGATTCCATCCATAATATTGAAGCAATTGCATAGTTCAATTAGAAAATCGAATTGAGTCTCTAGAAATGTGGATATACAGAAGAGTAGGTTGTATTTCATGGAAACACAAGCAGTCGAATACAGGGGTTCTGGGAAGACTATAGATGAAAGGAGAATTACTCAAAGAAATAAAAAAGAGACAATTGAAATACTTCAGCCACATTAAAAGACCTAACGTGCTTTTAAAAACCTTTCTGGAGGGAATGGTTGAAGACGAGAGCAAGAGGTGGGCAACGATACAAGTGGGGGGAGACGGCATCAAGAGATGGACGGGCAGCAGTCTGAGAGAATGTACAACCAGGACAAGAGACAGATCATGTTGGAGATCTATTGCAGCCAACCTTCATTGTGGAGGTGGCACCTGATTGATAGGATAGAACAAAATAGAGGAGTTGACTGTAAGCTCCATGTGACACGCATTGGCACATCAGGACACTGCTGATGATGGTTGTGTTATTACATTCGACGTCACTGCACATTGGGCATTCCCATGAGTGCTCAGTCCTCCGATGCAGCAGCCACTCCAAAGTACTTCTACTAATTGTTCCCATGAGAAGCTGGTTATATTGTCTCCTGTCTCGGCCTCGAAGATGGCATAGACGTGCTGCAGCATGCTTTACTCCCATGTCACGCAATCATGTTAGTGTCAGGGTTTCCTCATTATCCACTAGCCCAGTCCGTACAACGTTGACAAAATCGGCTCTGTCCATGCTTCTTCCCACATGCCTTATTGCAATGCTTGCCAGTTGGTCCGCTCACTCATTTACTTTTACGCTCACATGACCAGGTGTGTAGATCCAGGTGAGGGAGGTTAAGTGCGATTTTTGAATGCTGATGACGGTGTTGAGGTCTGGTCCTGTTCTGGCCTCTACCAGGACAAAAATAAATGTATGCAAGAGGGACAGTAGTGATACAGGTATTAAGATAGAATTGTCGGAATAGGATATTTTGGACCGTGTTGCATGGAGATAAATCAGGAAGTGAAGGTATGTCTGCAGAAATGTTAAGAGCTGAACCTTTGAGAAGAAGCAGGATACATACATGGGATGGCAACAGTGATCCTGTACTCCCATGCTTTCTAACTCTGGAAGACTTTTTTGTTTTGTTTTGTTTTAGTGCGAGCAAGTTGTGCAAGTCACACTTGTCATCGCCATGGGCTGTGAGTCCCATGTTGCACAATATGACACAGTCGTTTGGAAAGACGGAAAAGTACCAACAAGTATGTTTGTATTGTATACTATGATTTCCACCACTTACGTGTTTGTAGATCTATAGTATTTCCACCAGTTTTGAAATGCAAGCATGTGAATATCAACACTAAAAGAACACTGTTCAACACAGTGTTCTTATCAAACATGGACAATGTCTTCAGAAGGCAGAAGGAAAAGACAGATTCAGCAATAACAGAGCAGAACCATGCAGAAGATGGACCACAGAAATATCAGAGACACTGAAAAGTACTTTATACAGAGCGAACAAAAGGGCCGGTTCTAGAGATCTCTTCCTGCCCTGAGGCCGCAAGGCATTCCAGGAGTAGAGAAAAAAAGATAGCGAAGAAATATTTCCACCAACTATTCATATATTTTTGAAAGTCAAAAGAAATTAAAAGAAATAATAAACTTAAAATTGTTTATTGTAATGTCAAATTAGTACTTTTATATGGAGCAGAAGCATGGAGAACAACTGGCATTCCAGGAGTAGAGAAAAGAAGATAAAGTAGAAGTATTTCCACCACATATATATATGTTTTGTAAATTTGTAATACTTATGCCACACCTATGTTTGTATTGCACTCCTATGCTAATTGTACCACTTATATGTTTGTATTGTTGATCTTTTCTGCGTTTGTATTATAAATCTGTACCTTCGCCACTTGTATGTTTCTATTGTAGATCTGTAATACTTGTGTCAGACATATAATTGTATTGTTAAGTCTGTAATACTGATGCCACACACATGTTTGCATTGTATGTTCAACCACTTGTATATCTATCTAATGCAGGTCTGTATGTCCACCACTGGTATGTTTGTCTTGCAGGTCTATGATACACTTGTACCACACGTATAGTTGTATTGTAAATCAACACTACCACAACGTGTATGTTTGTATTACAAGTCACTATTTCCACAACATGCAAATTGAATTGTACGTCTATAATACTTCTGCCACATACCTGTTTGTATTGTAGATCTAAAATACTTCCACTATTGTATATATTTACATTGTTTGTATAACTGTCTGACTTGAATAAACTGCCTTTTCACTCTGATAGAAACTGTAGTGGTTTTATAATCATGATCTATGGTCTGCTGAACAGGATTGAGATTGTTTGATTTCAGAACTGTTATTTTCTTGTGTGTATGTAGACAATAGAGCGGATTTGCTTATTTATTGTTAACTCTGTTAGTGCCAAGAGATTTCTCCACAGATACCCTAACCACATTAGGAACAAACAACAGCATGGGTGAATCACTTTTAAACAGGCAACATATATATGTGTCTGTTATTATATGCCAAAATCAGACCAGGTTTCTGTAGTGTTCTCAAAATAAATATTTGTTTCTTTTAAATGTAAAGGTCGGTTTTCCACCCTTTAGGTGTGTAGGGCATATAGGGCTAGACCTATATTTTTATAGACCAATCGGCACAAGATGGGGGATGCGGTCAGCATCATGCCAGCGGCCTTTACTTCCCGGGACTGCACCTGGTACCCCCTCAAGGCTGGGTCGACCTGGGAGTCTAGGTCATTTTTCTAAAACAGTCCTGCTCCGCCAGGGAGCAAACCCCACAACTTCTGATCCACAAGCGAGCGTTTAGCCGCTACGCCACGGCGACTTTCAAAGTAAATATAAAAGGTATAATAACAAACGATGCGTTGTTTGGTCTACATTGGCAACAGCTGATCACAGAAGGAATTTGTGATAAAAGTGAGAGCAAGAACTACTCCAGAAATGAAAGTTGAGTCTAATGTTGGCTCAGGAGACTGGTGGCACTTTCTAGAATATGTATGAATATTTATACCTAATTTGATTGTATGTGTCCTTAGCAACTGGCCTTTCCTTAATTTTCCATTTAAATAAAATGACGTCTCCAAGACTGTGTGTTAGTTTTGTTGTTTCTATGGGTATTTTGAAAACAAATATATATGTGTTTTTTTTATGGTGGTGTTTTTAACCCTTGTACTCTTCCAGATACTGTATATTTTTTGACTAATAAAAATCCAAAGCTTCACAACTATTTAATATTAGCACATCACTTTTTGCACCAAACTGAATGGTGAACAAATGTCAAGAATGAAAAAAAAATTGTGTAATCTTGTTGAACATCATCATCATGTGGCTGCAGATTGGTGCAAAATATTTTCACTACACCTGAATCACATACATGAACTAATCAGCTTACCTTCGACTGTCACTATTTGTAAGTTAATTAGTTCAGATTATCCTCACTGCATAAGTCCATTAGCGCTCAGATCCCTTCAGTGTATCCCTCAGCGTTTGGTGACTAATAACACCAGCTCTGTGCTGGTTTACTATTCTTCTTTGACTACCTGTAAAGTGTTCATGTTTGGCGACACCTCTTTTGACCTGAAGTTCTGCAGTCATTTGAATGTTGCCGATTCAACGTTGTCTCGTGAATTATTTTCTCGTCCTGTCTCCTTGGGGGCATTGTGAATGTCGGCCAGGTCCACTGCTTTTCCTGTGCCAGCCTTGGCCCTGCCAGCAAGCCAATCCGCTCGTTCATTCCCTCTTACACCAGAGTGTCCTGGCACAAAAATGAAACTAATTCCTATCAGACGAGATTTCCTCAGCGACTCCAATCCATCTTGTGTGTCTTCTTAAGTATGCTCATGGAATCGCTTAGAAAGCATGCATGGCAACAATGTTGTGTCTCCAGCCACAGTAATACTTTTGTTACCGCCATCACCTCCATAGTCAGACTACTTGTAGTCGAGGCAAAAGCCCCGCTATCTTCTTTTACAGTTTTCCATTGAACCAGAACTGTGAAAGCCCATGAACTGGGTACGTGTAGAACGACGGATCCGTCAGAGTAGATTACTGCGCCTCAGTCAGCAGAATGTTCAAGAATTAAGGCTTGAACTTCTGCCTCAATCACCACGGGCCTTGTTGTCTGCAGTCTCTACCCAGTTTTATGCAGACTGAAAAGAATGTACCTAACTCTACTGGAACTCGTACCCAGGTTTTATGCCCTCAGTTAAACAAACTTGTTGAATACCGCCCTCAGCCTGACCCACCCAGGATGTTGCTCTTTCATGCTACATTTCTTCCTGCGAATCTCAATGTGCAATGGATGGTGTTTCAGCACTGATTCGCAGATACGCACGTGCTCGGAAGATCACTGTTCTCATTTCCATGGTTGGAAGATTAACTAGGTAACGCATCGCTCTGCATGTTGTATTTTTGTGTGGACCAAAATATGATGTGCATGGCCTCATTGTGTTTCTGGTCTACTCTCTGTCTGTGTGTACAGCTGTGTCAAAATCGCCCGAAGTACTCAGTTACAGAAAATATCAGACTCTGGTATAATAAATTAAGGTGACTGCGCGCAGTTTGTCGCCTCCGTAATCCTTCTTCATCATCATCATCAAGTGCTTTGCCGACTGGCGTGGGCGATCATGCCACTCCACAATCTGCGATCTCCTGCAGCATGTATGTTCATGTGCTGACATACGAACCTTAGCGCGTAATCCTTAGCTCAGTCAAATCTCCCAACAGAAGAAGAGAATGATCAAATCAATCAGAATGCCACCGAAACTGGCACAAGATGATTATCATATTATGGACAGACCAGAGCAAGTCATTATCCTTCGCCTTAGAACAGGGCACAGTCGACTTCGCTCCCACATGTACAACAAATTTAAGATTGGCCAATCAGCCATGTGTACTTGTGGACTGGCACCTGAAACAACAGATCACATCCTTCAAGACTGTCCCAGATTCAACGCTTTCAGGCAAAACCTTTGGCCAAAAGAGACACTTGTGGAAGTCAAACTTTACGGGCCGCTTAGTGAATTACAAAAGACAGTGAAATTCATACTAGAGACAGCTTTGCAGATATAGACAATTTATTTCATGCGAACGAAAGAAGAAGAAGGTCAAATCTCCCTTGCCTACATTATCATGTGGCTCACATGCTGCTAAAAAGCAAGACTACTACCAAAATACCCTATTAAATACTTCATTGTACGAATTCTCTTCATGATGTCTGAACATAAACAGTTGGTGTTGGTGTGATAGTTGATATTTATAATATGGTTACTCGGCGAAAACCATGTCACCGCTGACAAACTGTCGACTGCTCCCGCTTCATCGCACCACCTGATTATGTGATCAAGTTCTGTCTGAAGGCCCTCAGCAACGCGCTCCCGGTCTCTACCTTGACGGTAAACCAAAACATCGTCAGCATATGACAGTTGATCAGGTGAAACGTCGTCCTTTAGGTTTGTACAATGTTGTTGATGACATTTCATAAGAATTGTCAAAGTCGCAGTCATCAAACTGTTAAAAAAATATCTTCACCTTCACTTTCCAATTTAGTAAAAGGTTAGTTGCGTATCCTTTACAGGACGTTGCACAACCAACCCCAACAGTCCCTGGCTGTTGTGTAGTTTATCTTGGCAATTTTACTTTCTGTAGTTTGCCATTTCTTTCTGGACGGTTGGCATTCTTGATACCACTGTCGAAACCAACGCAAGGCACATGGCCCGCAGCTGGGATCGAACCCGACATCCCGGCATTACGAAGCGTTCGCATAGACTTAGCCACAGACCCAACAATTTAATAAAACCTTAAGAAAATCTCCAGTAGTGTCGGAAATATTCCCCATACTGAGCCAAAATGCTGGCTCTGATGATCAGTTGCCATTATAAAAAAACATTCGATTAATGCAGCGATTTTCAACCCGACGGTCGCGACCCTTTGTGTGGGTCGAACGACCCTTTTCACAGGGGTCGCCTAAGACTATTGGAAAACATTCATCGACGTTATGAAAGAAAATAACTGTTACGGGGTCGCCACAACATGAGAAAACTGTATTAAAGGGTCGCGACATTAGGAAAGTTGAGAGCCACTGTCCTAATGCATCATCGACACAGGGAGCTCATGAAAAGATTTACTTTAAGCACTACACAATCGTTTCCAATAAAGAAGAAACATAAGGAAAAAATTGACTAATGGCTTCAACTTTATTTATCGCAGAAGTCGCTATTTTAACATGTCAGTGAGAGTCACAAGTTTCATCGCAGTCTATGCGACCAAAGCAGCCAGGCCTAACTGTTAGCCTATTACATAATGTGTATTCATGGAAGCCAGTGGGTTAATGTTAATTTCAGTTTGTGAGCCCGTATCTCTAGCGTAGTTGGCTAAACCGGATTGCGCGGTGAGCGGGTGACGAACTCCTTGTGGTCCGGGTTCATTCCCAGGGGTGGGCAGAAAAGCCACATTTCTCCCAGATTTACGGTATCTAAAATGGAATCAAGGCCGAAAGGTTGCGATATCCATAATACCGAGCCTAAGGGTTAACAACTCATGGCTTCTGGATACTAAAACAAACAAACAAACAATTTCAGTTTGTATGTTATTTTCAGTCTTTTAGATGGTGCTGTCGTTTATACGTTACTGATAGTTGTTTCTGTTATTTGCAGTTGCATTTGTGTTATTTTCAGTTGTTTCTTATTTCCTGGGGGTATATTTTAGAGGCAAGGTACCCACCTCTAACTTGACCACTACAGATCCAATAAAGAATGTATATGATTAGATTTTTACCCTTTCACTTTAGAATCCATTTGGGGTAGGGGGCATAATCCAGAGATAATATGACATATTGATCCGAGTAAGAGTTTTGAAAAAAAGGGACCTTTTTCATGCCTTTGAGCGTACTGGGTATATAGGGCTAGACCTATATTTTATAGACCAATCGGCACGCGGTGGGTGATATGGTCAACCTCACGTCGGCTACCACTACTTTCTAAGACTGTATCTGGTAGCCACTCAAGGCTGGGTCAACCTGAGAGCCAAGGTCATTTCTGACAACTTTCTGGTCCGCAGGTGGGAGTCTCACAGTTGCCGTGGTGTTGGCGGCTAAACTCCCGCCTGCGGATTTAAAGGTCGTGAGTTAGCGTCTTGGCGAAACCGGATGTTTTTTTTTAATGACTTTGACTCCGAGGTCGACCCAGCCTTGAGTGGGTACCAGGTGCAGTCATGGGAAGTAAAGACGGCCGGCTTGAGGCTGATCACATCACACATCACGTGCCGATTGGTGTAGCCCTATATTCCCATTTAGCCTACAGGCGTGAAAAAGGGACCGTTACTTTACTAAAGGTGAGCATCTAGTCACCACTCCCCGGCGGAAAAACACAGACACACACAAACACACACGCACGCACACCCACACAACTAGCATACAAATATATGAAGGGAGGTAATAAATGAAACAGAATGGTAGATAATTAAATGATTACATTCCCTTGGTCTAAAAGGTTGTTGACATGGTTATGTGGGTGAAAAAAAAAAGAACAGCTAATGATGGTCATCACATGACCCTCCGATCTATTGTCTAATCTACCTTGTCTGCTTGTAACTACAGCATTTATTATTGCACTATAATTCTGGTATCATGCTGCGTGCAGAGCGGCAAGCATCGATTCAGAGGTCTTAGGTAGTTAGCATCCTTTGGATATTTAGATATTCTCTCCAGGTCATGATGGTGTGTTTGGAAACAAGCAGGCAGACAGAATGACTGGTTCTCCACCACTATGTGGTGAACTGATGTATGACAAGCTAGACATTTTGAGGGTTCTTTGGGAGCGAGTGAACAGTGCAGAGACACAAACAGATGATTATGGTCTGAGGAAAATGGCTCTGCGGGGAGTTACCTGGGGATCTGGCCGCTCAACACTTAAGGAAAAGGCGAGACGGGTGTATAATCAGACAGTTGCTGGTACCATCGGAATATAAACTCTTTGCTTGCTGCTGAAGATGCGAATGGAGCGCTTATGGCAGTGACCTGAGTGCTATGGTGTCAACTCTTAATTCAACATTCTGGTACATGTAGGTAGGTAGTTGTACCCCAAGTGCCACCATGCGCCCGATGATCACCCGTGGAGAGGTCTCAGAAACCCCTTTCAGCAATTCCGGCTATATCTAGAGCCCCAGGCAAAAACCAGGGTGAGGCTTTTAAATAACAAAAAATTGCATCCCACGAGGGGGACAACTTCGACGATAACCTATTCTGGGACAAGTTTTCCGTTTTCTCTTTGCTATGTTTAAATTCCATCTCAATATGAGACAAATTTTGTTGTGGTTATTTTCAACCCCTACCTATGCAGGGGCCCTAATATAACTCAACAGATGTACGGAGTTTCTGGGACTGCACCTGACAGATTCTCATCTGAATGGTGGCACTTTGTGTCACCGGGTGCTTATCGCTCGTTATGCGATCCGGGTGGGAGTTGTCTCATCTATGAATTCTTTGAATACCGTTTATGACGATCAGAACAGCTACTGGTGACACAAGAACACGTGCTATATATAATATATACCACACCCGTCATCTCCATGTGGGATGCAGTTTTTCTTTTTTTTTTTGAATCCCCACTTTGGCTCTAGCCGGGGGCCGCAATATAGCCCGGCCATAAATATAGCCTAATAGCTGAACGCGATTTCTGGGACCTCTCCACGGGTGATCCTCATCCACATGGTGGCACTTTGTGTCACTGGGTGTTTATTACTTGTGTGATGTCCTGGTGGGGTACAATTTACTACTACTACAACTACATGCTATATAACCATAGTATTGGCTGTATGTTAATCTTAGCTAATAGATACAATTTAAAATTCATATTTAACGTATCCACCAGTTTATCTTGTAGGGCACTGAGTGGTCTCCAACCTTTTTCAAGCTGCGCGTGTCCTCCCACTTACGTATATAGCAAGACCCCTCGCCCATAAGTATATAGCAAGATCCCTCGCCCATAAGTATATAACAAGACCCCTCCACCTTAAGTATATAGCAAGACCCCTCCCCTGTAAGTATATAGCAAGACCCCTCCACCTTAAGTATATAGCAAGACCCCTCCACCTTAAGTATATAGCAAGACCCCTCCCCCTTAAGTATATAGCAAGACCCCTCCTACTTAAGTATATAGCAAGACCCCTCCGACTTAAGTATATAGCAAGACCCCTCCACCTTAAGTATATAGCAAGACCCCTCCCACTTAAGTATATAGCAAGATCCCTCCGACTTAAGTATATAGCAAGATCCCTCCCCCATTAGTATATAGCAAGACCCCTCCGACATAAGTATATAGCAAGACCCCTCCGACTAAAGTATATAGCAAGACCCCTCGCCCATAAGTATATAGCAAGACTCTCCCCCGTAAGCATATAGCAAGACCCCTCCCACTCAAGTATATAGCAAGACCCCTCCCACTCAAGTATATAGCAAGACCCCTCCCCCTTAAGTATATAGCAAGACCCCTCCCAATTAAGTATATAGCAAGACCCCTTCCCCTTAAGTGTATAGCAACACCCCTCCTACTCAAGTATATAGCAAGACCCCTCCCACTTAAGTATATAGCAAGACCCCTCCCCCTTAAGTATATAGCAAGACCCCTCCCACTTAAGTATATAGCAAGACCCCTCCCACTTAAGTATATAGCAAGACCCCTCCCCCTTAAGTATATAGCAAGACCCCTCCCACTTAAGTATATAGCAAGACCAGTCCCACTTAAGTATATAGCAAGACCGGTCCCACTTAAGTATATAGCAAGACCGGTCCCACTTAAGTATATAGCAAGACAAGCTCCACTTAAGTATATAGCAAGACCCCTCCCCCGTAAGTATATAGCAAGACCGGTCCCACTTAAGTATATAGCAAGACCCCTCCCCCGTAAGTATATAGCAAGACCCCTCCCCCGTAAGTATATAGCAAGACCCCTCCCCCGTAAGTATATAGCAAGACCGGTCCCACTTAAGTATATAGCAAGACCCCTCCCACTCAAGTATATAGCAAGACCCCTTCCCCGTAAGTATATAGCAAGACCCCTCCCACTTAAGTATATAGCAAGACCCCTCCCCCTTAAGTATATAGCAAGACCTCTCCACCTTAAGTATATAGCAAGACCCCTCCCCTGTAAGTATATAGCAAGACCCCTCCCCTGTAAGTATATAGCAAGACCCCTCCCACTTAAGTATATAGCAAGACCCCTCCACCTTAAGTATATAGCAAGATCCCTCCACCTTAAGTAAATAGCAAGACCGGTCCCACTTAAGTATATAGCAAGACCCCTCCCCTGTAAGTATATAGCAAGACCCCTCCCCCGTAAGTATATAGCAAGACCCCTCCCCTTTAAGTATATAGCAAGACCAGTCCCACTTAAGTATATAGCAAGACCGGTCCCACTTAAGTAAATAGCAAGACCGGTCCCACTTAAGTATATAGCAAGACCGGTCCCACTTAAGTATATAGCAAGACTGGTCCCACTTAAGTATATAGCAAGAACGGTCCCACTTAAGTATATAGCAAGACCGGTCCCACTTAAGTATATAGCAAGACCCCTCCCCTGTAAGTATATAGCAAGACCCCTCCCCCTTAAGTATATAGCAAGACCAATCCCCCTTAAGTATATAGCAAGATCCCTCCCCCTAAAGTATATAGCAAGACCCCTCCCCTGTAAGTATATAGCAAGACCCCTCCCCCTTAAGTATATAGCAAGACCCTCCCTCTTAAGTATATAGCAAGATCCCTCCCCCTAAAGTATATAGCAAGACGGGTCCCACTTAAGTATATAGCAAGACCCCTCCCCTGTAAGTATATAGCAAGACCCCTCCCCTGTAAGTATATAGCAAGACCCCTCCCCCCAAGTATATAGCATGATCCTTCCTTCGTAAGTATATAGCCAAGACCCCTCCCCCTTAAGCATATAGCAAGACCGCTCCCCTCCACAACATAAAATCTGAATAAAAAGAGGAGAGCAATAGATTCTGCAACAAGAGAAACAGACAGTATGGAGATACATTTTGGTCAGAATGTGTTCTTAATCTGAAATTAAATACGCGTGTTACCATATTAATTAGATTTTAACGACAGACAAACTCCTCATAAACACACAAATATTCTTGTCGTTTTGTTAAATAAATTGTTTTAAAATATCTTATTTATAATTAAACTAAAACAAAATCTAAGTACTCGTATTAAGGCTTGTTACAATTACAAATGAACACACTTTCAAAAGTTGCTTGAAAACCCCCACCCCCCCCCCCCCCCCCCCCCCCCCCCCCCCCCCCCCCCCCCCCCCCCCCCCCCCCCCCCCCCCCCCCCCCCCGTTTAAACATCTGCATGTCCCCCCTTCCTTTCCCCAGGTTGGAGACCACTGTCAGCCGTATGGGAACAGAAGTGTACAAGACTTGTTCTCACTCTAGTAGGCCTTGAGTCCCTTCAACTAATTCTGGACTACCATTAAAGAGGCATGGTGCAGTTTCAGAACCGCTTCCTGTGTGCAGCTAATGCCAATGATAGAAATCATCATCATTAAGTGCCTTACCAGCTGACATAGGCGTTCATGCATCTCCACAGATCTCAGTCTTTGGTGTTCTGGATCAATTCCACTGATGATATTCCTCCATCCACCATCTTAAGCCATCCATCATTGTTTCTCTTGGTCTGCCTCTGCCTCTTCTACCAGTGACGTTCCAGTCATCATAGGGATAGAAATGGGTGACCATAAATCAGTGGCATCACCAATTACAGCTTTCATTGTTAAATATCTCAATAATTGTCAGTTTTTCAGGGTTAACTGGACAATAATACTGAACATGACCTCTTCCTGATGCACTTATAGCACATATCACATGTTTTTTTTTTTTTTTGGAGGTTTATTTTGATGGCTCTGCATTATAACTTCTTCTTCTCCTTCACTTAAAATAAATTATCTATATCTGCAGTGCTGTCTCTAGTATGAACTTTACTGTATTTTGTAATTCACCTAGCAGCCCGTAAAGTTAAGCTTCCACCAGTGTCTCTCTTGGCCAGAAGCTTTGCCTGAAAATCTTGTATCTGGGACAGTCTTGGAGGATATGATCTGTTGTCTCAGGTGCCAGTCCACATGGCTGATTCTACCAAAACTGCCAATTACTGTCTTTATATACCACTTTTGCGGTGAAGGTAGGGGGTCTTTGAGACTGAGGATTTACAGCTGTATGGCTAGTGCTGTCGCCACGACTGTGCAGGCGAGGATTTTATTTTGCCCCTAACAGAAAAAATCTGCAGCCTTACTGAGGATTTGAACCCAGGTCTCCGGTATGAGAGTCTAGCATTCTAACTGTTCGGTCAACCGCTGCTGACTTCCCATTCTTAAATTATGTGTACATGTGGCTGAGAAGTCGACTGTATCCTGTTCATCATAGAATAATAACTGGCTCTGGTCTGTCCATATTATGATAATTTTGTTGACTTTCTGATTGATTTGATTGTTCTCTTCTTCTATTGATAAGAGACTGGTATGTCAGGTTGTACTTCAGTTGCACTGTAACTATTTTATATGTACCCTGAACTACCATACATATATAAAGTTGGTTACATATCCTTTACATAACATTGCAGAACCAACCCCAGCAATTTTTTGGCTGGTTGGTTTTACCAGACAATTTTGTGTTTAGTAGTTTGTTACTACTTTCCAAATGACTGCCCAGGCTTTATGAATAGAGGGCTCTCTAAATTACTGTTGAACTAAGCAAAGAAACTGCTGCCAAATCAGAATTTAAAATTTTCAGCTAGCTGCTGAAGATGAGGATGGAGCATGCATGGGATGCCCCAAGTACTGTGATATCAATTCTTGACCCAACTCAACTCATTAAAATTTGATATTTCTGGTAATTTCTTTTGTGGTGTGGGTAGAGACTTGATTTTCTGCCATCATGCTTACTTTCAATGGCAACCGTAGTCTTCGGATTACACAATTTCTTTAAACCTTTAATTAGTGCTTCTGTTTGTGTTTACTACAAGTCTATCATCCTTTTTTTTTTAATTGGGTATGTTGTCAATATGACCACTGGGATGTGTTGTAATATAATATTGTCCTTATTAAGACCTTATTTAGATGCCTTTTGGTTCATTGTGTTAGAAATATAAGGAAACCTTAAGATAATCATAGTTTAGGTCTACCCTCTGTTTTTTATGATGTTTTGAACAACAGATCATCATAGCAGGTGTAACCCATAAGTGCTCCGTTTTTCTTCAAATTCAAGTCTTAGTCCGAAGAAGTTCTGCACAGTGCACAGGCTCTGTAGCACTGACGAGGATTCTGAAAAACTTAGGGAAGATTTTTAACTATAAATTTTGCCCGGGCAGGGCCGTTAGGCCACTCTTTTCGATTTCCAACTGCCAAGGGATTTTTTACGTGCTCAACAATACACATGGGCATTCGACTTCACTACTCAGAGATCAGGGGGAATTACTAGACAAAAACACACATTGTGCATCATCATCATCACTATCAATTTCCACTTTTGCCATTAAGTTTTCTGGAGAGAAACAGTTTGTGATCCATTGCTCAATGGGTCAAACTGGCTATTGTGGAGAGAAACAGTTTGTGATCCATTGCTCAATGGGTCAAACTGGCTATTGTGGAGAGAAACAGTTTGTGATCCATTGCTCAATGGGTCAAACTGGCTATTGTGGAGAGAAACAGTTTGTGATCCATTGCTCAATGGGTCAAACTGGCTATTGTGGAGAGAAACAGTTTGTGATCCATTGCTCAATGGGTCAAACTGGCTATTGTGGAGAGAAACAGTTTGTGATCCATTGCTCAATGGGTCAAACTGGCTATTGTGGAGAGAAACAGTTTGTGATCCATTGCTCAATGGGTCAAACTGGCTCAATGGGAGAAAAAGTTTGTGATCCATTGTGGGTCAAACTGGCTATTGTGGAGAGAAACAGTTTGTGATCCATTGCTCAATGGGGTCAAAACTGGCTATTGTGGAGAGAAACAGTTTGTGATCCATTGCTCAATGGGTCAAACTGGCTATTGTGGAGAGAAACAGTTTGTGATCCATTGCTCATGGGTCAAACTGGCTATTGTCATTCAGTTTGGATGTAGAATGTCTTTAATGTAATCAATCAATTTTCAACATGGGTGTCCACTTGCTTTCACATCCAATCTTTTAAACATCTGATCTTTTAAACCTTTTGCTCAATGATTTATTTCCATTTGAAATGTAAACTGACTGTTTTTCACATAGAAACTGATTGATAATGATAAACCTCATACTTTTCAACACACTTCCTTTTCTTCTATCAAATTTGTACAAAGAACTCGTACAGTCCTCCCAGCAATGAGAAATAATTGATCATTCTAGCAGTAACTGATCGTTCTAGCAGTAAGTGATAGTTCTAGTAGTAAGTGATGTTCAGGCAGTATTTGATCACTCTAGCAGTAAGTAATTATTCTGGCAGTAAGTGATTGTTCTAGCAGTAACTGATCATTCTAGCAGTAAGTGATCATTCTAGCAGGAATTAATCGTTCCAGCAGTAAGTGATCATTCTAGCAGTAACTGATGTTCAGGTAGTATTTGATCATTTTAACAGTAAGTAATCATTCTAGCATAAGTGATCGTTCTAGCAGAAACTGATTGTTCAGGCAGTATTTGATCATTCTAGCAGTAAGTGATCATTCTAGCAGTAACTGATGTTCAGGCTGTATTTGATCATTCTAGCAGTAAGTGATCATTCTAGCAGTAACTGATGTTCAGGCAGTATTTGATCACTCTAGCAGTAAGTGATCATTCTAGCAGAAATTGATTGTTCTAGCAGCAAGTGATTGTTCTAGAAGTAACTGATGTTCAGGAAGTATTTGTTCATTCTAGCAGTAAGTGATCATTCTAGCAGTAAGTGATCTTTCTAGCAGTAAGTGATGTTCAGGCAGTATTTGATCATTCTAGCAGTAAGTGATGTTCAGGCAGTATTTGATCATTCTAGCAGTAAGTGATCATTCTAGCAGTAAGTGATCTTTCTAACAGTAAGTGATGTTCAGGCAGTATTTGATCATTCTAGCAGTAAGTGATCATTCTAGCAGTAAGTGATCTTTCTAGCAGTAAGTGATGTTCAGGCAGTATTTGATCACTCTAGCAGTAAGTGATCATTCTAGCAGTAAGTGATCTTTCTAGCAGTAACTGATGTTCAAGCAGTATTTGATCATTCTAGCAGTAAGTGATCACTCTAGCAGTAAGTGATCATTCTAGCAGTAAGTGATCTTGCTAGCAGTAACTGATGTTCAGGCAGTATTTGATCATTCTAGCAGTAAGTGATCATTCTAGCAGGAATTGATCGTTCTAGCAGTAAGTAATAATTCTAGCAGGAATTGATCGTTCTAGCAATAAGTGATTTTTCTAGTAGAAATTGATTTTTCTAGCAGTAACTGATTGTTCTAGCAGTAATTGATTTTTCTAGCAGTAACTGATTGTTCTAGCAGTAATTGATCATTCTAGCAGTAACTGATTGTCCTAGCAGTAATTGATTGTTCTAGCAGTAACTGATAGTTCTAGCAGTAATTGATCGTTCAGGCAGTATTTGATCATTCTAGCAGTAGCTGACTGTCCTAGCAGTAATTGATTGTCCTAGCAGTAACTGATTGTCCTAGCAGTAGCTGATTGTCCTAGCAGTAACTGATCGCCCTAGCAGTAACTGATCGTCCTGGCAGTAACTGATCGCCCTGGCAGTAACTGATAGTTCTAGCAGTAACTGATAGTTCTAGCAGTAACTGATAGTCCTAGCAGTAACTGATCGTCCTAGCAGTAACTGATCGCCCTGGCAGTAACTGATAGTTCTAGCATTCATTTCTTCAATGGAAAGCAAGAGCATGTGGGCTGGCTAGACCTGCAGCATCAGCTCAACAAACACAAGGGGCCCAGAAAGAAAACAAAGTTCCTGAACTCAATTCCCTAACTGACACAGCCTCCAATTTCCCACCCACACGGCTCAAGAACACTGTGTGCCACACTGGCCTTATCAGTCATCAACATATCAACAAACACAAGGGGCCCAGAAAGAAAACAAAGTTCCTGAACTCAATTCCCTAACTGACACAGCCTCCAATATCCCAGCCATACGGCTCAAGAACACTGTGTGCCACACTGGCCTTATCAGTCATCAACATATCAACAAACACATCTCTATCACTAGCAAATGAACGGACAAGTCATCATAAACAAAAACAACACAATCTGTCCACTTCTTTACATTGTCTCAGTTGCATTTCTGACAATTTATTACACATAATAAAATACATACAGCAAAATGCATTTAAGAAAGAAATGAACAAATTCATAATGTTTGAATCACTACTACTTAACCGCATCTAACAGACTGCAATGGTTGGGGCATATAGAGAGAGAGAGAGGGAGGGAGGGAGAGCCTCCCCCCCCCCTCCTTCGTTAAAAAAAACCCCACTGTGCCCATGCACACACGAACGCATGTGCGCGCACACACACACACACATATATATAAATATACAATTCTGTGGAAATAAACATTGAGGCAGACCAAGAAGGCAGTAGAGAGAAAATATCAGGCTTTAAGGCAGACATATAAACACCTCCCTCCATAGCACAAAGCCTGGGCAGTATTGTAGAGACTATTTGTTGCCCATGCATCATGATCCCTCTCAACCTGCCTTGTATACTCCAAAGGAAAGGTAACACCAGTACATTTGGAACAAAGCAGGCTGCAGAAGCGGCTGGATCAGTAGAGCAGTTCACCTGTCTGAGCTTCCTTCCTAGACCAGCTGCCAGCGCACAATATAACACTATCGTCTGCAAAGACAGAAAGGTGCCAATAGAACAAATACTTGAAGTCACCAAATGGAAAGAGAAGGCCACCCACAGGGATGAATGGAGGCAGGTGATACCCACAGCAAAGAAGCTCAAGTGCTCAGAACGCTGAAGAAGAGAAAGAATAAGTTAAGAAGAGACATATTCTTCTCACCTTCCTAATTTTCACATGAACACATGTTAACTGCAAAACTAAGCAATATTAATATCACAATTATTAGCTGCAATGATTAATAAATGATGTATCCTAGTTAAAACATCATAGCACAAAATATCAATTATGAATCGCAAATTTGTAGCAACAGATAGAACAATGACATGCTAAACATATAAAACAGCAATGTGTGCACACACTAGTAGGTTAGTTGCGAATCCTTTACAGGACTTGCAGAACCAATTTAAATCCAGTAGTTTGCCATTGCTTTCTAGACGGTTGGCTTTCTTGATACCACTGTTGAAACCAACGCAAGGCGCACGGCCCTCAGCTGGGATCAAACCTGGCATTACGAAGCATTTGCATTGACTTAGCCACAGAGCCGACTGTACACACTAGTACCTGATGTTATTTATATACTTGTAAATCAAATGTTGGTATTATTATTTTAAAAGATGTTTAAAACAAATGCATATACTATGTCTCATATCAATGAAATGAGGTACTTAATGAAAACTTTCTAGATTGTAGAAAGATATACACACACACACATGCACACACACACACAAAGAGTTAATTATGTCTGTATATAAATGAAATGAGGTATGTAAATGAAGACTTTCTAGTTAGTCACAATTCCAATTTCACAGCTAGCTTTTGTAGACAGGGCACACATTTCCTTCAGCGTCAGAATGCTTCTGCCTGAGAGACCAGGAACCAACAGTCTGTACACAAATAATTAAGATCTGTAAAACGGACGCTTGCAAAACTCAAATCCTGAAAAAAAAATTCTGTAATGAAAACAGATATTAGTGTGCAGATTGTTTTTGTAGTATTGTTTTGAAAGATGAGTGTTTGTGCACCAGTGGACTTTCAGGACATCAATGGTGAGCAACAGAGCGGGTGAGAGAGCGAGACACAAATGAATAGTGACGGTTGCTTTTGCAAGCACCAACTGCTTAGGTTTGTGTATGTTTTTCAAGGATGTCTGCAGCTACTAAAGTCAATGTCAATGGAATCTACAAAGTGCTTTTTAGTATTTTAATTTGATTCCTGTTTACTTAATTCCTCGTGTGGGTTTCGCGGCCCTGTTGTGGGGACAACAAGAATAGACCCACTGCCACCCCCAACGGCATGCCGTAAGAGTCGACTAATTGGGAGTTTCCTTCAAAGTCAGAGTGCATCTGCCTGAGAGGCAAGGAACCAACAGTCTGCATACAAATAAGTCAGATCTGTAAAACGGATGTGCATGCAACACTCAGGTTCTGGAACATGTCCAGAGTCCCAAAGTGGACGAACAACTTGAACTTTCCACCAGAGTTTACAGCTGGTGAACGTGATGAAGATGAAGTTTAATTAATACTTTGTTGAAGACAGTTCTGTCAGCGTTGACTGACAGGTCTCTGACGTGTCTGTGTCTTTTTTTCACATGATGCTTTTTAGAAACAGTTTCTGTTATGTTTAGTTAACAGTTTCTGTTATGTTTAGTTAACAGTTTCTGTTATGTTTAGTTAACAGTTTCTATTATGTTTAGTTAACAGTTTCTGTTATGTTTAGTTAACAGTTTCTGTTATGTTTAGTTAACAGTTTTTGTTGTGTTAACAGTTTCTGCTGTTTTAAGTTAACAGTTTCTGCTGTGATAAGTTAACACTGTTGTGTTAGCAGTTTATGTTGTGTTAACAGTGTCTGTTGTGTTAAGTCAACGGTTTCTGCTGTGTTAAGTTAACAGTTTCTTTTTAGTTAAATTATTTTTTTATTACTGTTTGACTACAATTGTCAACACCAATAAAGCAACACTTGTTGGTGAAAGAGTTGATTAATGTGCCAATTATAAGTTTTGGTCATCCCTATGTGTATTCTGCAGTCATATTTGAGCCCCCCCCCCCCCCCCCACACACACACACACAAAGTTAATCAATTAACAGATTTCCCGTCCCCTAACAAAAAATCTGATGTGTTGAACCAAAAAGTAAAACATATTGCAGCCTAGCTGTAAACTACAATATAACATGCCAATCATCCATTTAAAGGTGACCACACAAGAAGAAGACATAAACCTGACTACAGCAAGCCCTATGGTTAGTCACCACTAAAACAACACCGGGAACTGAGAGAGTTCATTAATGTCGACAACTGATGTACATTTACAAGATACAAAAAAAGGGGTGACTGCAATCAAGATAAAAGTAAAGGACCCTTTTCCGCGCCTTCAGGTGTGTTTGGCATATAGGGCTAGACTTATATTTTATAGACCAATCAGCACTCAGCGGGTGATGTGGTCAACAATACCCCAGCCGCCTTTACTTCCAAGGACTTGTACCTGGTACCCAGTCAAGGCTGGGTCGACCTGGGAGCCAAGGGCATCTAAAAAAAAAAAAAAAAAGTTCGGCTCCTGAGGGACCCGAACTCCTAATCTTCCGATCCGCAGGCGAGCGTCTAGCCATTACACCATGGTGACTCTCCCAGTCAAGATGGTATCAAGAAATTAATCTACTGAGCTCTGATTGGTATCAAAAAACTAATCTACTGAACTAGGATTGGTATCAAGAAACTAATCTACTCAACTCTGATTGGTATCAACAATTTAATCTACTGAACTCTGATTTGTATCAAGAAATTAATCTACTGAGCTCTGACTGGTATCAAGAAATTAATCTACTGAACTCTGATTGGTATCAAGAAATTATTCAATTGAACTCTGAATCGCATCAAGAAATTAATCTACTCAACTCAAATTGCTATCAAGAAATTAATCTATTCAACTGAATCGTATAAAGAAATTATCTACTGAACTCTAGTATCAAGAAATTACTGTACTGAACTCTGACTGGTATCAAGAAAAACTGAACTCTGATTGGTATCAAGAAAAATTATCTACTGAACTCTGATTAGTATCAAGAAATTAATCTACTGAACTCTAGATTGGTATCAAGAAATGATCTACTGAACTCTAGATTGGTATCAAGAAATGATCTACTGAACTCTGAATGGTATCAAGAAATTAATCTACTGAACTCTGATTGGTATCAAGAAATTAATCTACTGAACTCTGATTGGTATCAAGAAATTACTGTACTGAACTCTGACTGGTATCAAGAAAAACTGAACTCTGATTGGTATCAAGAAATTAATCTACTGAACTCTGATTGGTATCAAGAAATTAATCTACTGAACTCTGATTGGTATCAAGAAATTACTCCAATGAAGTTGATTGGTATCAAAAATTAATCTACTGAACTCTGATGCTCAATGACAAAGGATGAGATTAAGAAAAAGACCTGCTCTCATGTCATACAGTCATACAAGAGTCACACAGTGAAAGAAATTGGGACCTCATTGGATAATATTCCCAAAGACAGAACTGGATGCAAATAATTACGGTAACTAGCCTCCATTGTAAATGATAATTTAAAAAAAAAAAACACATAAAAAATCAAAACATAACATCACAACTATCTATGGCTTTGCTGACAAATTAGCCATTTTATTATTATTCAGTTGAGCTTTGCCCTATTGGAATTTGCATCAACAAATCAAACAAAATGTATTCTTCTTCTATGCAAACAAGAGGCACTTCAATGAGCTTATTAAAAAAAAAATTGTGTAAACGAACAACTTAAATGTTGCAAAACATGTGCAGCAGAAATTGCAAGTAAAAGTTCAATTTTCAAAGAACAACCTGAACAAAATCACCATATGTTATTAACACAACCTCCAATTGATATTCGTTATTATTTATAATACAATAACAAACAAACAAAAAAAAAAGAAATTTTCACTAATTACCATTTATGAACACAATACGATAAATATAGTGGTTAATCATAAGAAAAAATACAAATGTTCATATTTTTACAAAGTATCAGACAACTAATAATATTGATGTTCATACTTTTCAAGAAAAAAACTTTTTGTTTTACCATCTGTCATGTAAACAAAGACACAAACAAACAAGTTCTTGCCTTATTCAATAAGGCAAAAATGTTCAAAATGAATTATGCAACATCTGATTTAAAAAAAAATATTAAGGTTTTAGGCTGTATCAAATTTCTTCATCTTTGTTTCTTCTTAATCATTCGTCTGAGTGGTATGGTTGTGTTGTACCTGTTTACAGCATATATTGATATTTCTGCTTCTCGGCCGACACATCAGACTTCATTGGGCATATTTTTATGGATTAGGTTAGGGGTTAATGGCTAATCTCTGACACTAACATGGGTCTGTGGCCGAAGGAGTTAGGCTTGGTGAAACACGACTGGTGCCATCTTCGAGGTAAAGAGAGGAGATATAACCAACTCCCCATGGGAACAATCGGCAAAGGTACCTTGGAGTGGCTGCTGCATCGGAGGACTGAGGACGAATGGGGATACCCAATGTGCAAAGACGTCTTCTTCTTTTTCTCTTCCACCTTGTACCTCAGCAAAGTGTTGGGGAGGGGAGGAGGGGGGGGGGGTGAGGGAGGTAGGGAGAGATGTAAACATTCGTTGATGAGCTCTGTCAAGAGCTCTATTAAGACTGATGTTCATTTCTGTAAGGCTGTTCTTAATGCCATCACAATCCTAAAGTAATAATACTTTTAGCTTGACGATTTTAAAAAAAAAAATCCTAGTTTGTTGATCCTGTGATAATATAATGTAACTTATTTTTACTGGGTTAGCCTTCACAGTTAGTTTCATGGAACACGATGCAGTCTATTTGTGTGATGTCCTCTTTGTCCCTTTACCTACAGGTGTTGCCCCTGAGAACCCATCCAGGGCAACCGCCTATAGACTGGTCAGCCCTCAAGGGAAGGTAGGAGCAGCTCATAGGCATCTCCCACTGTTCAAGGAGGCTTTCATAACTAGAGCTGACACATGATGCTCTGGTCCTGGGCTCACCCACGGAATCACAATGTCCTGCACATGACTGTATCCAAAGGACATGACTCAGTATCCCTGTCTAGACTTATGGACAAGGGGGTGCAGCCTGGAGCTGCAAGAAATGAATATTTCACTAAGGGGACAAGACGTTTCATTGACCAACACAGGACAGGCGTCATCAATCATTCTGCACTTGTGGAGCTTTTGAGGAGAAGACTGGAGCACCTATGGATCTGTCTGGAGTGCTGTGATGATAATTCTTTCTACTCACTAATCACATGACTATTTAACCTCACATCTGTATGTTGAGTTCCCCAGTCATGATGGGATGTGCCATTTGTCGATGTATCAAACAAAATGATTGTTCAGACTTTCGAAAATTTTAAACTTTCCAAGCCCAAAATGTTCATACTTTTCAATAAAGAAAGTTCTTGTTTTACTATTTGTCAAGCAAGCCTAAGACAAATAAGTTTTTGCTTGGTGGTTACCATAAAATGCAAAGATGTTCAGAATGGATCATGCAAGTGAGACATTTAACATTTTTTTTAATAATGAGGTATTAGGATGATCAAACACAAATAAATGTTAATATTTTTTTCATTTTAGGACAACCGAAAATATTCATGCTTTTTTTTTCATATGCTGCTGAATAAAAAATGATTCTTTCTGATCTATAAAAAAAAATAACACAACCAAAAATGTCAATTCTTTATGATCTGTCTGTCAAAAAATAGCAATAAAAAAAAAAAAAAAACTTTTCTTGACAATTGTCAAACAAGTAAAAATATAAATTCGTTAGGATTAATAAACAAGGATTAATTTTTTTCAGAATCGTCAAACTAAAAGTATTAATGGATAGTTTAGGATTGTGAAATAAAAATTATCCATTCTTTAAAATCTTTAAACCAAGGATAATAGGATTCTTCAGGATTATGAAACCAAAACTATCAATTCTTTAGGATCACAAAACTAAAACTATCAATTATTTAGGATCATGAAACCAAAATTATTAATTCTTTAGTATCATGAAACCAAAACTATCAATTCTTTAGTATCATGAAACCAAAACTATCAATTCTTTAGTAATATGAAACCAAAACTATCAATTCTTTTGTATCATGGAACCAAAATTATCAATTCTTTAGTAACATGAAACCAAAACTATCAATTCTTTAGTAACATGAAACCAAAACTATCAATTCTTTTGTATCATGAAACCAAAATTATCAATTCTTTAGGATCATGAAACCGAAACTATCAATTCTTTAGTATCATGAAATCAAAACTATCAATTCTTTAGGATCATGAATCCAAAACTATCAATTCTTTAGGATCATGAATCCAAAACTATCAATTCTTTAGGATCTTTAAACCAAGATTATCAATTCTTTAGGATCTTTAAACCAAAACTATCAATTCTTTAGGATCTTTAAACCAAGATTATCAATTCTTTAGGATCATAAAACCCAAACTATCAATTCTTTAGGACAGTGAAATTGAAACAAACAAAAAAGATTTCACATGTTCTCAGTCCTTTTCCCAGCTAATACTGAATGTATGTTTTCAATGGCAGTGTCCGTAGCTTAGGCGTTGTGAGTCCGACTGGTAATTCCAACGTACCGTGATCGAAACCCACTGCTGGTTGCGTGGATTTTTATCATGGTATGTGGTATTGCAGGCTGACTAAGCCTAAAATTGGTACCAGAATGTATGTCCTGAGGAAGTAAAGACGGCTAGCATAATGCTGACCACATAACCCACCTAGTGCCGATTGGTCTGTAAAAAAATAGGTGCTTTTCCCCATATGTCCGATGTGCCTAAAGGCTTGAAAAGGGATCTTTACTTACATACTTTATATGTTTCAATACATTGCACATCAGGTGTCCATCATCTGTAATCAACAACATCCAAGCAGAACCATTTCACTGAAAACAATACTGTAATAATAAAGATACAAACATCAAGTCCAAGGCATTTGACCAACAGAGGTGGAGGGAGCTGATCAGACTGACCAACAGAGGTGGAGGATGCTGATCAGACTGAGCAACAGAGGTGGAGGGGGCTGATCAGACTGACCAACAGAGGTGGATGGTGCTGATCAGACTGACCAACAGAGGTGGAGGATGCTGATCAGACTGACCAACAGAGGTGGAGGAAGCTGATCAGACTGACCAACAGAGGTGGAGGATGCTGATCAGACTGACCAACAGAGGTGGAGGGAGCTGATCAGACTGACCAACAGAGGTGGATGGTGCTGATCAGACTGACCAACAGAGGTGGAGGATGCTGATCAGACTGACCAACAGAGGTGGAGGGAGCTGATCAGACTGACCAACAGAGGTGGAGGATGCTGATCAGACTGACCAACAGAGGTGGAGGGAGCTGATCAGACTGACCAACAGAGGTGGAGGGTGCTGATCAGATTGACCAACAGAGGTGGAGGTTGCTGATCAGACTGACCAACAGAGGTGGAGGGAGCTGACCAGACTATCTGGTGACCCAATGGCATGACTACAAAGATGATAATGATGATGATGAACAGACTTCACAAAGAAAAATCTCCGAACACCAAGGTACCAACAAACAAACAAAACAAGTTGGAGTCTCTTTAGTGCTATCTCTACTCATAAATAACATTCTCCCTATGGGTTCTGAGGCTTCATTTTTGGCGGGACAAAATAGACCCACTCACTGCATCCAACAAATGTGGACCCTCGAAATTCGAACATAATCAAATTCCAAGACAGTGATAGAATTCTACTGAATAATAATGAAATCTATTTTTATCTCTTCCAGATTCTTTGATGTTGGTGACCATTTTGAATTTTTCTAAAATCTTCTTTAATGTTTCGCTGAATAAGTTAACATATCTGTTAACTAGTGCTACACCAGGGTACCAGTTCCTCTCAAAAACTTCTTGGGTTTTCGACCTCCATCTCGCAACCACTTCTTGGGTTTTCATCCTCCACCTCTCAACTACTTCTTGGGTTTTCGACCTCCATCTCTCAACCACTTCTTGGGTTTTCATCCTCCACCTCTCCACCACTTCTTGGGTTTTTGACCTCCATCTCTCAACCACTTCTTGGGTTTTCATCCTCCACCTCCCAACCACTTCTTGGGTTTTTGACCTCCATCTCTCAACCACTTCTTGGGTTTTTCACCACATCGTCAGAAGATTTCAGCAGTCTAATCCTTCCAGCTTTCCCCCTCTTCCTCCTATGAAGAAACATCTTCTGAAGTTTCTTCTTTCTGCTACTGGTGAAGGTGCTGAAGCTCTTCAGTTGTCAGCTCAGTCACGTGATTAACTAACTCAATGACATCCTCTTCACCGACTTCCAAAGCCACAGACTTGCCCAGAAATATGATTTCAGGAGTAATAGATGGATCCTTTTGGCCATCAAAGGCCCTCAGGTAGACATTCAGACATTCGGCACAGCCTACAAAAACAAACTGAATGAAGTGTAGATGACCCTGTGTGCTAGCCTATGGTTGATATGTGCCCAACATTAGATTTAGAAGATGGCATTCAGTTTCAAGGTGAATTTTACCTGAAAATGTCATTCCAAATTGTTCGAATTTTGAAGCGTTCAAATCATGAAGTATCACCGTATTAGTATTTCAGATGTGTGTAATTTAGTTAGTGAACACTCTAAAGTGTTCAGTTCGCAGCATAAGAAAGAAAATCTAATACTGCTTTATTCCTTTCATTAAAAATCATCAACTGATGTCCTCTTAAATTACTAATACAGACAATTTAAAGGTTCCATCACACAGCTTGGTGTGGCACTGGGAGCTGTTGATTTCATGTGGAATGTTTTTTTCTATTTTGTCAATGGCTGCTGTGTGTGGTGAGCTGCAATAATAATGGTAGGTGGCCGATCACGTTCAGAATGACATATGTTTAAGCAGTATTGCGTGTGCACATACTAGCTTTTGTGATTGACTGCTTGCATCAGCTGTGAGCTACAATTCTGCTGGGAGACTGTCAGTGTTGGCACATCTAACAGCTGCCTTATACATTTAATTTGCAAGTGCGAACTCAAAATTTTGCTGTGACTTATATGTTTTTCACCAGCTTTTAAAAGGGACAGAAAAGAACACTGTATGTGACAGGCTCTCATTTGGGAGACCCAGTTCAAATCCCGGGAAGGTGATGGCTTTTTCTTCTTTCAGGAGCAAAAACAAAATCTTAACCTGCACAGTCCATGGGACAGCACTAGCCATGGCTCAAGACTCACATATACATTACAAAAAAAAATTCTTTTCATAGCATTTTCATTCCTAGTAACATCTAGCAGTGCAATGAGGTTTTCTTGAATCAGTGAGCTATACAAACTTGAGCAGTTTAACTATCATTTCTTCTTATAGTTCCTGCCCTGTAGCACTCATGTCTGTCTGAAAGAGCTGGTAGACTGGCAGGTGATGCATTAATTGAAGATGGCCGGCCGATGGATCACACAGACAATGTCATTGCCCTTAGAGAGATAGTAGGTTCTGAGGATTTTGGAAGCAACGTGTCTACATCACTGCTAAGAATACGAGAATTGGGTGTAAAGACTGGCACTATTAACAGTATGACGCTGATGAATATGTTGAGAGGGGAATCTGAGCACCTATGGATGTGTCGGGAGTGCTGTGAAGATAATCTAACTCATAACTCATGTCTGTCTCATTGTTTCCTATCTCCTGCACTGTCAAACAACTTCTGATACAGTTATATTTTTTTCTCCAAACATGACCTTGGCTCCCAGGTCAACCCAGCCTTAACTCTTTGAGTCCCAGGAGGTTTAGCATCACAGGCCCAGGGGGTAGTAAAGAATGTAATAAATCGGTGCATCATGCGTTCATTGGGCTTTTAGGTAGGAATCTATGAACGTATGATGCGTTTCTTGGGACTCAAAGAGTTAAATGGGTACCATGAAGAGTCCTAGGAAGTAAAGGTGGTCATCAAATGTTGATTACATCATCCACGGACAGCCGTTTGGTTTATGAAAATATAAGTTTAGTCTCATGTGCCCGACATGCCATTGCCGTATAAAAAGACCGGTAGTATTTTTTTTTTCAGCCAAGATGCCAAATATTCAACATCTAAAGTCGTAACCCTCTCCTCAAATATGTGAATGTCTGCGAAAAATTGAAATCGGCTACTTTATGTGAAAATTGTATCATAACTAGTATGTCGTAAAATGTCACTGTTTAATTGTTTGCCTAAACTGGATGTGCTGGTCCAAAAATGGCCTATATCACAGCCCAACTGTGAATGAAACATACCAATCACCCTTTGAAAGGTGAATCCAGAAGAAGAGGCGGATGAGGAGAAAAAGAGGATGAGGATGATGAGAAGAAGAAACCATTATCTCTAGGATGACCCAGAGACGTATAGAAACAAGTTCCAGATGTCTTGAAATCTGCACTTCACAGTAGTTTCATGGTAACTGGCCTTTTTCTTAATGAAGCATTCAAGAATTTACATAAATTTTCCTGACAAAATAAACACAATCTTAGTAATAGAAGAAAACAAATGCTGTAGTATATTTTATGAATGGGTAAAATCTTAACAATGTTGATGTAAAATATCTGCCCAATTAAATGGTCAACATAAAGAGACATTTTTTTATCCAGTATTTATTCAAGGGTACTAATTGGCAGGAGAATATCCGGTTAATTATTTGGTTAAAAAAAAAGAACAGACAGATTCTAGTCCATTATTTATTGAATGGCCAATGAAATATTTAAACAGACAGTTTTAGTTCAGTATTTAATCAATGGCCAATTAAATGGCTAAATAGTTTCAATACAGTGTATTTATTCAATTTTAAAGTACATGGTTGAACAAAATAAACTAACTGTTCTTTTTACTTGATGGTCAATTAAATGATTAATTAAGATTATGAGATGGTTCTAACCCAAAAATTATTTAATGGTCAAGTTAATGGTTTAACAAAATGAACTAACAATTCTATTTAGTCAACAGTCAACTAAATGATTAATAAAGATTAAAATAAGATTCAGTTCTTTCATAATAACCTACCCCAGATGACATCACAGAACAGTCCAACATTTTAGAGGGTGGTAAGACTGGGTTTCCCAGCTTTCTGATGCTTTCAACGACCAAAAAACATCTAGAACTGGCCCTTACCCCAACCCACCTACGTCTCACAAGAGAGTGTAGCCTATGTCCCAAGATTGTATGCAGCTCCTGTCCAACAACTGCATGCAGCATGTTTACCACCCTCTGGAATATTATCCCATGACCTGTTGAATTTTCATGTTTGGGGTAGGATATTAATAAAGCACTGAAGATTCTTATCCAGTATTTATTCAACGGCCATGTACATGGTTTAACAAAATGAACCAACTGTTCTATTTATTCAGTGGTTAATTACATGGTTAATTAACATTAAGAAACAGTTCTTATCCAGTATGTATAAATGAGTACTGAACGGCTTGAGTGAAATCCTAGAAATTGCTAGTCTGTGTAACTTTTGCTTGTCTTGCCTCTAGTCCACAGTTCCCTGGGGTCAATCTATATATTCCACATAATTTTCGGGTATAATTCCGGTCTTGCCGTCTAAGGTTCCTTCCAGCCAACCTGGCTCACGGGAAGGCCGCACTGAGGAATAGATTAAAAGCAAATCAAAAGTATTAGGACTTCAATCACAACAGAATGTTTAACTATACTTTCTATTACTATACTATGCTATTGACTTTGCTGTTAAACTATACTTTCTATTACTATACTATTGACTTTGCTGTTAAACTATACTTTCTATTACTATACTATGCTATTGACTTTGCTGAGACTTTGCTGTTAAACTATACTTTCTATTACTATACTATGCGATTGACTTTGCTGAGACTTTGCTGTTAAACTATACTTTCTATTACTATACTATGCTATTGACTTTGCTGAGACTTTGCTGTTAAACTATACTTTCTATTACTATACTATGCTATTGACTTTGCTGGGACTTTGCTGTTAAACTATACTTTCTATTACTATACTATGCTATGGACCTTGCTGAGACTGCAGTCTATGTCAAATTGTCCATAAGGAACAGCGATGGAGATTCTGTGTGGTGTTGGCACAGGAACCAAGCAACTATGGGGCGACTCATTTGCTAGGAACAACCATCAACTGCGATGACAATAAACCAGACTAGACTTCCTCTTTAGCACCTTAGTCTTCTTTCATTTGTTCTTGTAGAGGGGAGACCTACATGATGAAGTGGTCAAGACACTTGCTTTGTTCTTTGAAGGTCTTGGGCTCATTTCATGGATGTGTAGTACAGTTAAGAGTGAAATTTCTATGGAGATTGCTGGTGGAGCTACAGAGTTTGTGCTTTGTGTGACGCTCTTGGCAGGATGGCTAGCTGTTCTGCAGATAAATATTAAGCCATATGGGATAGCCCATGGCAAAGAAATTGATCCTCTTGACTTTAATAAAAGTTAACAATTATTTGTGTCTCTTATGAGTGGAAAATGGGTTTTTGATTTTGCTTTAAGTGAAACCATATCTTCATACAAATGCTCATATCCATGTTTAAATCACTTATAAGTGGTTTACTATTTACTTTATGTAGGTTGATGCGTTACTGTTAGTGTGGGTGGGTGCATGTTTGTGTATGGCATGTGTGTGTGGGTATGTCTGTTGGGTGGGTGTGTGCGTGTATGTGTGTCTTGTGTATGTGGGTAGGTGCAAGCATATGTGTGTGTGTGTATACGCTGTGTGGGTGGGTGCATTCTTGTGTGTGCGCATGGGTGGGTGCACACATGTGTGTGTGTATGTGTGTGTGTGTGTCTGTGTGTATAAGCTGTGTGGGTGGGTGCATTCTTGTGTGTGTAGGTGGGTGGGTGCGTGCATGTGCGTGTGTATGTGTGTGCGCGCGCTACCTCCTGGGAATATCAGGTGGTGAGGTCCTATTTTCTCTTCCACAGTGTGACTCTTGTACACTGCCTGAAAGCCACAGGGAAGATCCATTATAAAGTAACAACAAAAAGTACAGTCTCCCATTTCCAAGCCTGGAGACACACTGAGGATACGGGGTACAGGCCCAATAATCTTACAAAAAACAAATGGCATTCAGTGAGAGGCAGCAGCCATGGTCTAGTGGCTAGACACTCACCTCAGGCCAGAAGGTCATGGGTTCAAATTGTACCCAAGATTTAAAAAAAAAAAATTTTTAAAAATAACCTTGACTCCTATGCAGACCCAGCCTAAAATGGGTATCAGGTAAAAGGTAAAATCCTGGAAAGTAAAGGCGGATGGCGTGATGTCAGTCACATCACTCACCAAGTGCCGATTGATCTATAAAATTTAGCTCTAGCCTTATTTGTCTAACACGCCAATGGGTGTGAAAAAAGGTTCTTTACAAAGTGATTGATGTTGTCAATATTACACTGGCTGCTTTTATTTCCCAGTGTATCACTGCTGACTTCAGGAATATCAAGTGGTAAGGCCGAAACCTCTTCCACGGTCTGACTCTTGTACTAAGTCTGAAAAACACAAAAAATACACTTTTTTTGTTGTTGTTGTTGCAATCTTGTGTCTACCACAGAAATCAAGCCTTAGCATCTGAGGATCATGCCACTGTTATAAACACATTCACCAAAGTCTAAGCCACAAAACTGCATCAGTCCAATTGAACCATGATTTGAAACTATTTCTGCTAGGTTGGCAGTAACAACAAACCTAGTTATACATCTTTTTTTTTTAATTGTGAGAATCATTTTTCTTTTAAGGTTTACCTTCTATAGGTAGAATCCAATTAAAATGAATGTGACTGATTCATACTTAAGGCAGCTTTTATTATCAGGCCACTGGTTGTCAGGAGTATGACACCATGTTGACAGCTCTTTGTGATTTCATTGAAGTAAATTTCTTAATGTGAAATCAAACATTAACGAAGGTACCAAGGCTATCTTCTGAATAACGGTTCCAAATTATCGAGGCAGAAAATATACCCTAACAGGGCCTCAGTCACGTGTCAATTGCGCACTTCTGGGAACTATATCGCCACCGGCGAGAGTCTCCCCCCACGCCACGGTGTGGATTGGGGTTAAAATAGATGTCTGGGACTCACAAGCAAATAAAATCAAGGCAGCTGCAGAAAATGTGGTAGCTGTTGCTCGTGAGTCCCAGCCATCTAGTTTAGCCCCAATCCACGGGAGTGGCTGTGGCGGAAGTGCGCAATTTAAGTTGCCGGAAGTGTGCAATTGACACGTGACTAAGGCCATGTTAGGGTATATTTTCTGCCTCGATAATTTGGGACTGTTATTTGGAAGATAGCAGGTACCATAAAAAAAATAAAAAAAAAGGGAAAAGACATAAAATAAAAAAAGAAAAAAAAAGGAAGAAAGGTAGGAAAGTTTGGGGGGGGGGGGGGGGGGATAAGAGTGAAGGGATGGAGAGAAGAAAATTGAGAAGACAGAGAAAGGAAAAAAGAGGCAGAAGGGAGGGAGATATTAATAAAGCAAGTGTGAGAGAGTGTCAGTGTACAGGTCTGAGATCATAGGACAATGAAAGAGATGATAGCAGGAAATAGATGTTAGAGGACCAGATGACAATGAACACCATCAGTACAGAGACCCTCTGCTGGCTGCTGAGAAGGGGGAAGGAGCATACATGGGCAGCATCCTTGTCCAGATGAACCAGAACCCAGAAAGAAAAACAAAACAAACTATTAGCTTCTTCACAACACTCACCATTTGTAATAAGCTGGTTAGGTTCAAAAGATAACTCAGTCTCGCTGTCAGCCACACATCTGTACCGGGTTATCACAGTTCTGGAAAGTTAATGCCCAAATGTAAGATGGCGCACACCAGACTTTTATATTATCCTAAACAGACCTTGCTATGCTTTATTTTATATGGAAGTCTTCTTCTTCCTGTTCACGCTCACCAGCTGCAAACTCTGACAGAAAGTCCTGGTTGTTCATCCACTTCTGGACTTTGGTCTTGTTCCAGGACTTGAGTGTTTTGTGCACATCCATTTTACAGATCTGGTCTACTTGTGTGCAGACTGTTGGTTCCTCGCCTCTCAGGTACCGACTGTGATGTGAAGGTAATGTTGATCCTACCTATGTTGGCCAGGTGGGAACCTGTTTCTAGGCTGACAGAGAAGAGGTGTAGATAGGTGATGGCCAGTCTTAGCCCTGACCTCAGTGCACTACCATGTGTGGTTGGGCACCTCTGCATCTTATACAGAGGTCAAAGGGGGCTTAGCCTACCAGCATGGGTTAAACTGAGCACCAGCAACAGTCAGCAGAAACCCACAGAGATAGGAGTTAAAGAGAGCCGGACCAGACCAGGACCCAGAACCCCAAATACCACACCGGAGTTAGGAAGACAAAGACCAGGAATATCAGGTGTGACTTCACACCACAAAGAATAGGAATATCAGGTGTGACTTCACACCACAAAGAATAGGAATATCAGGTGTGACTTCACACCACAAAGAATAGGAATATCAGGTGTGACTTCACACCACAAAGAACAGGAATATCAGGTGTGACTTCACACCACAAAGAATAGGAATATCAGGTGTGACTTCACACCACAAAGAACAGGAATATCAGGTGTGACTTCACACCACAAAGAATAGGAATATCAGGTGTGACTTCCCACCACAAAGAATAGGAAACCAAATAAGATAGCAAAGAAACCTTGCTTCATTTAGCAGGCCTTCAGGTGGCTGAAAAAGGATCAAGTTTGGACTTTTGTGTTTATCAAATTGGAATTGGAACTGGAAACTGGGCTTAGCCTGAAGAAATAACTCATACTTTATAACAGAAACATTTTGGAATACTGCTAACAGCAAGTGGTAGAAAATGACAATTGGCATTACACTTAAATTAGAGGATGTGGAAATGAACATGTAAGTAGAATCCTGCGGATATTCTGGCCAAAGAAGAACACAAATCAAGAACTGTGGAGGAAAACAAAATGTTCACAACTGGCCAAAATTACACATGGAGGAAGATGGAGATGGCTTGGTCATGTCTACAGAATGCCACATGACACCCTGGCAAAAACAGCTCTTCAGTGGATGGCAGGTGGAGGAGACTTGGGTGTGTTCTAAAACGGCCACCAGATAATGTCCTGGAAAGTAAAAGAGGCTGACATGCTGCTGACCACACCAGCCATTGAGCCTAGTTTCATTTCCATGATATACCACTGATATGAAAAAAGACCGTTGTCCTTTATTTCCTCATCCTCATCCTTGGCTAAAGCTAATCTCCTCCACCAGTGTGCTCCTCTGCCCAAAGCCACTGGCACATGTGGGATGTCAGGTTTTGTGTACCACGCAGTTAAGAGAAAGACACAGACATTCATTACATTTGGTCCCTGTATGTGTTGTTCCAGGGCCCATTGTGGGAAAAACAAGAACAGACCCACTGCTTACCCAAAAACATGTTGAATGAGTCGACTAATCGGGAGTCGGAGTACATCTGCCTGAGAGGCAAGGAACCAACAGACTGCATGCAAATGAGTCAGACCTGTCAAATAGATGTGCACGCAACACTCAATTTCTGGAAGAGCACTAGAGTCCAGAAGTGGATGAACTACCAGAACTTTCCACTGGAGTTAACAGCCGGTGAACATGAAGAAGATGAAGAAGAAGAAGATTACATTTGAAGTATTACAAATATTGATTACCTGGGATACAACACAAACATTAATTACGTTTGAAATGGTGTAGATATTAATTACCTGAGAAGATGGCATAGGGATGAACTCTTTCAGTCCCAAGAAACCCATACATTCATGGGTTCCTACAGTAGTATTATTCAGTTCCATGATAGAGAATGCCTGTGACATAGGTTGCAGCACTCTCTAGGGGGTGTTGTGTGTTAGAGCCAGTTTCTAAATGTTTTCGTAGTGTTAAAAGCGCTGGCGTGCTTAAATATACAACACACAATATCAATGGCATTGCTGAACACCCCCATAGCAGTGTGCGAAAGTTGGGTGACTGAAGGTCGACCAATCAGAAGTGAGCTAGTGTGTATATGGGCAGTCTCTGGGAGGATAAAGTGGAACTAACCGTAGTATTTTCTATTTCTGTCAGTATCTATCTTGTACAGAACCGAGGAAGAATTAGGTTCTAGTATTTTCTGTAGACTGCATATAGTGTTCTGAACAAGAACAAGAATAGAGTTCGCTAAAACAAAGGGAATCTCTCGCCACAGAGAGTGATCAGCACTTGATGGTTGCTGTGGCAACAACACGACAGGCACCATTACTTCCCTGGTCATTTTCTAGTACCTATGTTAGGCCTTGGGAGTCCCCGTGGCGCAGCGGCTAGACGCTCACCACGGATCTGAAGGTCATGGGTTTGCTCCCTGGCGGAGCCAGACTTTTTTCAGAAATGACCTTGTCTGCCAGGTCGACCCAGCCTTGAGTGGGTACCGGGTGCAGTCCTGGGAAGTAAATGCAGCCGGCGTGAAGCTGACCACATAACCCATCTTGTGCCGATTGGTCTATAAAAATATAGGTCTAGCCTTATATGCCCTATACGTCTAAAGGCATGGAAAAGGGTCCTTTACTTTAATTACTTATGTTAGGGCTGGTTCATCTGAAAGCCTCAAGTTTAATTATTCAAATCTGCCCTGTGCACAAACATCTGAGAGATGGGCAAAGATATTAATTACATCTAAAGTAGTAAGGATATAATTTATTTTATGATGTATATATTGTCATATATCTGTGTTTGAGCTGAAATGCTATAGAAAGATTCTTAGAATATCTTGGACAAAGAAGAGGAGAAAGACTGACATCTTTAAAGATCTGAACATCAAGGAAGATTAGCTAATAAACAGCATCCTGTCAAGGAAGCTGAAATATTTTGGTCACATCAAGTGCAACGACAGATTGGAAAAAAATAATAGCAGAAAGCATGGTACCAGGAAGGAGGGGCAGGGGCTGACCAACATGAAGATCGGCACAGGCTAGAAGTGACTCCTTTAGTATGAAAGTACATGAGGCGGGAGAGAGAGCTAGGCACAGATGTTAATTACCTGAGAGATAAGCATGGACTTTAACTATATCTGAAGCAGCAGAAATATTAACTACCTGCGAAGTGGTTTTGAAGACAAACTGGTTGCACTGCCAGTAAGGCTTCCTTGCATTGATGTAGACCTGAGAAGAAAATACAATCACAAGTTATCTCACAGACTCCTCAACATGACACTGCTTTACTCCCTTCCTGGAGCTCAAAAATACAAAATATGATGCTTGCTTGCTCACTCTACCAAACCTATCTAGATCCTGTTCAAACTCTGCTATGTCAACTGAACAGAAACATCAAGTTTGTCTATTTAGGGGGGCTGCATGGACTCGAGGTATGGTGTCCGCCTCGAGTTCTAGAGGTTCTGGGTTCAATCCTCATTAAGGGCTGGGATTTTTGCACATGGACTTCTAGTAATTACCTCTAGTCTCTGGGTAGTGAGATCAGATGCCCATGTGCATTGCTGCACAGGTAAAAAAAATCCCTTGACAGTTGGAAATCGAAAAGAGTAGCCTAACGGCACTGTCCAGGCAAAAATTGGAGTTAAAACTCTACCCAAAGTATCTTAGGATCCTCGCTGGTACTACAGAGCCTGTGCACTGTGCTGAGCTTCTTCGGACTCAAGACTTGAGTTGGAGGAAGAATGGAGCACTAATGGGTTACTACCCATGTGCCATGATGTTAATCCGTTGTTCAAACCTCAAACCTGCCTATTTAGGTTGTATTTATACATCTTGCTGTTTGTTAACTTCTGTTTAACAGTTTCAGAATATGGGACTATGTTTAAATAACTCCTCTGAGGGCTTTTATGATTATTTTCTTTCTCTTGTTTTTGTATCTGTCTTGTTCTGGTGTCTGACAGTAACATTGCCAATGCAGACTGAAGCATCTGACAGTAACATTGCCAAGGCAGACAGAAGTTTTTCATTCTTCTCTGCTCTTTTGATTATTTTTTTCCTCTTGGATGTCCCCATTCCTCAAAACTTCTATTTCCCATTTCAGTGTCTGGTGATTCTCTGTTCATCTCTTCTCAAAATGTGTCCAACAGCGTCACCTTATCTGTTTTAGAACTGTTGATACTAGTGGTTGCCCATAAAGTTTTCTTATTTAACCCCACAATACCATTACCCAAAAAAACCATAATGGTAGGATATTAATTTCAGTATACCATATCTTTGTGCTCATTAAACAGCAATGGAAAAAAAAAAGTAAAATATATCAGTAGTGGGCCACTGCATGTCAATTTTGTAGATACAAGCAAAAACATGCCATGCCTAAAAAAAACAAGATCAACCACATATTTACTACAACCACTGGCAAGAACAACAAAGTGTAAATACACAACCACAGACAAGCATGCAGTGATTGCAAGAAAGCAATTTACAGATAAAAGCATGCAGGAGATAGCAAGCAAACACTAGCCAAGGTTCTCAAGAGGACTCATTATAAACTAATTTTAGGGGGTTGTTTGAAAAACATATTTACTGCTCATATCTGCAACCAGTGTTTCAACATATTCAGTACACATATCTGCAAGCAGTGTTTGAACATATTCACTGCACATATCTGCAAGCAGTGTTTGAACATATTCACTGCACATGTGTACAATCAATCTTTAAAACATATATTCAAAGTTCATATGACTTTCCCATTGGGGGGGGGGGAGTGGACCTGGGGGGACCATTGCTGTTTCTTTTCACTTCCACAAGGAATCAGAAGATTTATAGACTGAATACGAATAGTTAAACAATGGACACTGCATTATATAATAGTAAGGATCAAGTATCAGTCGAGAGACTCTGACTAATATAAAATCACAGACAAACCCCTGACTTTCCCCATTGGAGATCTTCCCTTCTCACACAACAAAGGGACACAAACAATTGCTCACATGAGTGATGACCTGCCTGGGACACCATTGCTGTTTCTTGCCTTGACACTTCCACTAATGGCAGGGGAGGAAAATCAAATCACAAACTAACCATGAACATCAAGTACTTTCTGTCTGCAATGTCACCTTAGAGACTCTGCACTAATATTAAACAATGGACACCTGCAATATAAGAAATAGCAAAAGACAGCCTTATTGTAATTTAATGATTATAATTTTTGTCCATAGCTTGCATGTGTATACACACAGGTAAATATAAAAATAATGTGTCCTCTAAGTGCTAAATGATTATTTTAAGAAAGCTGTTCTAAACATTCAGATCCCTGAAAAACCATATAGTTGTGTGAAAAGTAATAATTCACTTTGACTTATCTGGAACAGGAATTCGCCTATATACACACATGGTCTTCAAGAATGACTGCCAGGATTTTAAACCGTTTTTATAAAAGCTGTATTTAATGGATACAGACGTGTGCCAACCAGAGAGATGAATGGAGGCGGGTGATTTCTGCAGCAATGAACCTCAAGGCCTAGGAATGCTGAAGAAGAAGAAGACAAGAAGATGTGTGCTGTCGGCATTGCTTGAAATACAATTAGGAATTGACATCACAGCACTCGGAACACTCCCATAAGTGCTCAGTCCCCCATTTTTCAAGATATTTATGTAATAGTAAAGCTCAAATAAGCAGAACCTTATATCTCCCTCGCCAGGTGAAGCAGTAAAAGAGAAAGTGAAGGAAAAAAGAACGCCTGAATTTTCCTTTTTTTTTTTTTTTAGTGATTAAGATTAAGTAAATCACTAACAGCTGGACAATTAGTGAAAAATTATTTGGAAGCAGTGAAGATGTGTTTTTATAGATGGTTAGTTGTGTATCCTTTACAGGACGTTGCAGAACCAACCCCAACAGCCTCTGGCTGTTGTGTGGTTTTTCTAGGCAAATTTATGTTCAGTAGTTTGCCATTGCTTTCTGGACGGTCAGCTTTCTTGATACCACTGTTGAAACCAACGCAAGGGCATGGCCCACAGCTGGGATCGAACCCGACATCCCGGCATTACGAAGCACTCGCATCGACTTAGCCACAGAGCCGACTTTTACAGATGAATAATGAGAATACTCTCGACAGATAAACAAGAGTATTGAAGATGTTTTGAAAGAAACTAACTCATGAAGAGAACCGACTGTCCTTATCAGAAGGAGACAATCTACATTCTGTGGTCATGTCATGAGAAGAAGTAAACTGGAGCACATCATGGCCATGGGAAATCTGGAGGGGCAAAAAGACAAGAGGTAGACTGAGAGAGAAGATAGCAGACAGTTATTACATAACTGCAAGAATGAGCATCTGTGTCAGAACTGTTAGAAAGTATATGAGACAGAAGGACGGACATGAATACAAATTCTGCACGGCGTGGACTATAAGTGATTAATGTTGAATCTTGAATGAAGAGTCGACATCCCAGCACTCAGGACACTCCCATAAGTGCTCCGTCCCCATCTTCAGCAGCAGGGGAAAAGTTCCAATTTCAATGGCACCGGTAGCCGTCTGATTGTATATCCGTCTCATTCTTCCCCCTGAGTGTTGAGCGTCGGCCATATTCCCTGGTAACTCCTCGCAGCGCCATTCTCCTTTGACCGTAATGTTCTATATGCGCCTCCTCACTGTTCACTTGCTCCCAAAGGGCCCCCTCACAATATCTAACTTGTGGACTATAGGTGATTAGAAAAAGTTTACATCCATATGTTACCACAGGAAAGAAGCATGTTCTGAGAACTTTCATCTTTAGTTGCTTCCTGGTGTTGTGCCATAGTACTTTTGTATTTTACGGGAATTTACAGATAGTGAACACATTTTATGCCACACATTTTTGGGGGTCAAAATATTCCATGGTTTGCAGCCACACGTTACCATGGAAAAGATGCATAATCTGAGAATTTTTAATCGTCTACTGTTTACTGATGCTGCTTCATAGGCCCTTTAATTTGTTTGAAAGATTTATGAATAAGATTTTTGCCAAAAGACGCTGGTGTTGGATAGGACACACATTGAGAAAACCAGAGAACAATATAACTAGAATGTCTTTGTATTGGAATTCACAGGGGCATAGTAAAAAAACACATGGAGAAGGGAGCTGGAGAATGAAGTTAGAAAGATGGGGGAGGGAGGACATGGGGAGAGCTGCATGCAATAGCAAAGGATAGAACGACTTGACGTAAATTCGTGGAGGTGCTCCATTGGGGGCTAGAAAGGCAGAAGAAAGAAGAAGACATGCCATGCCTTTTTGGGTGATCGAAAAGGCTACATCTTCATCATTTAATCTAAACTAATATAAAACAAACAATCTGTTTATTCATATTAAGGAAACAAATATTTCCATGCTCTAAAATAAAAAAGCACCACAAGCAACACAGGGAATGAGGCAAAACAAAGCATTGCATATTTATAAAATGCAGACAAAAACCAGGGAACACAGAAATATAAAATACAAGTCGAATGCAAAATCTGACCCGGAATACCAAACAAAACTGAACTTAATAAAAGCTTATAATAAATAAAAGCTGCTTGACATCTGAACGACAATGCTTGTAAGCACAATTACTAACTATGATGCCACACAAAATTTCATACACTAATTATTAAAACAAAAACTGTTCCTGTCTGTCACACAAAATGTGTTGAGTAATGAGCACAAAGTGATGAGACATATACAAACAGACAAAGGCTAAAGTTATATGGTCAAGAAGACCTGTACTGAGTTTCATCCCATATGGCTCAGTCTCTCTCTGCAGAATGCTGGCCACCTGCCGAGAGTGTCAAACAAAGCACGGACACCGGAGCTAGTTACAAACCCGGAGTTTCCGTAAAAATTGAACCCATGAACCGAATGACACAGCCGTGAAATGAACCTGTGCTTTAAAAGCACGAGACAATTGGCTTGACCACCTCGCCACAGAGACTCACAGACAGACACACGCAGATAAATAGATGAGAATATTGCACACTGAACAGTTAAGGTAGGCACCACATGGTGTACATGAAGAGTTAAGGTAGGCACCATGTGGTGTACATGAAGAGTTAAGGTAGTCACCACATGGTGTACATGAAGAGTTAAGGTAGGCACCACATGGTGTACATGAAGAGTTAAGGTAGTCACCACATGGTGTACATGAAGAGTTAAGGTAGGCACCATGTGGTGTACATGAAGAGTTAAGGTAGGCACCACATGGTGTACATGAAGAGTTAAGGTAGGCACCACATGGTGTACATGAAGAGTTAAGGTAGTCACCACATGGTGTACATGAAGAGTTAAGGTAGTCACCACATGGTGTACATGAAGAGTTAAGGTAGGCACCATGTGGTGTACATGAAGAGTTAAGGTAAGCACCACATGGTGTACATGAAGAGTTAAGGTAGGCACCATGTGGTGTACATGAAGAGTTAAGGTAGTCACCATGGTGAAGCTAATAAGCCATCTGCCTTGCTCTACTTAATGTGTAGGTTCAATTTTAAATTGCATAATTTCAGTCGATTTCTTGGGAATTAGGAAGTTTGTGCATTGTGCGATGCTCTCAACAGGTGGTAGAAAAGAGAGACCAAGCCTATGGAATAAAGCTGTGTGCAAGGAAGTTGATTCTTAAGTTTTAAACACTTATTAGTCCTTGCATAAACTAAACATTAACATTTTAATATCACAAGTTACTATGTTGATTATTATGTTCATCATTTGATGGTGATCAGTTACTATAATCATTGATTACTATGTTCATCAGTTACTATGTTGAGTTATTACTATGTTCATCAGATACTTTGTAGAGTGATTACTATGTTCATCAGTTACTATGTTGAGTGATTACTATGTTCATCAGTTACTATGTTGAGTGATTACTATGTTAATCAGTTACTATGTTGAGTGGTTACTATGTTTATCAGTTACTATGTTGAGTGATTACTATGTTCATCAATTACTATACTGACCTATTACTATGTTAGTAAGTTACTATACTGAGTGGTTACTATGTTCATCTGTTACTCTCTCAACAATTGATTACTATGTTATCTCAGTTATTTACACTCAGTAGCTATAATGTTAATCAGTCATTACAATTATCAGTTACTCTCTATAGAGAGAAAACACATAAAGTTCTCATTAAGTTTAAAGAGTGAATGGGAATAATCAACAGAGAGAGGAGTAGCCTGGCACAACAGGAATAAATGTAAAACAACAGTGCATTTTTTTTCTTCTTAGCAAACAAACTTTACCACACTCAAAGTTGTACAACTTACAAAGCTGGTGAGTCACCACCAGACAAGTTTAGGTTGAATCTTGAAGCTGTGGATTACAATTATAAAAGTCAGTTACAAATGTTGGTAATGTTAAAAAAGTCATCAACATCTGTTGGTAATGTTACAAAAATAGGTTACATCTGTCGGTAATGTTACAAAAAGTCCGTTAAGTCTGTCGGTAATGTTAAAAAAGTCTGTTACGTCTGTTGGTAATGTTACAAAAGTCAGTCACATCTGTCGGTAATATTACAAAAGTCAGCTACATCTGTCGGTAATGTTACAAAAGTCGCCCGATAAAGCTACAGGCCCAGCACCCCCAAATGGGAGGAAGCGTCTGTGCAATCAGATCAATATCGTGGATTGAATCCAGTCCAGTAGCTTTGGCCACATTCAACTTAGGGTTTTCTTTTGGGGCATTACAAAGTACAGGCCCCAGCACCCCCAGTGGGATGAAGAGCTGTGCAATCGTACTCAGTCCTTTGGCTAATCAACTTAGGGTTTTCTTTTGGGGCATCCTCGACTCAATCACTTTATTTCCCATTTTTAATGCCTGTTTGGTGACTCCCTGTTGGTTTTCTCTCAGGATGTGCCCGATGTAGTGCTTTCTTCTCTGTCTTGTAACTGTGTGTTTTACAGCATACACACATTTGCAAAAATCACCTTCAATTTTTTTTTTCACAAGGCAAGCTGGTGTAAAAGCGAGAGAAAGCAGTGCCCTCGCTGGCAGCGACTATCAGGAATAGGCCATCTATGGACAGGAGAGACATCACCAATGCCATAAGAGAGCGTAAACGCTGCGAAGTTTTCAATTTCATGGAAAAATGATTCTTCCTTAAACAGACTGCATACCTTGGGTGTACCAACTGGTACAGCAAGACAAGAAACCCATATGGCAGCCAATCATCATTACTTCAACCATAAAAGAATGGGAGTTAGCCTAAAACACTTAGAGACATAGGAGGAGATCGGAACACTTATGGCCATGTCTGAAGTGTGACAAAGAGATCTTTATATGAACAATGAAAATATTCAACAAACAGGTAACAACAAATCAGCAGTTTCTATTCATTTCTCTTTGCATAAACACACTGTGTTATGTAACTTTAGGTGTATAATTAGAAATGAACAAAAAGAAAAAGAATTGAGGAAGAGAAAAATAAAAATAAGAAGAAGCAGGAGGATGAAAAGGAAGCAGAAGGAGGAGGATGGGAAGAAATACAATTACAAGAAGAAGAAGAAGAAGAAGAAGAAGAAGAAGAAGAAGAAGAAGAAGAAGAAGAAGAAGTTAACCTGCTGCAACATATAACAAGATCTGCAGTAATCTGAACTATTGTGCTGACCGAACCTACCTAGTGCATTGACATTTGAGTAGGCAGCAGGTAGTGGTTCTTTCAAAGGTGGTGACCGCAAATTGGCAAGGTCAATGATGGTGGGAGTCATACCGCCTCCTGTGGCACGTTGAGACACATTGCTTTTTGCAGACGCCAGAGACTCTGTACTCCCAGCTGTGTTAATGTTGCTTTCAGAAACTAGTGGACGTAAAACAAAACTGCATTTTAAAAATTTATTAAATTTTTTTGGGTTGAGGGGATAATTACAAAAGCTATAAATAAGGCATGATGCGCATTGGTACTGAAAAGTTCATTAGTATTTGTTGGTCTGTATGGATGTCAACTGTATATACACTGCAAGAGGAAGTAACTGCAAGAGGAAGTAACTGCAAGAGGAAGTAACTGCAACAGGAAGTAACTGCAAGAGAGTAAAGTGAGTAAAGGACCTTTTTTTCAGGTCTTCAGGAGTATCAGGCATATAGGGCTAGACCTCCATTTTATAGACCCATGGGCATTCAGTAGGTGATGTGGTCAACATCATACAGGCCGCCATTACTTCCCAGGAATGTACCTGGTACCAAGCTGGGTTAACCTCGGCAGCAAAGTCATTTTTTGTGCGTAAAGTCAGGCTCTGTAAGTACCTGAAACCATGACCTTCTGATTTGCAGGCAAGCGCCCAGCTGCTACCACACAGTGACTTCCAAAATAAAGGAAAGGTTTTTGAAAAATTACAGAAACTTCTAGACAACTGCTTGTATCATCATTTATAAGACAAAGAAGGTGGTAGCCTATGCCTCCAGTTACACATACACCCAAAAACTCCAGTTACGTTATGAACATTCCACGCCTCCAGTTATACTAAGAACATTCCACGCCTCCAGTTATACTAAGAACATTCCACGCCTCCAGTTACACTAAGAACATTCCATGCCTCTAGTTACACTAAGAACATTCCATGCCTCTAGTTACACTAAGAACATTCCATGCCTCTAGTTACACTAAGAACATTCCATGCCTCTAGTTACACTAAGAACACTTCATGCCTCTAGTTACACTTAGAACATTTTATGCCTCCAGTTACACTAAGAACATCCCACGCCTCCAGTTACACTAAGAACATCCCACACCTCTGGTTACACCAAGAACATTACATGCCTCTAGTTACACTAAGAACATTCCACACCTCCAGTTACACTAAGAACATTATACACCTCCAGTTACACTAAGAACATTCCACGCCTCCAGTTACACTAAGAACATTCCACGCCTCCAGTTACACTAAAAACATTCCACGCCTCCAGTTACACTAACAACATTCCACGCCTCTAGTTACACTAAGAACATTCCATGCCTCCAGTTACACTAACAACATTCCATGCCTCTAGTTACACTAAGAACATTCCACGCCTCCAGTTACACTAACAACATTCCATGCCTCTAGTTACACTAAGAACATTCCATGCCTCCAGTTACACTAAAAACATTACACGCCTCCAGTTACACTAAGAACATCCCACGCCTCCAGTTACACTAAGAACATCCCACACCTCTGGTTACACCAAGAACATTACATGCCTCTAGTTACACTAAGAACATTCCACACCTCCAGTTACACTAAGAACATTATACACCTCCAGTTACACTAAGAACATTCCACGCCTCCAGTTACACTAAGAACATTCCACGCCTCCAGTTACACTAAGAACATTCCACGCTTCCAGTTACACTAACAACATTCCACGCCTCTAGTTACACTAAGAACATTCCACGCCTCCAGTTACACTAAGAACATTCCACGCCTCCAGTTACACTAAGAACATTCCACGCCTCCAGTTACACTAAGAACATTCCACGCCTCCAGTTACACTAAGAACATTCCACGCCTCTAGTTACACTAAGAACATTCCATGCCTCCAGTTACACTAAAAACATTACATGCCTCTAGTTACACTAAGAACATTATACACCTCCAGTTACACTAAGAACATTTCACGCCTCTAGTTACACTAAGAACATTCCACGCCTCTAGTTACACTAAGAACATTTTATGCTTGCAGTTACTCTAAGAACATCCCATATCACCAGTTACACAGACAAATATTTCATACCTCCAGTGTTAGTGGTCAGCACCGGTGCAGGCTTGAGCTTCATTCTGTTGGCAACAGCATTCGGATGCACTGGGGCTTGGTTTGCATAGATTCGAGATGGTTGGGTCGGTGTTGAATGATTCGAACTGCGACTAATACTTGACCGAAAAGAAAGATCACTTGAATTGGTACCATGCAAGATGGGGGGCTTTGGCCGGTCTGAGTTTGGAAGAACTCTCGAATCACAAAGTTCTGCTCCTTCTGGTGGGTTTTTAAATATCTGAACAGAAAAATAATATTACCTTTATTATAAAAGCATAAAAATAACATCAACAGATTTGGCAGAATTAAAGAAAGCATTCATTCTGAATTAATTCTGCACAATGGCTTGGTGAGAAAACATCACCGTAGGCATTCAGGCAAGCATCCCACTGCTTAGGTAGGTGGTAAATGTTGCTTGCAAAAAAATAAAAAAGGATTGTGGTTGCTCACTGAACCAAGTGTTTACTACATTCATTATATATGCATCTGTGTGACATCCATGGTACCTACTCTGAACTCAGCTTTCAATATTTCAGTTTCTTACAAACAACCTTCTGAACTGTCCCAACTGACACATCCAATTTTTGCATGCTAGCAAATGTAAGCTTCAACAATGGGTTCCCCAGTACTGTATCGATTCTGGCAATGTTTTTTTTTTTTTTTTTTCTAATGCTACAATATGCGCTTGACCTGGCCATGGAATATCTGTTGTGTACTCACGACTTTTCTGAAACATTCACGACCAGTCTGTTAACTGTTGTCTTTAACACTCGTCTGATACTATTTGTAGGCTGTATCCTTCAATGAATGTCCACTACTTGATATTTTTCAAATAAAATAAACTGAATCACTGCTCTCTGAGCCTCTTTGGTTAGATTACTAATCAACCCGACCATGTTCTCAATGGGCGGAAACAGAACATCATGGAACAACATGTATGTGCTCTTTTATTCAGTGGTCAGTACTAATCGCATGGCTATGAGATGATCAGGTCCCTCTTCTTCTTCTGCGTTTATCCAAAGATGTAAATGTGTTGTGCCCATGACTGCCATATTTGCGCTTTTCTGTCGCACATCCTACTTCTGCAGTATTCGTTGCCCGGGTTATCCTTCCAGCTATCATGTTCAACACACACAATTATGATTGGTGCAGAAGGAATGGGGTTTCAAATGAGTGCTCCTAACAAACAGATTCTTTTAAAGCCAAAGTAGGAAAATTATACCTCTTCATAATTCTGAATAAGAATTTCAACGACAATATTGCAAAACTTGATGTCCAACACAGCGGCCATGGTCTCCTCCTCTGGCCTCATCAATGACGGCCCAAAACACACACCCAAATTGGCCACAGTCATTTTATTCTCCTCACTTTCATTAGCAATCCTGTAAACATCAAACAGATATGTGTAACTTGCAATGAAAGCATAACAATAACACTGAAATACAATACTGCTTTAATACATTAATTATTGGGAAGCTGAGGTATCTCAGTGACCAGACACTTGCCAGCTAATGGGGGTTCATAGCAAAGTCAAATGGACGTGGCTTAGTGCAGCGAAGCCTTGCATATAATATCACAATGTCTGGTTTGAGAATGGAGGTGGAGGCAGTCTTTGCTGTCTTCTGCTGGCTCGAGAATCAGCTGTACACACATGACGTAATTGTAACTGACTCACAAAGCACCTTGAAAAAGGTGAAGATAGGCATGCTTCATGCAGAGGGTAAGCATTACTTCAGAGGTCCCAGATAGTTAACATCCTTTGAATATTTTTTCCAGGTGATACTGGTGTGTTGGGAAATGAGCAGGCAGATAGACTGGCCAGCTCTGCACCACTTGGGGGTGAACTGATGTATGACAAGCTAGATGTTGTGAGGGCCCTTTGAGCACGAGTGGACAGTGCGGAGGTGCAGTTAGATTATTACGGTATGAGGAGAAAGGCGCTGTGAGGAGTTACCAGGGGATGTGTCCGACGCTCAACACTCAGGGGAAGAATGAGACAGAGATAGAATCAGATGGCTACTGGTCCCATAGGAATTGGAACTCTTCGCTTGCTGCTGAAGATGGGAACAGAGCACTTATGGGGGTGTCCTGAGTGCTGTGATGATACTTAATTCAACATTCAACACTTGTCTGCTGGCCAAAAGATCATCCTGCGTTCTAATCTAGTCCCAATTACCCCCTCCTCCCCCCACCCCCCACTTTCCCACAACAAGCCTGTCGACTAAATAGAGGTGTTTCCTCTGAAGTCAGAGTGCATCTACCTGAGAGGTGAGAAACCAACAGATAAGCCAGATCTGTAAAAGGGAAGTTCCCAATTAGCAGACTCTTATGACATACTTGTTGGGGAGGCAGTGGGTCTATTTTTGTTTTTCCCCATAAAGGGGTCCTGGAACCCACACAGTGATCTGTGTGTCGATGAAAGCCACACTAAATGCCCATCACTGCTCTATGTGAAAAGTTAAATTGGCTGTTTTTAATTATTGTACATTTTGACATAACAGGTCATTTTGATATGATAGTCCATTTAGACTTTTTGATTTATCTAGAAAAGTGTATACATAGTCTATCCTGACAAACTGTTATGCAGCCTATTTTGTTAATTTATAAAATAATACATTCTGATAATCTGACAAGAAAATCAATTTTGAAAATCTTTTATGATAACAAATTCTGATAATCTGGTATGATTATCCAGTTTAATAATCTAATTCAATGGTCCATTTTTTATAGCCTATTGTGATTATCTGATCGGACTGTCCATTTTTATAAGCTGATAATCTATGACTACACACACAAATTTAAAAAAAACTATCTTAGAAATTGCCAACTCACCTTTTTAAATGTCCTATCAACAAATCTAGCATTTCAAAGTTGCGTTTAGGCAACTGATGTACATACTTGTGAACATCTAATATTCTCAAGGTTTTACTTTCCTGCTCTGTGGAGTATCAGAAAGTTAGTCAGCATTTAAAACATCAGTTGGGACTTCCATTTTCAAAATGGCGGATAGCAGCGGTGTTTATTTTCGCTGGCTGTCAATTCTCTCGGGTTATTCTGTTTCATAATCATGGACTGATGTTTTGTGTGCATTTCCAACGCAGGATACTGTGTGTTTTTCGTGGGAACAGCGTGTATTGTGGTTGTGCTGTGTCGGGGCGGGATAGTGAACTACAGTTTTGACGGCCTCGACCACGCTGCCTTCGCGGCGGTCCACTCGGGAAGACAGAATCTCGTCAGCAGGGGACTGCAACTGTCTAGAGAGCCAACTCGATAAAAGCTGTCCCCAGAAATGGAATATGTTAACCAAATATTTGGTGGGGAGGAATCGACACTTACGGTTAACTCAAAGGTCATGATCAAAACATCAGTTAAGTGTAATTGTTAACTTCTTCATTATGTAGACATTATTATTATTATCATCATCATCATCCTGTCGTGCCATTATATGTTACATAGGGCTCACAGACTAATTTCCCCCCCCCCCCACTGCCACTTCTGCCTGCCAGTCACCCCTTCTGCAGTGCAGGTGGGGAGTCTTCGAGGATTTAGGGCCACATGGCTAGTGCTGTCGCCATGGTCTGTACAGGATAGGATTTTATTTTTGTCCTGGACACAGAACAAATCCACAACCTTTTGTTCTGTGTCGGAGACAAAAATAGCCCAGGATTCGAACATGGGTCTCCCACATGAGAGCCCAGCATTCTTAACCATTCAGCCAGTCACTTCTATCCTCAGCAATCCAATTCAATATCATGGATGGAATCTAGTCCAGCAACTTTGGCCTCTCTCATCACCGTTCCTTTTAGAGTTTCTTTTGGGCGTCCTTGCTTCCCCAATCCTTTTTTTTTTCTTATCTAAGTGCCTGTTTGATGATTATCTGCTTCTTTTTTTCTCAGGATGTGTCCAACACAGCACCTTCTTCTCTGTCTCTTAAAACTGTTGTTACTTGTGGTTTACCAGTGATTTCTCTTATTTCTTCACCCCTCTTAAATTCACCCCATTTTATGTTTAACAGGGCTAATAATAAAAAAACCAAGGTCAACGCAAGGTATGGAAAAGTTGCACGCAAACACAACCAAATGCTTCAACCAAAGTAAAGAAATGAGCTTTCTGTATCATCATCATCATGTGCCCTGCCAACTGGCGTAGGCACTCATGCGTCTCCACAGATCACGATCCCTGGTTGCCTGGAACAGCTCTCTTGATGATATCCCTCCATGCCATCGTTTCAGCCCATCCAGCATCATCTCTCTTGGTCTTCCTGTATACATGATATGATATAATTAGCCCAGCTGTTTTGCCTGTTGAGTTTTCTACTCACAGTCTGTGCTGTATTTAGCACTCCGTTGATAAAGACTTTCGTCAAAATGTACGGTTGTGTTTGCCCGCATCTTTTCCATTCCCTCCATTGAGCTTTCTAGTCATATTTTGTGTTATATTTAGCATTTCTTGCAACAAGCTCGACTGCAGTCACCCAGTATTTACATCATTACTTTAAAAAACTTGCAGACATACTCAGGAGGAGATCGGAGCATTTATGGTTATGTCATGTGTGATAAAGATGATCTCTAAAATGAACAATGAAGGAGATGGCTCGTCACCAGCTCTCCTGCTTCATGCAATCACCTGGCCAAGGTGCCTTATGCGTCCTGTGCCCCACTTTCCTGCTGGTCGGCCCCTGTTTCACTTATCCAGTAACTTAAGCAGATCAAAGTTTTGATAAAAAGGTGCATTAAAGGTTGTTTTCTTTTAAGCTCACATAAAAAAGGAAATAACATACAATGTAACTGTACTTACTGGCAGCTCTAATAAAACTTTCATGCAGACGAAAAGTCATAAGAGGTTCTGGCAGTGATCTGTGATAGGAAATTTAATATATGATAAAGAAAGTATTGAAAAGTTTTTTTTTGTTAAGTTACCTCTGTATCAGGGAGCACCCATGGTGTAGCGGCTGGACACTCACCTTCAGATCTGAAGGTAGTGGGTTCAAATCCAAAAAGTGATTAAAAAATTTTTTTTTAATTTTTCAAAAATGACCTCGGCTCTCAGGTCGACCTAGCCTTAAATGGGTACCAGGTAAAGTCTTGGACAGTAAAGGCGGCTGGCGAGATATTGACCACATTACCCATAGAATGCCGACTGGGCTATAAAATATAGTCTAGCCCTAAACGCCCAATACACCTGACGGTGTGTTAAAAGGTCTTTTTACTTCTGTATCAAAATTTTTAACAAAATGATTACTGACTGTGCTTCCTACATTAACATGTTTCTTGCCGCAGTATATTCTCAGGTATGACTGTGTGTAACCAGAGGGGCTTTGGCCGGCTCAGTACACTCAGCGGAAAGGCAAGACGGACATATAGTCAGACTGTGACCGGTACCATAGTAGTGGAATTCTGCACAGGCTGCTGAAGATGAGGACGGAGCACATATGGGAAAGCCGCGAGTGCTGTGATGTCCATTCTTGACCCAACTCAACTCATTCTAGTTATGAAGACTTTGTGCAAAAAATGAAGTCAAACAGAGAAGCGGGGAGAAAAAGGTACCCACCTAAGATAACTTTTTACAGCACTGGTAATTGTTTTTGTTTCCCAAACAGAAGGGTCATCGTAGCTTAACTTTTCTGCTTTCTTCGGATCTGCAAACAGAAACATCATACAAATGTACGTACATCACTCAGCTGTATATTTTGTTAGCTTTATATTGGCGTAACACATTCAAACATTTGTGCACCAATAAAGTATTACAACTTTTAACTAAAGTTATGCTAACTTTCAGCTCAGCAGCTAAGGAAACATGCAAAAGGTAATATTTTGACTAGTAATAAAAAGTGTGCACAGAGTCAGAAACAAAACAAAAATGTTCTTCTTCATGTTTACTGGCTGTACACTCCAGCAGAAGTCTTTGGTCTTCTTCCGGAACTGAGCTTTGTGTATACATGATACGAAAAGTGGTTTTAAAGAAGAATGCTTAAAATTCCTTGCACAGCCAAAAAGAGTAACCCAGACGCTTTGACACCGACAACTTATCAAAAACAAAAGAAAAAGTCATCATTTTTAGTCAAGTTATGAGAAGAGGAAAATAAGAACATGTTATGACCACTGGAAAGATCTGTGGAAAGAGAGACAGGGGAAGACATCACAGGGAGAAATCACAGCCTAGTTTTAAACAAGCCAACCACCTGTTTAAGGGGTGAACATAGAAGAAGGAGAAGAAGAAGAAGTAGAAGTAGAAGGAGGAGGAGGAGAAGAAGAAGAAGCTGGACCACTGTCTCAGCAGGCAAACGTATTATCTACTATGCCATTGCAGCTTTACAACTGAGGATATAGTGGTAATAGATTGCAGGCTGAGCTAAGATATCTGCCTTTCTCTACAGCTACAAATCTCTATCACTGATTACAAAAATAACACACCAGGGTATATTGTAGAGTTAGAATTCTACTCAAACCAGCTTTATCATCATAATTATCTTGTTGTGCTATTTTATGTCTTATATGGCTTGCAGTTTAATCCTAAATTCCATGAATTTCCATGAGCAGGCAGACAGATTGGCTGAATCGGCACCACTGGGTGGTGAATCGATACATGACAAGGCAGATGTGGTCAAGGCCCTTTGGAAACAAGCAACGGAATCAGTAGAGGAAGAAGATTATTATGAGGCACCTGGGTGTAACTAGAGGGTCTGGCCAGCTCACTACATTCTTAAGAAAGGCAAGACGGACATATAACCAGATTATGACCGGTACCATCAGTATTGGAACTGTGCGCTGGCTGCTGAAGCTGAGGACGGAGCACACATGAGAATGCCCTGAGTGCTGTGATGTAAATTTTTGACTCAACTCAACTCCTAAATTCCATTATATAATGAATCCTTTCTATATCATGGACAGAAACCAGTTCAGCACCTTTGACCTCTCTTATCCATGTCTGTTCTAGGGTTTCTTTTGGACATCCTTGATGCCTTGATCCATTTGTTTCTTACTTCAGTGCCTGCTTGGTGATCCTCTGCTCACTTCTTCTCAGGATGTACACAGTTTAGTGTTATCTTTGTCTTATAACTTATTCTTTTTCTTCTTCTTCTTTGCGTACACCAGCTGTAAACTCTGGTGGAAAGTTCTGGTTGTTTGTCCACTTCTGGACTGCAGTCCGGTTTCAAGACCTGAATGTTGCCTGTGCATCCGTTTTACAGATCTGATACATTTGTGTGCAGACTGTTGGTTCCTTGCCTCTCGGGTAGATGCACGCTGACTTTGAAGGAAGCTCCAAATTAGTCGACTCTTAATATGTGCTTTTGGGTAGGCAGTGGGTCTATTCTTGTTTTTCCTATAATAGGGCCCCGGAACCCACAAGAGGTACTGTTTAGACCAGCTTAGCCTGGCTTTAACTGCCAGGGTCGGAATGTCTAATGAACATTCTGTAGAAACAAGTCCCTTTTAATGGGAAAAAAATTGCATATTAAACTTGCTATACTACTAATCACAGGCTTAAAAGTTGTCCCCATGTGGAATGTAATTTTTTTGTTATTTGAAGTCCCATCCTGGCTTCTGCCGAGGGCCCTGAATACAGCCGAGGCATAGATATGGCCTAGCCATAGATATGGCCTAACGGCTGAAAGGGGTTTCTCTCCATGGGTGATCCTCATCCGCATAGTGGCACTTTGTGTCTCTGGGTGTTTAACTCTTGTGTGATGTCCTGGTGGGGTACAACTACCTACAGGTGCCATGGCAGGTTTGCCAAACAAAGACTATTGATATAACTTGATGGATAGAGGGCACAACCGATTATGCAACCACATGTACACACAATTCAGGATAGGCGTATCAGCCATGTGCACCTGTGAAAACTGTGGAAAGGTGCCCCAGACAGCAGACCATGTACTCCAGGACTGCACTGAATTTGACATATTGAGGCAAACCTTTTAGCCAAAAGGAACAACAGTGGAACGTAAAGTCTATGGACCACTGAATGAACTAAAAAAGGACAATGAAATTTATACGAGAGACAAAACTGCTGATAAAGACAACATATTTCAGAAGAAACGAAAGAAAAAAAAGGTAAAGTCGGGAGATGTGAACCAGCGTGAGATGTGAACCAGTGTCACTGCACACGGTTATAAACTATAAGTAGGGACAGCTGATAAGAAACTGTCCGCCTGTGTCGCCGTCTGCAGGGAGCTCCGTAGCTACAGTGACGTTCCTTCATTTATCCCTGAGTGTTAACTCTGGTACCCATTTCCTAGAGGCTGGGTGAACCCTGGAAACCGTCCGGTTTCGAACGAAAGAAAAAGATATGATGGATATGCATATTATTTACATTAGTTAGCTATGTATCCTTTTCAGAATGTTGCAGAAGCAACCACAGCATTTTTTGAGGAAGGGCTGTTTTGTGATTTTACTTTGCAATTTTTCATTCAGTAGTTTGACATTGCTTCCTGAATGGTCAGCTTTTGATAACACTTCAGATGCAGACAATTACATAATATGTAATGCATAAATAACATAATCACCTAGTGGCAAACATCTGTATCTGCCTCTTAAATTTATACTCATCATCTTGTGCCGTGCCAGTAAGCGTAGGCTATGTTTCACCTTCTCACCAGAATCATGGGTCAGTTCACACTGTTTTTGTCCAACCCCCTTCAACTATCTCTTTGTCTTCCCCTTGCTCTCTTTCCATCAACCTTGCCAGCTGTCACCAGCTTATCGAGTCCACTCCTTCTCGTCTGTCCAAGAAACACTGACTGTCTATCTAATACAGCAGTTCTCAACTTGCCGGGTGTGACCCTTTTTTTTTAGGTCGAACGACCCTTTCATAGGGGTCACCTAAGACCATAGGAAAACACATATTTATTGAAGTTATGAAGGAAAATAGTTTAGGGGGTCGCCACAACCTGAGGGAACTGTTTTAAAGGGTCGCAGCATTAGGAAGGTTGACAGCAACTGGTCTAATCTATATAAAACATAACTTTTTTGGATGTTACAAGATATGGACACTCAGAACAATGAATTGCTAGATTCTTACCTAAGGCAATTTTGAGAAGATTGTTGACCTTTGAGCTAACCCCTACCACTCTGTACAAGCCCTGCTCTTGAAGACCTAAGAAATCAGATAAACACAAACATTATTATTAACTAACTAACTTACTCTCTCTTTTTCTGTGCACACACACACATACACACACACACAAACTGATACTATTATAAATTCCAAAACAAAAAACTGGAATGTTTCTGGAAGGCAAAAGCTTAAAATTTGAGCTGGCTGAAGTTCTCTAATCATTTCATTCTACAGTTGTATGTTATGTGTCTTGTCTTCTTCTTCATCTGCCCTTCATCACTCATTGGAGCACAGGCCCTGAACCAACTCATGCCAAGATCTGTACATGTTTATACCATTTCCTCTTTTTCGCAAAAATGGTGTCTCATAGAACTCTGGTGTGTTGTTTTGTCTTAGGGTAAGACCAAGGAAAGGAAAGTCTTTGCTTTAAAAAAAATTTTTTTTTTCAATTTAAGAAATCTTCTTTGTTCTTTCCCACAACTTTGTTTTTTTGGCAGTTGTTCGTCTTAGCTAGTGCATGATATGTATTGCAGAAACATCACATCTCGAATATCTCTGTACAGCTTTCTCCGTTATATTATACTTCCCACAATTTGTTTATCTGGCAATTGTTCACTCTAGATAGTTTTTATTATTATAACACCATCATCATCATCATGTAGAACTTTGCTTTCATCATGGTCTGTCTGAAAGAAACACGGTCTCTTGCCACCTCTCCCACTTTGTATACCTTCATATCCTTTGTCCCTGCCCCTCCATCCTGATACCTTGCCTTCTTTTTCTTTATGTTGTAACACACTTCAAATATTTCTACACAGTTTCTTTGTTCTATTATATTCCCCACAATAAGTCATTTGGAAACATCAAGAAATTAATAGTGAGTTCTTTGGTACTGAAAGAGTTGAGCAACTAACACATACAATCCAAAACTAGCAGACTACAGACCTCTACTTTCAATGGCAGCTATAGACTTGCGTATAAAGGTGAAACCAATGTCATCAAGCATTGCTGAAACAAAGAAAACATGTGTCAGGTTGATATCCATGGCTGCTGACCTTGATCTAAGTAATATTTTCTGCACATCTAAACACAGTAACTGAACATTTACAGATTCTTTTTCATCTTCTTCTTCCTCCTCCTCCTCTTCTTCTCCTTATCCTCTTCTTCTTCTCCTATTCCTTTTTGTGTTTTTTTGTAAGATTACAGAGAAACACAACCAACTCATGTTAATCCATTTTAAAGTCTGGTTAGATTTCGAAGCTTCATTTTTTTCTACAAGATTATATAATCAGTCTCACGCTAACCCTTGTCCTTCATAAGTCTTTTGGCTATTTGGTTTTGGCAACTATTACACTCAGTAATTTGTCAGTTCTTGCTGAAAAGTTGGCATTTAATCGTTGCAATGCAGCCTGCTGCCAAATCGCCTGCAGCTGGAATCCATGTACTTTGAGATTACAAAGCATCTTCGCAATGCCTAAGCCACAGAAGGTCACATCCATAGTAGGCTATAGTATTAACATTCTTTGCATTCCATGCAGGCCCCTACAACACACTCGACCAGATTCAGTCTTCGGGTCATTATGGAGGATAGGCAGTTAGCTGTTTTTAGTCAAGGCAAGTGCTTGCTTCTGACAATAGTAGGCCGTTGCATTTTTCTCGATATTTAGAGTGAAAGGATAGTTTCATCGCCAACCTACTGAGCTAAGTTGATAGCGCAATACTATAAAGGGCTGACTTCTTTTGGAATGGCTTTTCCACTGTGCCCAACATGGTTTATGTTGTAAACTTTACATTCACAAAATGGAAAGTGGCCTGTAACCACAGAACTAATGGTGTCTTATGTGAATAATCAAGTGTGCAACTACTGATCTATTGTAACCGCTGCTTCCATCGAAGGTCAACTGCCTTTCAAGTGTCAGACTGTTTGTGTTAGCACTTCTGATGGCTGCTTTTTGAATTCAATGAGTGTGTATGCTATTGCATTTGCCGAGACTACAGTCTGCAAACATTTTTCCACAATAGACAGCAATGATGTCAGTGGTTTTCATTGGCACAGGAATGGTGTGCAACTATGGGGCAACCCAACTTTTATGAAGATGGAACTGTGGATACATGATTATCTGACCAAAATCACTTTAGTTAAATAAATAAATAACTTAAAGCTACTGAACAGTTTTGCTTGCTTCTACAATCACATGCTGTAATTGTAACCGACTCACAGAGCGTGTTGAGAAAGGTGGAGACACGCATGCTCCGTGCAGAGTGGCAAGCGTCAATTCAGAGGTCCCGGGTAGTTAGTGCCCTTTAGATATTTTCTCCAGGTCATGCCGGTGTGTTGGGAACTGAACAGGCAGACTGGCCTGCTCTGTACTACCTGGTGGTGAATTGATGTATGACAAGCTAGATATTGTGAAGGCCCTTTGGGAGCGAGTGAACAGTGAGGAGGTACAGACAGATCGTTATGGTCCGAGGAGAATGGCGCTGCGAGGAGTTACCAGGGAATCTGGCAGAGGCTCAACACTCAGAGGAAGGGCAAGACAGATATACAATCAGACAGTTACTGGTGCCATCAGAATTAGAGCTCTTTGCTTGTTGCTGAAGGTGGGGATGGAGTGCTTATGAGAGTGTCCCGAGTGCTATGATGTTGATTCCTAATTCAACACTGCTTGCTTCTTTGCAATATAAGGAGTAAGTCGGTTGCACATTCTTTACCAGATGTTGCAAACCAAAAACCAGCATTTGTGGGCTTTTTGCCTTGCAGTTTTACACTGCCTAGTTTGCCATGCCTGCTAAATAATGAATGCTCATACCGCTGTCATAATCTTCAAAAGTGATCTGCGTCCATGTCCCCTGCGAGGGAATCGAAACTGGTATGTCAAAATTATGAAACTGCATTTATAAATCTATAAACCAGAGCAATGAAAATAAAAAGCAGAACAAACAATAAAACAATAAAGTGGTTAATTTGTTTTTCTTTTAAATGGCAAGGGAAAAACAAACACTCACATTCTTCAGGTCGAACATTATGCACTGTGTATGTCTGAGGAAAATGATTATTGTGAAATTAAATGCAAGAGACAAAACAAATACCATAATTTGTCAAGGTATAAGATGCCCATGTATAAGACAACTTATAATTTTTAAACCCAAAATTAAGAAGTAAACGTCTTAAACACAATCTGTCTATAAGACCACCCCCAATTTTAAGCTTTACAAAACCTGTCTTATATACAGAAAAAAATGACATGTCATTTGACTACAGAGATTCAAAACTGTATGTTAAAAGTTATCTGCCTTTACAGGACTCTGCTAATGAGCCCCAGAATTTATGGGCTGCTGTGTGATTTTACTAGGCCCATTTATATTCACAGGTTTGCCATTGCTATCAACAAAACAAATCTCCTCTTTAAATGTTCCATGTACAGGTTTGGGTGGTTGTCATATGACCTGTAGTTGGTTAGTATACATTTCTGATAAATGAATTCTGCCTATATTCCATAGTTGTGTGTTTAAGCTGTGTGACAGAACTGGCTAACTATGACAACTTTTTTTATTTTAAAGGTGTCTAGTCAATCATGCGTCAAAGTACACTTGTTCCTGATGAAGGCGCTAGGTTTGATTCCTGGCAAACTAACTACAGCCTTCAATTTGTATGTTATCTGGTGTGCACTTCTCTCTCTCTCTTTACTTCTTTCTGCAAGTTCAGACCTTCTTCTTCTTCACGTTTACCAGCTGTAAACTATGGTGAAAAGTTCCGGTTGTTCGTCCGCTCTAGACTTTAGTCTTGTTTCAGAACTTGAGGTTTGCATGCACACCCATTTTACAGATCTGGTTCACTTCTATGCCAACTGTTGGTTCTATGCCAACTGTTGGTTCCCTGCCTCTCAGGCAGATGCACTCTGACAGAAAGAAACCCCAAAGCAGTTGACTCTTACAACATGCTTGTTAGGAAGGCAATGGGTCTATTCATCCCCCCCCCCCCCCCACACACACACACACACAATGGGATCCCAGAACCCAGAGAGAGTGACAACCAATATACTGTTAATATGTTTGCTTTCTGGATGCTACAACATCCACAGTTGCCCCAAGAAAAAAATCACAATGCAACCTGCTACCAAATGGTCTGCAGAAGACATTGAGCCCTGGTATGGCAGGACTGTGAAACAGCATTCACAACCTGTAGGTCACAGCAACTGACAAGACAGTAAGACTTCTAATTATAAAACCTCAAGCAAATTTATCACAGATGAACATACACTGTGTCTGTAGCTGACTTAATCAAGTTTAATTCTTTATCTTGTGTGCGTCTCTCCATCCGTTTTATCACTGAGAATCTGATTAAGAAAGACTAACTATCGGATTCGATCTTGGATGTGCTCTTCATTCATAATGGTAATTGTGGCCTTAAACTATATCAATTCATCTGTAAAGGTGACTGTCTGTAGTTTATGTTGTGTCTACTTGAGCTCTTTGTGAAGTACCGTTTTATTTACAACCTTGTTACACTGGTACTGTCCCAAACTGCTATGTGATTCAAGTATTTCTCATCTTTTTCTACTCAGCACCAACTTCATTCATCTCTCTGATGCCCTTCTCTTTCCACTTGGTGACCTCAAGTGTCCATAGGTCTGCCTGTATTTCATCTCTATCTCTCTCTCTCTCTCTCTCTCATTTTTTTTTTTGGGCATTTATAATATGTATTTTATTTTATGAAAATGACTTGCTTTATTAATAAAATACAACTGCTCTGTGAAAGGCGGGTGTTTGGAAGGGCCAAATGTAAAGCCGGCCTGTGTGCTCAATTTTTAACCCTTTGAAAATAAAGTTTGTTTTCTCTCTCTCTCTCTCTCTCTCTCTCCGCCATTTGTCTTCTTGGTCTGCCCTGTGGTCTACTCCAATTCACCTCTTGAGTGAACATAAGTTTTCATCTCTCTGTTATCCAGCATTCTCTATACGCACCCCACCACTGCAGTCAATTAGCCCTCATGATGGCAGTAATTAATGGTAATTCAAACAGATTATGAGCTTCGCTGTTGCTTCTTATTCTCCATTCTCTACTGTTTGCATTTTTGTTTCGTTGCAAGACAGTTCTCAAATATTTATAATAAGGCTTTAGAGCCATTAAAAAATTTATGATCTATCTTATTATTATTAAAATGCATCATAAACACTTAATTTGTGTGTTTTTTTTTCTTTCTTTTTTTCTGTATATGAGGATATATGAAACTCACTATGATGTGTAAGTTCTAAAAGCTAAATAACTTCAACTGTTATACACACCGGCTCCTTGCCATCCATTGCATCGAGCCACTGCCGTCTGTCTTCATCTGACAGAGCCTGGAAGGTTAAGGGCACTGACCTAATGAAGTAAGGAAAGAAAAGACTCAAATAAAACTTCAACAAAATAAAAAATTCCAAACCCTATTGCCTAGCATTTTTTAGCTGGTTATGCATGCCAAGCAATTGACATCAAGAACAGTGCGGAAACTCAAACAAAGCATCACGTTCTAAAGAGAATGGTATAGCCGGGAGTAATCTAAGGATTTGCAGACTCTCCAGGCTCAGAGGAAAGATAAGATGGACATACAGTGATCAAGGGATCTACCCGACTCTCCTGGCTCAGAGGAAAGACAAAATCGACATAGAGTGATCTGAGAATTTGGCCGATACATCAGGCTCAGAGGAAAGACAAGATGGATATCTGGGGATCTGGCCGACACTCCAGGCTCAAAGGAAAGACAAGACAGACATACAGAGATCTGGGGATCTGGCAGACTCTCCAGGCTCAGAGGAAAGACAAGATGGACATACAGTGATCAAGGGATCTCCCCGACTCTCCAGGCTCGGAGGAAAGACAAGATGGATATCTGGGGATCTGGCCGATACTCCAGGCTCAGAGGAAAGAAAGACGGACATACAGAGATCTGGGCATCTGGTTGACTCTCCAGGCTCAGAAGAAAGACAAGATGGACATACAATGATCAGGGAATCTAACCAACACTCCAGGCTCAGAAGAAAGACAAGATGGACATACAATGATCAGGGAATCTAACCAACACTCCAGGCTCTGAGGAAAGACAAGATGGACATACAATGATCAGGGAATCTAACCAACACTCCAGGCTCAGAAGAAAGACAAGATGGACATACAATGATCAGGGAATCTAACCAACACTCCAGGCTCTGAGGAAAGACAAGAAGGACATACAATGATCAGGGAATCTAACCAACACTCCAGGCTCAGAAGAAAGACAAGAAGGACATACAGTCTGACCGCTAATGGAAACATCAGAATTGGAACTCTTGTGTTGGCTGTCAAAGATAGGGATGGAGAACTTATAGAAATGATTTGACCACTGTGATGCCAGTTCTTAACTCAGTCCCACTCAACTCATTACCTGGTTGTACAGCTGATTCCAGCAGGGACCTTGCCATTTCATGTTAGTTTCCTAGTCCTAAATCTTTTGTACTTCATTATATATATTAATGTAGCACTGTAGTAACGAACATGATGAGATATCGCAAAGTATGCCAGGCAACAAATTGAGCAATATATTTTTTGTGTTCACATCATTTATAAATAATATGATCCATTGATTAGAAATATTGCATTTTTATAAAAGGATAAATCAGCAAGGTAATTTTTCTTTTTTAAACTGTTATCAAAATAATTAACAGATAAGAATGAATGAGTGAAGAGAAACAGTTTCAAATGTAGTAAAGAAAGAGACAGGTTGACCTGGAAATATAACATAAGACTTTTTTTTAAATAATTATAACAATAATGAGAACAATACAGTTATTTAAAACAGACAAGATGGATATACAGTCTGATCGCTGATGGTAGCATTAGAATTGGATCTCTGTGTTGGCTGTCGAAGATGGGGGGCTGCGTGGTCTCGAGGCATGGTGTCCGCCTCGAGTGCTAGGTATGGGCTGGGATTTTTTTCACGTTTCACTTCTAGTAATTCCCATGGTCTCTGGGTAGTGAGATCAGATGCCCATGTGCATCGTTGCGCACGTAAAAAAAATTCCTTGGCAGTTGGTAATTGAAAAGAGTAGCCTAACTGTGCGGCCCAGGCAAAATTTTGAATTAAAGTATTTTAGGATCCTCGCCAGTGCTACAGAGCCTGTGCACTGTGCTGAGCTTCTTCGGACTGAGACTTGAGTTAGAAGAACAGAGCACTTATGGGTGACTACCCGTGTGCCATGATGTTGATCCCTTGTTCAAACCTCAAACTTAAAACAGATGAAGGTAACGTTACTTTTATAGTAATAAAAATAAAATAAATACAAAGTAAAAACATAAAGCACTGATGGCAAATGGATATATTCAACTTTGCATGCACACACACTCTTATACATGCACACATATACATAGACCCATATATAAAGAGAGAGACAGAGACAAAGAGAGAGAATCACTATGAAATGAAATGACATTTCAGACAAAATTCATGCAAAGATATAGAGAAGAAAATTGTTGCTAACACAGTGGTAAGTCATAAGTTTTTTTAAACATAATGAGTGCATCATCAAAGAAATAAACACATCCTCTGTCAACTCAATTTCTAAACCTAAATACCAGACATCTTATTTTGTTTAGGACAGACTGCAGGAAAGAGAATTGATAACCTCCCCTAGCCATGACCTAGTTTAGGTTAAAAACTCAAATTTAAAATCTTCTTCTTCCTCACGTTCACCAACTGTAAACTCTGGCGGAAAGTTCTGGTTGTTTGTCCACTTCTGGACTGTAGTCCTGTTCCAGAGCCTGAGATAAAATGATACCTGTTATGCTAGTATCTCAAACTTTCATTAAAACAAAGGCTACGTTTTACAGACGACAATGTAGCTGTTTGTCTGTGTCGCCTGAAAGCTAAAGAATAGCAATGCTGTAGCTCACCAAGCCTTTATTACAGGAAATGAAGAAACGTAAGCTTGGGACTAGGCACATCCTAGTGAGAGGACATCACACATCCACACAGGACTACAGGTTACTTTGTAACTGTTTTGAACGGGGTTTCCGCGATGCGCAAATGCAGATTTGGAGGGGTCACGCACACAAAATGAAAAAAGCCACATCCAGAAAAGATACAAGCTGAGAATCGTCAAAAGCACTGAAATAGGAAACAGATTGAGGCAATGAGGGTGTCCAAGATAAACCCTAACACCAGCACTGATGAGGCTGATGCTGGGATGGATTCCAACCACAAAATTAAAGGTCTCCACAGGATAGAATGGAATGCAGGAACAGACTGTGAGCCCCATGTGACATACAATGGCAAGGCAGGATGATGGTGATAAAGCATTCAACAGGTTACTGCATCATGTAGAAAACATAGCTGCAAAATCAAAGACCAAAGGAAAGGAGCAGAGTTGAATTAATTCAAGAACCCACATCACAGCACTCAGGGCATTCCCATAAGCGCTCCATCCCCATCTTCAGCAGCCAGTGAAGAGTTCCGATACTAATGGTGTCAGTTGCATTCTAATTAAACGTCCGTCTTGCCTTTCCTCTAAGCCTCGAGCATCTGCCAGAACCTCTCGTCACTCCCCCCCCCCTGCATCAACCTCACCAGACTGTGGTCCTCCAGGAAAGGAATAAACAATAAACAGGAAAATAATATAAAAGGAAGCACTTCTCATAGAAGTATGTCATGATGCTGAGAAAGCCAAAAGGAATATGCATTCTGGACAAAAACAGCAACATCTAATTAGAACCAGACAAAATGTATATAGTAAACATGAATATGATCTAGTTTTATCCACCAGAAAATGAAAAGGTGGAATTTATTTTACTCATACTATTATAAATTTTAAGACAAAGAAACATGTTCATGAGCTACCTGTTGCCACCTTTGTGTTGGCCGGCCCCTGCCCCTTCTGCTATTATTCTTATATTAAATTTTATAAGTTCAAGTAAGTAATAAATTATTATTTTAATTGCTTTTCATATCAAATTAGCAGGTCAACACATGGCGCTTGATATGACCAAAACATTTCTGCTTCTGAGACAAGATGCTGTTTATTAGCCAATTATCCTTGATGTTTAGATCTTTTAGAATGTCAGTATTTCTTTTCTTCTCTGTCTATAGTGTTCTAAGACTCCTTCTATAGCATTTCAGCTCAAAAACCCATATTTTATTTCTTAAGGACTGGGAACTACAATATCATCATCATCAACAAGTGCCTGGCCAGCTGGCATAGGCGTTCATGTATCTCCACAGATCTTGATCTTTGGTGTTCTGGATCAGTTTCACTGCTGATATTCCTCGATGCCACTGTCTTAAGCCATACACCATCATTTATCTTGGTCTGCCTCTGCCTCTTCTACCAGTGATCTTTTTAGTTGTCACAATATTTTCCAGTGCTCCTTTTCTCAACACATAACCAAAGAACTTTGTCTCCTTCTTATTGTTGTATTTGTTCTACTTTCATTAGCTATTTCCAGGCATCATTGCTAGATTTTCTAGCAGTCCAAGGTATTCGCAACTTTCTTCTTAAGAATCACATCGCAGTCATAATATACCTTATTATATTATCTACATCTATACCATCTTCTTGTGCCCTTTACCCCCAGTGAGGCACAGTCCCTTAACCACCTCAACCATTACTTAGTCAATAAGAGATATCATCCATTTCCCCACCTCACACACACATACACACATGCGTACATACATCCGCCCATTCACAAGGGCGGAAACACTAACCAACCCTTCCCCTCCCCCCACACACACACATACCAAATCAACTTTACAGAAACAAAGAAAAAATGCAACATACAAAGCCTCAAAGTCTGAAGAATAACGCATCCATTTAAACGTGGAAAAATGAAATGGATGCAAAAAGTAATCCAGAAACAGACACAAAAAAAAAAAGGGAGAGGGATACAACTGAAAGAGCATGAGAGGCATAACAAATAGATGCTGAACCTGTCTTCTGCATATTTATGCTGGTGATGACTGTGGAGCCTTGACGGTGATCTCACCCCGTTTGCGGGCAATGTCCAGCTGCTACCTTTGTGCATAAGTCTGCTGTTTGTGAGCCTAAAAACGTATCATTTATTTTGACACTGTGACAAATTTTCCATCATCATCATCCTCAAGTGCCTGGCCGACTGGCGTGGGCGATCATGCCTCTCCACAATCTGCGATCCGCAGCTGCATGTATCAGTTTGTGTGTTGACACCCCTCCATACCATGACAAAAAGCTGTCAAGAATCTTCTCGCCCTGTCTTTCCAAAAATCTTTCCAGTGGTTTCAACATGTTCCATTTTCCCTCTTCTTATAACATAACCAAAAAAATGATGACTGTCTCTTTCTGATGTCTGTGATAAGTTGTCATGGAGCACCTGCCTCTTTCAAAACATCTGGCTGACTCTTCTAAGCTGTCCAAGGCATTCTAAGGATTCTTCTGTAAAACCACATCTCTGAGGCCTCAAGATATTGTTCAGCTTGTTTATTAATTGTCCAGGCTTTCAAAGACAACTTATCACAATATCAGAAAGAGTCATCATTTTTTTTCCCTTTTCTATACAACAGTGATTCTCAACACTTTTTTTTTTCGAAGTCAGAGTGCATCTGCCTGAGAGGTGAGGAACCAACAGTCGGCATAGTTAAAAAAAAAAAAAAAAGCCAGATCTGTAAATCTTATGTACACGCAAAGCTCAGATTCTGGAAAATGACTCAAGTCCACTTCTGCTGGAGTGAAAAGCCGGTGAAAACAAAGAAGAACAATTTTGTGTGTGTGACTTTCTGCACCCTTTTTAGCACCTCTCAAAATATCATCTTTGCACGACCTTTAGTTTTTTCTTTCTTAGATTACCTCGAAACATAAAAGGAAAAAGTAAATATAACAACAATTCTCAATCTTTTTGATGTTTTTAGTACATATCTTCTTCTTCTTCTTCGCGTTCACCAGCTGTAAACTCTGGCGGAAGGTTCTGGTTGCTCGTCTACTACTGAATTGCAGTCCTGCTCCAGAACCTGAGTGTTGCGTGTGCATCAGTTTTACAGATCTCATTCTCTTGAATACAGACTGTTGGTTCCTTGCCTCTCCGGCAGACGCACTCCGTCTTCAAAGGAAGCTCCCCAATTAGTTGACTCTTACAACATGCTTTTGGGGAGGCAGTGGGTCTATTCTTGTTTTCCCCACAATGGGGCCCCGGAACCCACACAGGGGAGTACATATCAAATAACACTTTTCCTTTCCAACAGCCTTTACGTCTTTCTTAAATTAACTTGAAATGTAATCAGGAAAAGTAACGGTTTTGTACAACGGTGTTCTAAATCATTTTTCACTCCACTCACCCTTTTCATTACCTGTCAGAATATCATCTTTCCACAACCTCTAATGGCGTCCGTGGCTAAGGCGTTGCGAGTCTGACTCGTAATCCAACGTACCGCGATCGAAACCTGCGTGGGCTGCGTGGAGTTTTATCGTGGTATGGGACGTCACAGGTCGACCCAGCCTCAAATGGGTACCAGGATGGGCTGTCCTGGTAAAGTAAAGACGGCCAGCGTAATGCTGACCACATTACCCACCGAGTGCCGATTGGTCTGTAAAAATATGGGTGCTCTTCCCATATGCCCGATGCGCCTAAGGGCGTGTAAAGGGATCTTTACTTTTTTTTTTTTACTTACAACCTCTAATATTTTAATAAATAATTAGAAATGTAAAAGTTTTTTTTTTTTAAAAAGGACTCTTTTCATGCTAGTGGCACATCCTAGCACATTGGGCATGTGCTTGTAAGATTCATATTTTGACTAGCCCAACTGGTATTTCCTGGATGACATGGTCAACATCACGTTAGCTTCCTTTACTTCTCGTAACATTTCCTGGTACCCATTTTAGACTAAGTAGATATGGGAGACAGGTCAGTTATAAAATAAATATTGCTTCAATGCTGATTTGAACTCAAGTGTATGACAAGCTAGATGTTGTGAGGGCCCTCTGAGAGTGAGTGAACAATGTGGAGGCACAGATAGATCATTACGATCTGAGAGAATTATGCTGCGAGGAGTAACCAGGGGATCTGGCCGACGCTCAACACTTAAGGAAAAGGTTGATACGGACATTCAATCAGTTACTGGTACCATCAGAATTGGAACTCTTCGCTTGCTGCTGAAGATGGGGACGGAGCGCTTATGGTAATGTCCCTAGTGCTATGATGCTGATTCCTAATTCAACATTCAACATTTGAACTCAAGATCTCTGGACCGGTAGGCAAGCATCTAAGACCGTATGACCAATATGTCAATGGTGTGATAAGTTTTCTCACTTCACTTTACTTCAGTTGAGTTTCCCCACCCACAGTTGCAAACCAGTTACAGAACAGCTCTTTGCATTCATTAAAGTGAAACATAAATAGTATAAGTACAATTTTATTATACAGAAACAGGACGTGGTAAACTCTAAAATGTTTGTGTTTTATACAGACATTTAAATATAGTTATGTCCATTAAAATACTTTATAGGAAACGAACAGAAAGATCAGTTCCAAAGATCTCTTCCTGCCCTGACGCCGCGAGGCATTCCAGGATAAGAGAAAAGAAGAAGAAGATATCCATTAATTAGGAGCGGCTGGCCAAAAGGTTAAGAATGCTGGACTCTCCTGCAGGAGACCCAAGTTCAATTCCTCAGTATGATTATCTGGTATTTTTTCTCTTCTAAAAGCTGGGAGCAAAAATAAAATCCTAACCTACACTGTCTGTAGTGTTAGCATTAGCCATGTGGCTCTAAACTACTAGGCACAAAGACCCCCCCACCCCCCCCCCCTCCTCCCCCCCCCCCCCCCCCCCCCCACAGCCTTTTTCTGCGCCCAGACTGAAAAAGTGGTAAATACAGGTCATAATGAGTTTTATATCAATTAAACGGAACTTCTTCTTCTTCAGCATTCTGAGCCCTTGAGGTTCATTGCTGCAGATATCACCCACCTCCACTCATCTCTCTGGTTGGCTTTCTCTTTCCTGTTGGTTACACCAAGTGTTTGCAGGTCTGTCTGGACATTATCTCACCATCTTCTTTGTCTGCCTCGTGGTCTACTATCATTCATCTCCTTTGTGTATACAGTTTTTACTTCTCTGTCATCTGACATTCTTTCAATATGCCCCAACCATTTCAGTCTATTAGCTCTAATGCTGCCAGTGATTAGTGGTGATTTAAAGAGATTATGAATTAATGGAACTTGAGTGTGTTAATTAAATCAAAAGTGTGATGTTAATCAATTCATTAGTATTAGTTAGTGCAACAGAGGCTCAATCAACAAGCTCTTGTTAATATATTAATTTTAATGGTTTAAAAGAAAGAGGATCAACTTCACTGCACTAGGAATTATCATACATGGTATGGCTCTTTACGCAGAGCAGCTTTTCATTGACCAAGAGCGGTGCATATAGCATCAACTCTGAAGCTCCAGCAATGAGCTCAAAGGACCACTGAAAAACCTGTACTCATGAAGAAAACCTGTGCCCTTCATCGAACAAGACAAACGGTGTAATGATTTTACAAGAGAGACCCCTAAATGTAAAAAGTAAAGGATCCTTGTCCACGCTTTGAGATGTATTCGGCATATAGGGCTAGACCTATATTTTACTAACCAATCAGCACTCGGTGGGTGAGGTGACCAACATCCCACGGCCACTTTTACTTCCTAGGATCTAACCTAAAGGCTGGGTTGAAGTGGGTGCCAAGGCCGGTTCATTTTTTTATTTTTTGTTGTAAAGTCCGGTTCCATTCAGATCTGAACTCAAAACATTTGAACCTGCAGTTGATCATCTATCCGCTGCACCAGTGGCTCCCAAAAGAGATCCACGCATTACCATTAAAATGTTGACCAAAATCTGATGATGCAACCATCAATTAATTATGACAAGCTTCAAAGCTCCTAAATGGTTGTATTTTCATAAACATCTTGCAGTGGACAGCCTCTGTTCTGACGAAGCCTGTCAGGACTGAAAACATGCATGGTGTTGAACTGCAAGATAGATAGAGAAATTCTCCATGCTCTTAGTAGATAGTTAAGTTGAGTCAAGAATTGACATCACAGCACTGGGGGCATTCCCATGCCTGCTCCATCCTCATCTTCAGCAGCCAGCGCAGAGTTCCAACACTGATGGTACCCGTCAATCACAATCTGATTATATGTCCCTCTTGCCTTTCCTCTGAGTGTAGTGAGCCGGCCAGATTCTCTGGTTACACTCAGGTGCCCTATTCTCTCCAGGCCATAATAATCTTCTATCTCTACTGATTCCGTTGCTTGTTCCTTAAGGGCCTTGACCACAAATCTCAGTAGACAATTAGCACCCAAAATCTTCTACTCAGCTTCTAAAGATTCCAAAAGCATGCTTGGCCCAAGACGGAAACTATACCACTCCTCTTGCTTCGCTTTCTATCCTCTAATGCAGCATAAGCCTAACTAATGGCAGGTCGCTCTATGCTTCGCTACTACATGCAGCTCACCTCATGTCCTCCTCATCTTTTCAACTTCTCTACACCAGCTCCCTTCTCTGTGTGCTTTCAGTTCCAGTACCAGATTGTTATGAAGGACCTGACTGTATTACCTAGCAAGACATATGATAATGGTGATCCTTTCTCTCTCACCCTCTCTCTCTCTCTTTTTCTCACCCTCTCTCTCTTTCTCTCTCTCACCCTCTCACTCACCCTCTCTCTTTCTCTCTCGCTCTCACCCTCTCTCTTTCTCTCTCTCTCACCCTCTCGCTCTCACCCTCTCTCTTTCTCTCTCTCTCACCCTCTCGCTCTCACCCTCTCTCTTTCTCTCTCTCTTTGTTTTTATTTTTGCTATAGAAAATATAAACCCTCATACCAAGAGATGAATGAACATGCTACCAACAAATGAATTATGCAAAAAGCACAATGAACACACTGCTACACATACAAATACAGGCCATCCAAAAATGTTCTTTACAGCTTTAACACTAACAGATTTATAATGATACAGAGAATTACCTAAAGAAACAAGCATAGAAAATTATTTTATAGGTGAAGTCAACCAGGTTACCATCATCATTATTAAGTACTATGCTGGCTGGTGCCAGTGACGATGCTTGTCCACATCTTGAGATCACCAAAAGCATGTATCATTTCATGTGCTGACACCATCCCATGCTATGAGAAAAATCTGTCATGAATATTTTTGTTGTTTTCTGCTATTTCTCTTTCTGGTTGTCATATATTCCATCCCACCGCACCCCCCCCCCCCCCCCCCCCCCACAAATTAGAACTAAATGTTCTTTTTCTAATGTTCATGACAACAGTAAAGATATTCAAAAACTGAAATATGTACATTTTCTGGTTAATTTTCTTCCTTACATCAGATAAAAGGTGTAAAGTTAACATGTTGGATACTCTGTACTACACAAATCAGCAAAACACTGAACAGCAACACGACACTGACTACAGGAAATGATGGTAAATCTGGAAACATGACTCACTTTTCCTTCAATGTCACATCGAAACAAAACCGCCTTTCTATTGTATCTGAGGCTCGTCTGAAAGATAATGAGACAAAGATAACAATCAATCTCTAAATAAGAAGAAATTGGAGGAGAAGAAAAATAAGTAGGAGGAAGAAGAAAAGAAGAAGAAGAAAATTAATATGCTTCCTTCAGTATAGCTGAAGAAACTAGTTATAAATTTATTGGCACTGCTGCAAGCTTCACTGGGAAGGTCATGGGTACTGAGCATACTTTGGATCTTTTCTCCAGGCTATGCCAGCGTGGTGGGTAATGAACGGGCTGGATAAGCACCATTAGGTGGTGAAATGATACATGACAAGGCAGATGTGGTCAAGGCCCTTTGGGAACAAGCAATGGAATCAGTAGAGAAAGAAAATATGGCCTGGAGAGAATGAGGTAACTGGGTGTAACTAGAAGGTCTGGCCGACTTACTACACTCAGAGAAAAGGCAAGACGGACATTTAAGATTGTGACCGGTACCATCAGTATTGGAACTCTGCAATGGCTGCCAAAGATGAGGACGGAGCACGCATGGGAATGCCCAGAGTGCTGCAATGTCAATTCTTAACTCAACTCAACTCATTTGCCATCATCATGGTCTCCAGGTCATGCCAGTGTATTTTTGGGAAATGAGCAGGCAGATAAGACTGGCCGGTTCCACACCACTTGGTAATGATTTGATGCACGACAAGCTAAATGTTGTGGGAGTCCTTTGGGAGTGAGCGAACAGTGCAGAGGCACAAACAGATCATTACGGTCTGAGAAGAATAACGCAGTGAGGAGTGACTAGGGGATCTGGCCAATGCTAAACACTCAAGGGGAAGGATCAGACAGTTACTGGTATCATCAGAACTGGAACTCTTTGCTTGCTGCTAAAGATGGGGAGGGGGTGGGGGGCAGAGTATGTATGGGAGTGCCCCAAGTGCTAAAATGTCAATTCCTAACCCACAATTCAACATGCTATCATCACGGGCTGTGATTCCCCTGCCTAGTATATTGGAGCACTATCGATCAGAAAGAGACAGGTGCAAAAAGCACAAGTACACACATGTTGCTTAAATGATTCATCATCATCAATCAGCAGGTTCTCTACTGAATGTCACTATCACAGCAACGGCCAAAAGTCTCTCTTTTTCTCTTGCCAATTCCCCAGCCCTATGTGCTTCACAGCCAATGCAACTTTGTAAGAAAGCTGGGGCACTTTTAATTTAGCTCATTTACTCTGGATCAAATACAGCTTTCAACAACGCTGGAATGCCACTGGATTGCTGCTTGAATTCCCGTATACATTCTGCCAGTTTATTTTTCCTATTCCATCACAATTACTCAACCCCAATCATCGCTGTTCATTTCCACAACTTTGTCACAATAATCATTTACTCAACAGTGACTACACTTCATTTAATCTACACTGACCACATCACGACTGTCCTCTTCCAACTCTGATGCCTAACTGACCATGAGTCAACATGGGACTTTCCCTGGCTTACCCTTCTAGCCCCAAGTATCTCATGCGGTCGTTTGTGGCACTGATTTTCTGCTCCACTTGCTGTGAGCATGGAGACCATGCACTGCATCTCATCACAAAATTTAATGGCCTGTATCCACCTGTATTTTTTTCAAAGCTTTCTTTGAAAGAGTTAACATCCAAACTTGAATGGAAAATACAAACACCTAAAATGAGATACTTCTGAAAGTTTTTCTGTTTATAAAGACCCTATCACAAATAACAAAGTGGGCCATATCATCGTCAAACCAATGGCAACTATAAACCTATTTTAACAAATGCGCACAGACTGAAAACGCAACAGTACGGACATGTAACAAGATCTACCAGCCTCTCTAAAATCATGCAATAGACCTCAGTAGAAAAAAAAAAAAAATAAGAGACAAACCAAGAAAGAGCGCATACATAAATTGGCTGAATGGACAGGCTTTAAACATACAAACTCAAGATCAATGGACCAATTCAAAATAATGTGTTATGGGATTTTGATATGATGATGATAATGATCTTTGCTGAGTTACACATGTCTACTGAACTAACCTGACACATTTCTCCAGGGTGTATTTCTCAGGCTCGTTCTGCAAAACAGATATAGTGAAGACAATTACCTCAGGAAATAAAACACAGATTACATAAAAGTAACATTTCCTTCCTTCAGAAAATTAAGGGAGTCGCCGTGGCGTTGGTGGCTAGACACCCGCCTGCAAATCGGAAGCTCGAAGGTTCGCGTCCTGACAGAGCTGGACATTTTTTCAAACATGACCTTAACTCCCAGGTCGACCAAGCCTTGAGTGGGTACCAGGTGCAGTCCTGGGAAGTAAAGGCGGCTGGCGTGATGCTGACGACATCACCCACCAAGTGCCGATTGGTCTATAAAAAATCTAGGTCTAGTTCGATATTTCCAATACGCCTAAAGGCGTACAAACAGGACCATTATTTTTCAGAAAATTAATTATTAAATAAATTAACTCTTGACTGTTCAGAATAAAACAATTGTTATTTACAATTAATTCTTGGTCATTCAGAAGACAGTATGATTTATGCTTTTTAAAATCCATTTTCCCTTTAATGGATCTCGGGGGAGGAAAGGACAATATTCAACACTGAGCGGGTAACATAGGTGACTTTTAATGTAAATTCTTGATTCATTCATTCATGTATTCACTGATTCAATGACAATATAGGATCTTGTTTCCACACCTTCTGGGGTAGTAGGCATATTGGGCTAGACGTATTTTTACAGACCAATCTGCACTTGGTGGGTGAGGTGGTCAACATCACGCTGGTCGCTTTTACTTCCCAGCTTTACTTCCTATTTAAGGCTAATCAACCCGGGAGCCAAGGACATTTAGTGAGTCAACCTGGCAGCCAAGGTCACTTAGTGAGTCAACCTGGCAGCCAAGGTCACTTAGTGAGTCAACCTGGCAGCCAAGGTCACTTAGTGAGTCAACCTGGGAGACAAGGTCACTTAGTGAGTCAACCTGGGAGCCAAGGTCATTTAGTGAGTCACCCTGGCAGCCAAGGTCACTTAATGAGTCAACCTGGCAGCCAAGGTCACTTAATGAGTCAACCTGGCAGCCAAGGTCACTTAGTGAGTCAACCTGGCAGCCAAGGTCACTTAGTGAGTCAACCTGGGAGACAAGGTCACTTAGTGAGTCAACCTGGGAGCCAAGGTCATTTAGTGAGTCAACCTGGGAGCCAAGTCATTTAGTAACAATACAAAACATGTAAACACATTTATAAAATGATAGTCTGAGACAACTAACCAGTTTTCCACCCATCTGGTTGTACAGAATCAAATAGAATTCCTTGGTTTCCTTCTTATACTGGCAGTAATATTTTGTCCAAGCTGTTGTGCCTAGGGCCTCTGTGTAAACAAACAAAAGAAACATAATGATAGCCGGCACCAAATTCACACATAAATAAAAACCAAAAGCAATTTTATAGCGATAAATCTTCTTCTTCTTAGTGTTTACTGGCTGTAAGAAAAGTTCTGGTTGTTCATCCATTTATGAACTTTGGTCTTCTTTTACAACTTGAGTTTGTGTGCATATCTGTTTTACAGATCTGGCTTATTTGTATGCAGACTACTAGTTACTTGCCTCTCAGGCAGATGCACTCCAACCTCAAACAAAACACCCCTACACAGTCACCTCTTAAAACATGTTTATTAGCAAGGTGACCATAAATCCTTTATTTTTTTTTTTCCGAACTATTGACGGGACAGTTTGGGCCTTCATAAAAATAAAACAACAGTGCCGGTAATATGGTTCCCCTACTTATAACAATGGCAGTCAGTCTATTCTTTACCCACCCCCACATATTTTAGGTTCAGTCAACCTGAGAGAGCCCAGAATAATGTTTAAAATCTGATAAAGATTCAAACATATGAGCAACGAACTGGTAAGTAAGCAAGTAAGTCCATTACATTTAGCAGAAGAAAATCGTGTCCAGGATATCGTCACTTACTTTTTTCCATCAAGTACAGGTATCCCTGCCTGGTAAATCCTTTCAGAGTACCTGACTGGTCAAGGGGTTTCTGAAATAAGATTCACAATTAGTTAGTTATCTCACACTATTCATGTCCACATTTATTGTTAAATGACTGTTATCTATGCTGTCATACACATGTCCTAATTGTAACAGACTCTGAAAGCATACTAAGAAAGGTGAAGACATGAATGCTTCGAGCAGAGTGGCGAGCTTCACTGGAAAGGTCACTGGTAGTGAGCATACTTTGGATCTTTTCTCCAGACCATGCTGGCGCAGTGGGTAATGAACAGGCAGACAGATTAGTGGGATCTGCACCACTGGATGTTGAACTGATACATGACAAGGCAGATGTAGTCAAGACCCTTTGGGAACAAGCAATGGAATCAGTAGAGAAAGAAGATTATTATGGCCTGGAGAGAATGAGGCACCTGGGTGTAACCAGAGGGTCTGGCCGGCTCACAACACTCAGAGGAAAGGCAAGACGGACATATAACCAGATTGTGACCAGTACCATCAGCATTGGAACTCTGCGCTGGCCGCATGTTGAGGACAGAGCACACATGGGAATGCCCTGAGTGATGTGATGTCAATTCTTGACTCAACTGAACTCAACTCAACTATCAATGCTGTCAGGAAAACTTGATACATGCCACCTGGCTCCCTCTGTGCTTCAAGTTTAAGCCTGTTTACAAATTCTGGTGTGGGACTGTTAGTGTTGGCACATCTGACAGCTGCCTTCTGCATCATTACTTTGCATGTGCAAGTGTCAAGATTTTCCTGGGACCGGCAAATGTTTTACTAGATTTCAAATGGGACACTGAAGGAAATTTTGTGTCAATTCATGGGCACAAAAACCGAGAAGCTATGGGAAAACCTCTCTGCAGAGATACTGGAACCGCGGCTAAGGAATTACAAATGATGAAGATAAAAAAGAGGGTGTTCATGGTGAAGGTCAAGCATTTGTCTATGGGCTCTAAAGGTTATGGGTTAGTTTAATCAATGCATCATTCTGTTAAAAAATGCAGTTTTGAAAGAAAAAAGTTTTTAAAGGAAATATCTATGAACATCACTACAGTCACAGAGTTTGTGTTTTTTTGCAATGCTCTTGGCAGCCAGCTAGCTGTTCTGTAAAGAGAGACTGAGCAACTGCTAACTTAACCATTTCACCTTGGTGACCTAGAAAAAAGAAAAAAACAATGCTAATAAAAACCTTTAATTCGCATATTTTGGGAATTTAGCCCTGCAAATAGGTATCATAATTTTTCTTCATATTGTCTTAGCAATCAAAGTTGTTACCTAAATTAGTATAATGATATGTTTCTTTTTTTTTTTCTGTTTCGTCTCCACTGTGACATCAGCTTAACCTTTAATTCTTATCTGCTATCCCTGTTAGTAGACAACAACAGCAAAACCTGAAGGCTACGAATGCACAGGACTCAAACCCATCACCTTACAGTACAACCATAACTTCACTAACTCTTTCAGTCCAAACAACGCATAGTGTGTGACGGGATTTTCCTGGTACATCACAGTCAGTGAATAATGTATTCTCTTACAGTTTCAATTTGGTTAGAGCATGTTACCCAAGTAGCCATTTCCATAGTGCTTTGTCCCCATTTAGCATTCAGAATGTTACTTCTTCTTTTTCTTTGCGTTCACCAGCTGTAAACTCTGGCAGAAAGCACTCCGACTTTGAAGGAAGCTCCCAATTAATCGACTCTTACGACATGCTTTTGGGTAGGCAGTGGGTCTATTCTTGTTTTTCCTATAACAGAGCCCCGGAACCCACACTGGGAGAATGTTACCTTACTTGGGCATTTGCTTCTGGTGTTGAAAGAGCTAAAGAACCTTAAACACATCTAGTATCTATTTCTTTCCTTCCTTCTTACTCCTCTTACTCCAAGTGTGTCTGTCTATCAACAAATATGAACTTTAAAACAATGGACACATTAACAATCTACTGCTAGAAGCACATGAAAAGAATAATTATGTGAAAGCATACAGAAAATAAACACACTAGCAATTACATCAACAACAACAACAAAACTTTCAGATTTTGTATGTAAAGTATCTTGTTCTTCTGTGGTCCCCTTAAAAAAAAAGGCTGTACATACATTTGTGGTTTACACCTAGGCTGAGATATCTACCCTCCTATGGCCCATAAATCTTCTTCTTCGTCCTCATGCTCAACGGCTGTAAACTCCGGTGGAAATTTCTGGTAGTTTGTCCACTTCTGGACTTTAATCTTCTTACAGAACTTGAGTGCTGTGTACACACACCCGAATTACAGATCTAGCATATTTGTATCTATTGGTTCTTCATCTCAAAGAGCAGATGCCCTATGATTCCAAAAGGAAACACCATTAATTAGTCAACTTTTATGAATGCTTGCTTGAGAAGTGGGGGAGGGGGCAGCTGGTCTATTCTTTGTCCCCCTGCCCCTCCCAACAACGAGGCTCCGGAATCTACATGAGAATAAGACACGTGATTTCATAAAACCCTTACTTGGTCACTTTTTATGATATGATTGCTAGGGGCCAATATCCCTTAAATGGAACCCCAGAACACAAAGAGGGACAATCAAAACTATGACGTTCAAGCAAAACAGAAGGCAGAAACCAAATAAATCACACAACAGTTAGAATGACATGACTTAAAAGTGAAACTGTTGTGCCTGAAAGCAGGCTCCATAAAAGAATGATGAGTATTATAGTCAATGTTCTCACATTTTAGTTTCTCTTTTCTTTTCTTAGTTTAGTTTTTAATTTCCAGTAATAATTTTGCAAAAAATGTATAAAAAGCAACAGTGAATATATCCACACTATGCCAAAGTCAGCATTACAGGAGGGGAAAAAAAGAATTAAGGAGGCAGGGACGCCCAAAAGAAACCCCAAAGATGAACGTTGATGAGAGAGGCCAAAGCTGCTGGACTGGATTCTATCCATGATATTTAACTGATTACACAAGAAAGATGGAATGGAGGAATAGACTGTGAGCTCTATGTCATATAATGGCACAACAGGATAATGAATGAATGAATGAATGAATGAATGAATGAATGAATGAATGAATGAATGAATGAATGAATGAATGAATGCCACAGTCACCTCAGTGCTAAATCTTTGTTTCAAGAAAATCGTGTTTGAACATTTTTCTTTGACAAAGTGGCAAATGTAATTTGTGTAAAAAAAGTTGTTGCGTATCCTCTAGAGGACGTTGCAGAACCAACCCTAACAGCCCCTGGCTGTTGTGTGGTTTCTCTAGGCACATTTACGTCCAGTAGTTTGCCATTGCTTCCTGGACGGTCGGCTTTCTTGATACCACTGTCGAAACCAACGCAAGGCGCACTGCCCGCAGCTGGGATCGAACCTGGCATCCCGGCATTACGAAGCGAAGTGTTCGCATCGACTTAGCCACAGAGCCGACAATTTGTGTAAAAAGCAGTACAATAAAACCCTAATTAACCGTCACCATCTAGATCATGACTGTGATGGATAACCAGACAGATAATAGAAATCTCTCAATACAAACTTCATTATAAGAGTACTAATTTTTTAGAAATGTATTGAAATACTATAAACTTATGTGACTTTAAAATAATCTGTCATCCCCTTCTGTGCCTTTCAGGCTATAGTTTTCTACACTGCAATGTTCCGTATCCCACACAGAAATAGGATCTGTGTTTTATTTGCTTTCTCTTGCACTTCAAACCATTTGATGCACTTTGGTAACACTGTTTCTGCCATGGACAATTTTAAAGATGTCTGACTGTTGATTCGCAGGATTTGGTTTTGTTTGTTAATTTTTTTAAGACGATGACATGGCAGAAACTGACAGCAAGTCAAAGTTTTACTGTACTTCATTTTAACCTAACTAGAGTTGGAAATCATAATTGTGCCTTCGAGATATAATCAAGTGACAAATAACAATCCTAAAAATTGCACTGGGGTGACTCTTGCATAGTATCAATAAATGATGTAGCAAAAATAGAAGCAAATTCTACGGTAAAAAAATAAAAAAAAATAAAGAAAGAAACAATTAAATAAGTATACACGGTTTCTGCTAGCGTAGAAGTAATGTCTTACCCACTGCGCAGCAAAATGCTGTGTGCATGTGCGTGTTCATGCACACACAGACACAAGCATGCAAGAAGCAACAAGTTTAATATTAATTGTTGTATGTAATGTCTAGCAGTGAAAACTCATTGAGCAGGGTTATACAACTAAATTTACTCAGGGACCAAAATGTCATCAATGGGGATCATCCGAGGCCAGAGGGCGGAGCCCCAGTATAGAAAGATCATTAATACAATACAACTGGAAATGACCCGCGTGCTACATGCTAGGCCTCCGCGGGCCAGATGCAACCCATGGGCTGCCAGTTGAACAGGCTTGAGCTAAATATTTCAGTGTTAAAATGTGAAGCTATACAAATGTTAATATCAAATTAAAATATGGCATTTTATGAGTGAATGGTTCAATACAGGGGTATGAAGCCTCTATGGCAGCATCAGCTAAAAGGTTAACAGTTATGAGTTAAGATGGGTAGAAGATGTCGAGGCTGACCTCTACTACGTTATAAAGATGTGTGCAAGAGGGACATGAATGATACAGGTACTGAGGCGGACTAGTGGGAACAAAATGCCATGGACTGTGTTGTGTGGAGGGGGCCCATCAGGAAGGGAATGAGAATGAAGAAAGAAAATACTGCAGAAAGCATGAGAGCAGAGCGTCTGAGAAGAAACATATTAAACACAAATGTTGAACAACAAATGTCCTGAAAACCCATACTATAACTGAACATTTTTCCTAACGCGGGAGGGTCTTGCTAGTCACACTCGCCATGGGCTGTGAGTCCCACGCCTCCTCGTAACACAATATAACACAACTGTCTGGAAAGACGGAAAGGTGCCAGTCATGACTTCTGAACTGACATCATAGAACTCAGGACATTTCTATAAGCACTCCGTCCTCATCTTCAGCACACAGTTCCAATTCTGATGGTACCAGTAACAGTCTGACTGTATGTCTGTATCACCCCTTGCCTGTGTTTTGAGCATTGGCCATATTCTTCATACCGTTATGATCTATGTGGCCTTCACGCTGTTTAACACTACCAAAGGGCCCTTACAATATCTATCTTGTTATGCATCAATTTACTAACAAGCTAAAGTGAAAATCCTACGAATATGTTTCGGTCCTGTATTTCTCCATTCTGTTCTATCTTCTGCAATCACTTCAATATCATGGATGGAATCCAGTCCAGCACCACTGGCCTCTCTCTTAAACATTCGACTTTGGGTTTCTTTTGGATTTCCTCATTTCCTCAATCCAACTATTTCCCATTTCAGTGCCTGTTTGGTGATTCTCTGTTCACACTTCACAAAATGTGTATAATATTATGCCATCTTCTCTGCCTCATAACTGGGTTGTGTGCTAAACTCACTTTGCTGTTGAAATGTACCAGACGTCAGAGGCGTGATCACCTACGCCAGTCGTAAAGGCGCTGGATGATGATGATGTTGGCAGAGGCCAGTGCAAAAGATCCATACAGTAAAACTGAGAGACGAGTGTTTGTCAAATTTAGCGAGAGACAGCGGATTCGCATGTTTTGCAAGACCCATGCATGATTAGCCGCTGAGCTGAAAGTTAGCCCGTGTCCAGTCAGTGCCTCTCAGTTGTTAAGATAGTGCGGACGTATGTAGAGATTGATGTGTGTGACTTTATTCGTAATTGGGAGGTATCATGTTATTCCGGTGAGAGTTGGATGATTTATTAGAATTTGATGTATAATATAGAATGCACCAGTTGAGTGTAATTAATAGGGACAAGGCGATGAGGACCCGACATCTCTTTATGATCCAATTGTGAGGATGTGTCCCTAATCGCATTGGAGGCTGACTCATTACTGCGTGTCGTGGAGGCGTATCGCTGTGTGTAACGTCTCTAGTCCGTTATGGCCGGTTATAGGTGACCCACAGAGTGGGCACATAACCGTGGTGTTTATGAAAAGCTACCAGTGACACCAGGAGCAGGCCCGTAGGCCGAAGGTGTCTTGTGTTGTGGAGTCACGTCAAGTCGAGGCTAGGTGTTCCCCTTTGAGGTGACACTGCCTTGGAGGCAGATCAATGAGTATCTTAGGGTATTAGACGAACAATAGTTCGGTAGTCACCAATTCATCTTCATCGTCATACTGTGTTTCGTCCTAATAAACAGACTGATGCACGTTTATAGAGATGACTCTTCCCGTATTGTTGATGTGGTTGGCTGTTGACGGTTATCGGTGTAAGTTGTACGATGTGTCTATGTGAACCGTGTTAGTTAAGCACTCTCTGGTAGGGAACCCAATTAGCTGTTCGACAGTTGACTTGGGAACTTTTGCATATATTTGTGAAGCATAATCATTCACCCCTAGACACTTCATCACAAACTGTTGACACTAGTTGTTGCCTCAGATATTTCTTTAGTTTCTTTATTCCTCTTGAATTCAATCTTTCTCACATTCTTAATTTTTTTGCCAGGAATTTTTTAAAGCATTCAACTTTAATTCAATGTTTGAAGTGATTCCCGAACTCTCAATGGCCTATGATAAAAATGAAGAAACATTTTAATTGAAAATTTCTTAACTTGGTTCTAAAAATGTATAATTTAGTATTGAATGTTTTGCTCAAGCTTTTAAAAGCTGCTGATGCCTTGTCAATGTGTGTCACAATTTATTGTTTCTGTCCCATCAGATCTAAGTTTTTAAAAAAGTAAAAAGTAAAGTTCCCTTTTCCCGCCTTTCGGCGGATCGGGCATATGGGCAGAGCGTCCCATATTTTTGCAGACCATCAGCACTCTGTGGGTAATGTGGTCAGCATTACGCCGGCTGTCTTTACTTTCCCAGGACAGCCCATCCTGGTACCCATTTTAGGCTGGGTCGACCTGCGACGTCCCATACCACGTTAAAAATCCACGCAGCCTGCAGTGGGTTTCGATCGCGGTATGCTGGCTTACGAGTCGGACTCGCAACGCCTTAGCCACAGACGCCGCAGATCTAAGTATTTACTGCACTTAAATTCAACCCCTGAGATAGAAGGGATTGAAGTAAAAACTGTTTGGGATTTAAGACGTTAATTAAAGAGTTTTATTTCTCTTGTATTTGTATTTAATATTATATATCCCAACACTTTAGGTACTCACCAACCCAGGCAATTTACAGTTTTGGTTAAAAAAAATGGGTGGACATCCCAAAAAGACTGGATATAGAATGCAAGGGGAAACCACAACGAAATTATCTCCCAGGAATTAGGCAACTGAGTTGTCTGTACTCCACCATCCCCTTCTCTTAAATATTTTATCCACATATCCACAGCAATTTTCTTCAAGTGTGGCAGTGACCAGGGTGAGTCAATTTCAAAATCTCAAAACATATAGTTTAAAAAAAAACTGTGCACTCATTAAAAGCTATGTTTAAAAAGCATATATCTTAGTAATAATTTCAAAAAATTAATAAGGGTTTGGCTGTTTGGTTTTACATTCAGTAGTCGGCCATTGCTTCCTCAACAGTCAAAACTCTCAAAACCGTTGTCAAAAATCAACGGAAAGCATTCTACTGTCAAACTACCCGCAGCTGGTAATGAACTTGGTATTTTATAATTATAAATAGTGTTCACAATGTCTAAGCCACAGACAGTGACTGATATTATCTATTGCAGGCTCAATTAAAACTTACCAAGCCTTTGTTTTCATTCAGCATTTTGCTCATCAGTATCTGGGCTTCATCCTTTGTACATTCAAAGCTTTCCCTTGTCTGCACAATGAAAGATAAGAGGTACGATTATAATGCCATATAACACAGATGTGGTATCAAAGAACAGAATTGCTCCTAAATGTGGAATAAAAGTCAGTGCTGTTATTTTGGGACAAGTACAGAAATTTAAGTATCTGGGCACATGGATAACATTAGATGGAAGATGCATCACCAAGATAAGAAACACAATAGGACAGGTAAAAACTGCATTTTATATAATAAAGAACATCTTATGTAATATATCTCTGTTGTTGATGGTTACAAAAAGAATTCTTGCTTGCTACATACATCCAGTTTTAACATATGGCTGTGAGTCCTGGACAATCGGTAGGTAGGCCAAACAATTTCTTGAGGCCTCAGAGATGTGGTTTTACAGAAGAATGCTTCAAATACCTTGGATAGCCAAAAAGAGCATCCAAGAGGGTTTGAAGGAGACGTGAGCCTGAAGACAACTGATCACAGACATCAGAAGGAGACAGTCATAATTTTTCAGCCATGTTATGAGAAGAGGGAAAATGGAACATGTTGTGACCATTGGAAAGATCTGTGGAAGGAAGGTTAAAGGAAGACAACGAGGAAGAATTCTTGACAGTCTTGTTGCATGGCATGGAGGTGTGTCAGCACACAAACTAATGCATGCTGCAGGAGATCGCAGATTGTTGAGAGGCATGATCGCCCAAGCCAGCCAGCAAGGCACTTGATGATGATAACACAGATTGTAATCCCCTTTTTAAGGCAAAAAAATTTTTTTTAACAAAAACACTATGCAGAGCCTCCTAAAAAAGCTACTTTCTACAATAAAACAAACAGAAACCCACTTGTGGGTTCCGGGGCCTCATTTTCAGGGCAAAAAAAACACAGACCCCCCCCCCCCCCCCCTTTCCCCACCACAAAAAAATAATGTCATAAAAGCAACTAACTCACTGGGGATGATTTCCTCAAAGTTAGAGTACATTTGGCTCAGAGGCGAGGAACCAACAGTCTACACACAGCCAGGTCTGTAAAACATGTGTACATGCAAAACTCAAGTTCTGGAACAAGACAAAAGTCCAAAAGTGGATGAACAACCAGAACTTTCTGCCAAAGTTTACAAATGCTGAATGCGTAGAACAAGAAAAACAAACAGAATTATACAGTGACATTTGCTATCCTTCCTCCTATGTCTTCAATAATTTAGGAAATGGGAAACCTTGAAGCTTGATACTGTACACATTATGTGTTATCAACATTACAACGTATCATACACACAGAAAATGAAGATAAAGAGGGATACTATTTAAATATAATGGGTTGAATGGTGCTTGTCTGAAGCAAGTTAGATCATTTAAATATCTAGGAAGTATATTCTCGAAGAATGGCAGGACAGATAAGGAAAAAGAAACAAGATGCTAATGAGGCAGTGCACTTATATACTGACACCATTATTAGAACATCCAAATGTAAGTTTAAGCACCAGGAAGCAGATTATAAACAGCACATTTATGCCAACACTGTTGTGATGACCCTGCTTTGCATGGTCTCCACGAGTACATTGTGGCAAGCAGGAAGTCCGTGCTACAAGTTACGGCACGAGATACTTGTGGCCGTTGGAGTAAGCGAGGCGAAGCCCGAGCTAGCCTCGTGGTCAGTCGATCATCAGAAGTCAGAGAAGACGGTTGTAGTATTTGAAGATGTCGTCTTTATGTTGCGCAAATGTTTAATGTTCGAATATGTCGCGAGTGATACAGTGTGAATAATGTTTGAACATGTGAAATAAATGGACCAGAATAAACTGACAGAATGTACCAAGAAGCTGAGCGGCGTTTGTGTTGTCAACCCTAGACGTTAAAGTCGGTGTAAACCAAGGTTCTTTCCAAGCCGAACCAAGGTTCCATGTCAAGTCAAGCCACGATTCATTCTAAGTTGAATCAGAATCATTCCAGTTGAAGCATCGCTTTATTACAAGTAGACTACGATTTATTACAACTGTGTTATTAGTGCCAGACTTGGACAATATCAAAGACTAACCTATGTAAAATTAACACTTGAGAGATGAGATGCCTGAGAAGAGCCACCAACTTAATCATCTGAAACAGTTAGAAATAATACTGTCAGACAGACTGTAGGAATAACATCATGCGGCAGATTCACTGAGAAACAGAAGATCAAATGGTTTGGTCAGCTAGTAAGAATGCAGTCAGAACAACTACCAACGCAGGGGCTACACATGAAAAGATCTTAAGTGAAAGACAGAGGTTGCCCTAGGAGAACCTGGACTGATGACATTAAAGAGCTTCTACATCGACAAGGAATGACAATAACCACTGCTGCCTATTAAGCCAACAGGCAATGGATCGCAAATTGTTACATCCCCCTCCCCTTTCTCTGCAGACCCTTAATGACAGAAGTGGAAATTGGCGATAAAACAGGCAGTAGTGACAGTTTGGGATAGTACTGCTCTAGAGTCTATCTTGTGGTATAAGACTTTCCTGGAAGGTTAAAAACCACTGTACAAGAAAAAGGATAATAGGAGGAAAGATGATCAGACAGTGGTAGTACCAGAAAAAAATGAATAAGGAAGGTTAGGTTAGGGTAGTTGCGTATCCTTTACAGGACGTTACAGAACCAACCCCAACAGCCCCTGGCTGTTGTGTGGTTTTTCTAAGCAAATTTACATCCAGTAGTTTGCCACTGCTTTCTAGACGGTCGGCTTTCTTGATACCACAGTCGAAACCAATGCAAGGTGCATGGCCCGCAGCTGGGATCGAACTCGGCATCCCGGCATTACGAAGCCTTCGCATCGACTTAGCCACAGAGCCGACGAATAAGAAAGGAGGGGAGGAAAATGAAGAAAATAGAGGAAACAAACCTTCTGCAGCAGCTGTCGTAAAGTGCTGTCGTAACTGCGGAAGTCCTCCAGATCTACATAGCCTTGATGATAAAATGTCAGCCAGCCCAGCATGTAGCTCAACAGCTGAAAAGCATCATATCATGTAAACATTACTTTCACCGTTATTAAATGCTACCATGTGCTCCTTCTGTGTCACATAAACATTACTTTCACTGTTATTAAACATTACTTTACTTTCACCGTTATTAAATGCTACCGTGTGCTACTTCTCTGTGTCACATAAACATTAACTGTTATTAAATTACTGTGTCACATAAACATTACTTTCACCGTTATTAAATGCTACCGTCTGCTACTTCTGTGTCACATAAACATTACTTTCACTGTTATTAAATGCTACCGTGTGCTACTTGTGTGTCACATAAACATTACTTTCACCGTTATTAAATGCTACCGTGTGCTACTTCTGTGTCACATAAACATTACTTTCACTGTTATTAAATGCTACCGTGTGCTTCTTCTGTGTCACATAAACATTACTTTCACTGATATTAAATGCTACCGTGTGCTTCTTCTGTGTCACATAAACATTACTTTCACTGTTATCAAATGCTACCATGTACTACTTTTGTGTCACATAAACATTACTTTCACTGTTATCAAACGCTGCTGTGTGCTTCTTCTTTTTCATCTTCTTCTTCTTTGTCTGCCTTAACTGGGCAGCTAGCAGACTGGCTCTGATTTTTGTAGCTTTTGGCGCAACATGACTACCTTATTTCCCCAACTCAGATCCCATGTTAAAGACGCACCTTGATTTTGGGATCATAAATTTGGAGAAAGAAAAATAAGATATGATTGCATCAAATTACTGAATCGTTTTTTCAGTGCCACTGAAATAGACACTTTGTGGTGCGTACTGGCACCCTTTTTTCCCCCCAGAAAAAACTAAACTGCTGGGGAAAATTCTGGTTGTTCACTTCTGGACTTTGGTCATATTCCAGAACTTGAGTTTTGCGTGTGCATCTATTTTACAGATCTGGCTTACTTGTATGCAGACTGTGGTTTCTTCGCCTCTCGGGCAGATGCACTCTACCTCGGGGGAGGGAGGGGGGACCACTCTTAATTAGTCACCTTTCACGACATACTTTTTTTAAGAGGGGCAGTGGGTCTGTTCCTTGGGGGGGGGGGGGGGGAGGGGGGGGGAGGAGATTTTTAAAAAAAATGAAGTCTTGGAACCCACATAGGGAACAATAAATTATAAACTTCTGGTAAAAGTAACGTTAATCTCCCCACCAATATACACACTAGCTCCCACCTTCGGATTGGTAATTCCTGAACCTGTCACCTTGGCATAAGGTTACAGGGGGTGTTCCGCAATGCCGTTGATATTGGGTGTTGTATATTTCAGCACACTCTGAAAACATGGAGAAACTGGTCCTAACACAACCCCCCTAGAGAGTGCTGCAACCTATGCCACAGGCATTCTCTTTCTCTGAATGAAAATGTAAATGCAAGACATCACAGAAAGCAAACAACAGAGCGGGACACACCCGTAACCTTTAGGAAAGGCGACCAGCCCAACAAACTTGTGAATGAAAAGTGACCTACTCTATTTGGGAAGATTAACGTGAACCTAACCAGACTTCTTTATGTATATTTTAATGAATACTTACAATTTCTACAAACTCAAATTTTTTTTTCTCCTGCACCTCCTGAAGTTTCAGAACATATTTCATGGAAGCTGTGTAGAAAGCCTTTTTCTCAAACTCCACCTGGGTGTCAGCCTAAAAGAAAACAATTAAATATCAGTGATTTTTCTATCAGAGATTTTCAACGAAACTTCTGAGAACAGTTTTATGACAAATCTGCAGACTTAACAATGATACAAACATTGGAGGACAGAAAGTTAGAAGCAACAGGGAAATTAATCTGTTTCTTCTTCTATTTCTTCTCATTTGCCAGTCGTTAATTGGAGCGGAAAGTTCTGGTTGTTTGTCCACTTCTGAACTTTATAGACTTATTTCAGAACTTGAGTTTTGCATGCACATCCGTTTTACAGATCTGGCATATCTGTATGCAGACTGTTGGTTCCTCACCTCTCAGGCAGATGCATTTAATGGACAGATGCTGCTGGCTTGAAAGTTTTGGCTGTGAACCCAAATGGAGTCATTTTTTTTTTTGGTAACTGACGTACTCCAACACTGACCCAGCCTCATATGGATAAAGACCTGGGACATAAAGGTGGTCAGCAGAATGATGACCCTATCACTCACTAGGTGGTCAGCAGAATGTTGACCACATCACTCACTAGGTGGTCAGCAGAATGTTGACCACATCACTCACTAGGTGGTCAGCAGAATGTTGACCACATCACTCACTAGGTGGTCGGCAGAATATTGACCATATCACTCACTAGGTGGTTGGCAGAATGTTGACCACATCACTCACTAGGTGGTCAGCAGAATGTTGACCATATCACTCACTAGGTGGTCAGCAGAATGTTGACCACATCACTCACTAGGTGGTCGGCAGAATATTGACCATATCACTCACTAGGTGGTTGGCAGAATGTTGACCACATCACTCACTAGGTGGTCAGCAGAATGTTGACCACATCACTCACTAGGTGGTTGGCAGAATGTTGACCACATCACTCACTAGGTGGTCAGCAGAATGTTGACCACATCACTCACTAGGTGGTCAGCAGAATGTTGACCACATCACTCACTAGGTGGTCAGCAGAATGTTGACCATATCACTCACTAAGTGGTCAGCAGAATGTTGACCACTTCACTCACTAGGTGGTCAACAAAATGTTGAGCACATCACTCACTAAGTGGTCAGCAGAATGTTGAGCACATCACTCACTGACTGTCAATATAAAAATATATGTCTCGCAGCACACCCTGATGTGATTCAAAGCAGGAAAAATTTTATGCCGATTTTATGACTCTATTTACTACCCCCTGGGCCTGTGATGCTAAACCCCCTGGGACTCAAAGAGTTAACGCATTTCAGAATACTGTGGTGTATTTGCAGTGACCGCAGCCAGTAGTGTCAGCTTTGAGGCAGAAAGAACGATAGCTAACTACTAGAACTAACATATGGCAGTCAAGATTGTATCTGCTTATCAGTATTTGCTTCAGGAGGTCCATACTGGATAGCTAAGAAATTAATGGTTGGGTCACACTGATATATGATCTCTCTGAAACACTGGATGAATCTTCTGCCTAAATCTTAAAGAATCCTGAGGTCGTGGTGGAGCTTTTTTCTGGTCTTGGAGCATCTATTGCAGGGGGAACTGGGAATGGACAGAGAACTTATTACCTGGTAAGTAACAGGTCACTACAGGCTCGTACAGAGGATAGTGAATTATCTCAAATGGGATGCCTGTCATGTGGTTTCAACTATATCACTGATCAATGCTATCACAGACCTGAACATTACAGACACTTTAATGATTAGTGGGCTATGCAGAATTGACTTCAACCACTGAACAAGAAAAAAAAAACGCATTTAGGCACTGTAACACCATGGACACTGGCGCATCTGATTAATGATTTTAGAATCAAAATCATGGCACACCAGGCGTACCCACAGATGCTCAACCTTCCGCAGCAAATGTCTTAAGGTGTAGCTGCTAACTATTTCCATAGCACAATGATTATACATAAGTTGTTCTCTTTCTCGCACATCCTTCCTTGCCAGATCCATTCCTCATTCCATGTTCACACATTCTTAAGCATTATTTCTTCAATAAGCTGTGCTCTTAAGTTAGCTGAGAGTTCCCATCCTGACCGATCACCACAAGCTGAGTTCCCATCCTGACTTCTCAACACAAGATGAGAGTTCCCATCCTGACTTCTTTCTCACCACTAGCTGAGAGTTCTCATCCTGACTTCTCACCACTAGCTGAGAGTTCCCATCCTGACCTCTCACCACAAGCTAAGAGTTCCTATCCTGACCTCTCACCACAAGCTAAGAGTTCCTATCCTATCCTGACCTCTCACCACAGGCTGCGAGTTCCCATCCTAACCTCTCACCACAGGCTGAGCGTTCCCATCCTGACCTCTCACCACAAGCTGGGAGTTCCTATCCTGACCTCTCACCATAAGCTGAGAGTTCCTATCCTGACCTCTCACCATAAGCTGAGAGTTCCTATCCTGACCTCTCACCACAAGCTGGGAGTTCCTATCCTGACCTCTCACCATAAGCTAAGAGTTCCTATCCTGACCTCTCACCATAAGCTGAGAGTTCCTATCCTGACCTCTCACCATAAGCTGAGAGTTCCCATCCTGACACCTCACCACAAGCTGAGAGTTCCCATCCTGACACCTCACCACAAGCTGAGAGTTCCTATCCTGACACCTCACCACAAGCTGAGAGTTCCCATCCTGACACCTCACCACAAGCTGAGAGTTCCAATCCTGACCTCTCACCACTAGCTGAGAGTTCCCATCCTGACCTCTCACCACAAGCTGAGAGTTCCCATCCTGACCTCTCACCACAAGCTGAGAGTTCCCATCCTGACCTCTCACCACAAGCTGAGAGTTCCCATCCTATCCTGACCTCTCACCACAAGCTGAGAGTTCCAATCCTGACCTCTCACCATAAGCTGAGAGTTCCCATCCTGACCTCTCACCACAAGCTGAGAGTTCCTATACTGACCTCTCACCACAAGCTGAGAGTTCCTATCCTGACCTCTCACCACAAACTGAGAGTTCCCATCCTGACCTCTCACCACAAGCTGAGATTTCCCATCCTGACCTCTCACCACAAGCTGAGAGTTCCCATCCTGACCTCTCACCACAAGCTGAGTTCCCATCCTGACCTCTCACCACAAGCTGAGAGTTCCTATCCTGACCTCTCACCACAAGCTGAGAGTTCATATCCTGACCTCTCACCACAAGCTGAGAGTTCCTATCCTGACCTCTCACCACAAACTGAGAGTTCCCATCCTATCCCGACCTCTCACCACAAACTGAGAGTTCCCATCCTATCCTGACCTCTCACCACAAACTGAGAGTTCCCATCCTGACCTCTCACCACAAGCTGAGAGTTCCCATCCTATCCTGACCTCTCACCACAAACTGAGAGTTCCCATCCTGACCTCTCACCACAAGCTGAGAGTTCCCATCCTGACCTCTCACCACAGGCTGAGAGTTCCTATCCTATCCTGACCTCTCACGACGAGCTGAGTGTTCCTATCCTGACCTCTCACCACAAGCTGAGAGTTCCCATCCTGACCTCTCACCACAAGCTGAGTGTTCCCATCCTGACCTCTCACCACAAGCTGAGAGTTCCCATCCTGACCTCTCACCACAAGCTGAGTTCCCATCCTGACCTCTCACCACAAGCTGAGAGTTCCTATCCTGACCTCTCACCACAAGCTGAGAGTTCATATCCTGACCTCTCACCACAAGCTGAGAGTTCCTATCCTGACCTCTCACCACAAGCTGAGAGTTCCTATCCTGACCTCTCACCACAAACTGAGAGTTCCCATCCTATCCCGACCTCTCACCACAAACTGAGAGTTCCCATCCTATCCTGACCTCTCACCACAAACTGAGAGTTCCCATCCTGACCTCTCACCACAAGCTGAGAGTTCCCATCCTATCCTGACCTCTCACCACAAACTGAGAGTTCCCATCCTGACCTCTCACCACAAGCTGAGAGTTCCCATCCTGACCTCTCACCACAGGCTGAGAGTTCCTATCCTATCCTGACCTCTCACGACGAGCTGAGTGTTCCTATCCTGACCTCTCACCACAAGCTGAGAGTTCCCATCCTGATCTCTCACCACAAGCTGAGTGTTCCCATCCTGACCTCTTACCACAAGCTGTGTTCCCATCCTGACCTCTCACCACAAGCTGAGAGTTCCCATCCTGACCTTTCACCACAAGCTGAGAGTTCCCATCCTGACCTCTCACCACAAGCTGAGAGTTCCCATCCTGACCTCTCACCACAATCTGAGAGTTCCCATCCTGACCTCTCACCACAAAGAAGGAGTAAGGGGACAGCGCCTTCAATATACAAAACAAAATGACACCATTCCCTCCAGAGGTTCTGTCTATCAAGTGTCAAAGTTTATATTTTCATTATCTCAAGGCACAACTCTCTGTATTCTCTGCCAAAAGTAATGAAAGCAGTACAGCTTTTAGGTTTTTCCTGGTTCAAATGGATCCATCAAAGTCCTGTGTATTGATTCAGTCAACTCACAGTAATAATAAAGTCCCGAACATTAATCCACTCTGTGTATTAATTAATTCATTCCCACATATCAATCCCTTCATTTCTCATGTACTGATAACTCATTTACTATGTACTGATTTTCTAAAGTCTTACTTATTAATCTCCTCATGTTCCATGCACTAATCCCTTCATGTCGCACATACTAATAATCCTCTTACATACCATGTACTAATCCCCTTATGTCCCACATACTAATCTTCACATGCCTTATGTACTAATCCTCTCATGCCTGACATACTAATCCCATGTCCCATGTACTAATCCTCCCTCACACCCCACATCCCAATCCTCTAAATACTAACCCCTTATGCCCTATGTACTAATCCCCTCATGCCCTATGTACTAATCTCCTCATATCCCATGTACTAATCCTCTCACATCTCATATATTCACTGATATAGTGATTAGTAATTAGAAAGGATTATCATCACAGCACTCCGGACAGATCCATAGGTGCTCCGATCTCCTCCGCAAAAGCTCCACAAGTGTAAAACGACTGATGACGCCTGTACTGTGTTGGTTAATGAAACGTCTTGTACCCTTAGTGAAATGTTCATTTCTTGCAGCTCCAGGCTGCACCCCCATGTCCATCAGTCTAGACAGGGATTCGGAGTCATGTCCTTTGGCGTGCTCCTGGGTACGGTAAGTGCAGCTCATGGCACTGATAACATCACTTCTGTCCAGTACCAGCAACTGATATCCCATTGAACTAATCCCCCTCATTCCCCCATATAGTAACCCATGCATGTTCTGTTTTTAAATCCCCCCATGTTTCACGTATTTTCCCCTCAAGTCCCATGTCCCTCTCACATCTCATTTATTAACTGAATCATATTCCATGTACTAATCCCCCTCCTGTCCCGTAGATTAACCCACCCATAGATTAACCCACCAATGTTTTGTGTATCAATACCCCGACATTTCATCCATTAATCCCCTCATGTACTAACGCTCTCACATCTCATATATTAACTGATATCCTATGAACTAATCCCCTCAATATATTAACCCACCCATGTTCTGTGTATAAAACCTCCCACGTTTCATGCATTAATAATCCCCTCATGTTTCATGCGACTAGACCTGCTGCTCTGAAATAAACAGACACACATTTGTTTGAAGAAACAAAAAAACAAAAAAAAGATCAACGGCTAGAACAAACCTCCTGCATGGCAGAGTCGTTGCTCTTGGATGTCTTCATATTGAGGTATCTTTCCTGAGACTGGCAGAACTTTGCTGTTTGCTTGTCAAAGTTCTTTTTCTCTTCCTGGAGAAAGAGAAACAGGGGAAGCAATATGTTCAGGCATGCTGTACTGAGCTGTGCTACTGGATGATAATTACTTCTGGCTATGAACAGTTGTTTACAATGTCAGTCACCTGTTCCATGGTCTTTTGTATCATTGTTTTTCAATTCTGTCAAATAAAGGGAAGTGGGAGAGGAAGGGAGAGAACTCACTGAGTGTGTGTGTGAGAGAGAAAGAGAGAGAGAGAGAGAGAGAGAGAGAGAGAGAAGGAGAGAGATAGAGTGAGAGAGAGAGAACAAACAAGCTGTACTTTTAAAGGGTTAAGAATTGGGCACACAGGCCCTAATATAAATTAACGGTTGAACAATGTTTTTGGGACTTCTCCACGGGTGATCCTCATCCAAATAGTTGCACTTTGTGTCACCGGGTGTTTATCATTCTGTATGATGTCCTGGTGGGGTTAAACTTACTTACTTACAATGTGCTCTAATGATACTTACATTACTGAACTTTTTTAAAAGTTCAGTAATAAACGTAATCCAATAATATTAGAAGTCCAATAGGTTGCATAATATAAACATTATCTGCAACAACTAGATATTAGTTACAATTGCTGGATTCCACTCGACTGGCACCTCTGAAAGGAGTGAACTAGAAAGTGAGAAATGGAAGCAAAGAATAGGGAGTCGAGAGATCTTTTTTTCTTTTTTAAACAGGGACGTAAAATACAAACTATTCTGACTAAATGGAGAAAGTGGGAAAGGAACAGACAGACAGACAGACAGACAGATAGACAGACAGACAGACAGACAGACAGACAGACAGACAGGCAGGCAGGCAGGCAGGCAGCAGGCAGGCAGGCAGGCAGGCAGGCAGGCAGGCAGGCAGGCAGGCAGTGAAACAAGAAAGTACAAAATGAAAGCAAGTGATGGAGAGACAGAAAATTCCGACTATTTTAACTAAACGGGGAAGGTGGTAGAGGAAAGGAGAGAAAGAATTGACTGTGTGAGTGAGAGATAGAGAGTCAGAGAGAGAGAGAGACAGAAAGAGAAAGAAAACAAGATAGTAAGACTGGAAGCAAAAAAGAAAGGAAGACGGAGAATAGAGGGGAGAATAGGCCCACTGTATGCTAAACAAGCATGTTGTGACAGGCGACTAATTAAGGAAATAAAGCACATCTGCCTTTGTGGAGTTTACAGCTGGTGAACGCAGGAAAATAAAAGGAAGAAGAAGATGAATAAGAAGCAGAAGGAGAAGGATGATGAGGAGAAGAAAAAAGATCTTCCATTTTAATTAATACCTCCTCCAACCGGCGAAAAAACAGCTCTGCACTGTGTAGTTGCAGTACATCCCTAAAGTGGGGCCAAGCCTGGCCAACCTATCTCACAATGAAGCAGGATCAGAGCAATCACAGGGTGATCATCTGCCATGATAAGGGGACTGCCACTTATGACTAATGACTAAATCTCTTGGAAGAAACTGTACAAAGTGAACAAATGACTTACCTTGGCTGCTACAATATTTTCTTTTCTGAAATTTTCTAGTGGCTTCACAAACTGATCCTCAGCTGCTTTTATCTGTAAGCAAACAGTAAGAACAAAAGTAAAGCACAGGGCTTTTATCTGTAAGCAAACAGTAAGAACAAAAGTAAAGCACAGGGCTTTTATCTGTAAGCAAACAGTAAGAACAAAAGTAAAGCACAGGGCTTTTATCTGTAAGCAAACAGTAAGAACAAAAGTAAAGCACAGGGCTTTTATCTGTAAGCAAACAGTAAGAACAAAAGTAAAGCACAGGGCTTTTATCTGTAAGCAAACAGTAAGAACAAAAGTAAAGCACAGGGCTTTCTTCTGTAAGCAAACAGTAAGAACAAAAGTAAAGCACAGGGCTTTTATCTGTAAGCAAACAGTAAGAACAAAAGTAAAGCACAGGGCTTTTATCTGTAAGCAAACAGTAAGAACAAAAGTAAAGCACAGGGCTTTTATCTGTAAGCAAACAGTAAGAACAAAAGTAAAGCACAGGGCTTTTATCTGTAAGCAAACCGTAAGAACAAAAGTAAAGCACAGGGCTTTTATCTGTAAGCAAACAGTAAGAACAAAAGTAAAGCACAGGGCTTTCTTCTGTAAGCAAACAGTAAGAACAAAAGTAAAGCACAGGGCTTTTATCTGTAAGCAAACAGTAAGAACAAAAGTAAAGCACAGGGCTTTTATCTGTAAGCAAACAGTAAGAACAAAAGTAAAGCACAGGGCTTTTATCTGTAAGCAAACAGTAAGAACAAAAGTAAAGCACAGGGCTTTTATCTGTTAGCAAACAGTAAGAACAAAAGTAAAGCACAGGGCTTTTATCTGTAAGCAAACAGTAAGAACAAAAGTAAAGCACAGGGCTTTTATCTGTAAGCAAACAGTAAGAACAAAAGTAAAGCACAGGGCTTTTATCTGTAAGCAAACAGTAAGAACAAAAGTAAAGCACAGGGCTTTTATCTGTAAGCAAACAGTAAGAACAAAAGTAAAGCACAGGGCTTTTATCTGTAAGCAAACAGTAAGAACAAAAGTAAAGCACAGGGCTTTTTTGTCACACCAATGGTGCAATGCAAGACATTTTAACTGACAAATCGGTACTCAATTGCTAATGTGGTGGTCAAAATACCATTGACGGCCTTTGGTGCTTATAATACTTTCTTGCAACCATTTCTGTGTGGGTCGACTTGGGAACCCTAGGTCAATTTTGTTTCTGTGATAATTGGCAAATTCTCGCACACAACCAGAGAAAAAGTCTATTTGGGTAGATCTTTTATGATTTTAAACTACTTCTCATTATTTACAATGTGCATGCAAGCCCTTCTAGCTGTCTCCTTGTCTGAGAAGGGTAGACATCTAATCTACTACCCCATCTTTGGGGGGGGGGGGGGGGGGGGGGTACAGAAACTGTTACGCCACATTGTCTCCAATCTATGAGGGTCTGGCAAGCAGAGTTATCAAACATGACATTATAATGTAGCATGTAGCAGAGTTATCAAACATGACATTGTAATGTAGCATGTAGCAGAGTTATCAAACATGACATTATAATGTAAACACTGTAATCTAATTATATATGTACAGTAGAGATTAGCTTGTAATTCACATTTTATATCAGAAATGTGAATTGTTAACAATCAGAATGGAAAATGAAATATTATTTTAAATGTTCAAACACTAGTATGCGCATGTGTGTGTGCAAAGAGAGAAATAGAGAGAAGAGGGAAGAGAGTGAAAGGGATGGAAGAATCAGACAGAATGTCAGAGAGAGAAAGTATGTGCATGTGTGTGTCAGGGACAGAAGGAAAGGGAGTATAGTCATGCATGAGTGTGTAAGTCAGAAAGTGTGTGTGTGTGTGTGAGAGAGAGAGAGAGACAGAGAGAGAGAGAGAGAATGGGCATCTTTGTAAGAAAAAGGAAGATATTGAGAAAGAGAGAGACAGACAGACAGACAGACAGAGAGAGAGAGAGTGTGTGTGTGTGTGTGTGCGTGCGTGCGTGCGTGTCAGAGAGAGAGAAAGAGAGAATGTGCATGTATATAAAATAAAGGGAGAAAGTGAGTGAGAGTATATGTATGTGTGTTAGAGAGAGAGAAAGAGAGCACACACGTTTAAACGTGTGTGTGTCAGAGAGAGAGAGAGAGAGAGAGAGAGATACAGACAGACAGACGAAGACAGAGAGAGAAAATATGCATGTCTGTACATTAAAGAGACAGAATTGGCTTGTGTGTGTCAGAAAGAGAGAACATGTGCATGAGAGAGAGAGAGAGAGAGAGATGGTGTGAGCATGTGCGTGCCTCACAGATAGGTGCAGAGTATCTGCAAAGGTGTGTGTGTGGGTGGGTGTGTTAAAGAAAGTATAGACCTATGTGTGTGCTAGAAAGCGAAGATGCATGTGTGTGGGTCCGAGAGACAATGGGCATGTGTGTGTCGGAGAGAGGGAGTGTATGCCTGCAGGACAGACAGAGTGAGAGAGTCAGAGTGTGTGAGCTTGCACACATTTCACATATAAAAGCCTTGGTTAAAGTACACAGAAACTATTCAAAGATATTAAAAAGAAATATAATCCATTACCTATATACAGAAAACAGAAGATTGTACACAATATAACATCTGGCAACATTAACACACAAAAATCAGACTGAAAAAAAAAAAAAAAGATATCTGACACCACAGTATTGAAATGTGTGTCAGCATAGATGTATGCCAGGCTGACCCAGCCCTGAATGGCTACCAGGCCCAGTCCTGGAAAGTAAAGGTGACTGTCAAGATTTTGACCACATCACCCAGCAAGTGCCCGTTGGTCCATTTAATACAGGTCTAGCTAGCCCTTACCCGTTGGTTCATATAATATAAGTCTAGCCCTATATGCCCAATATGTACAATATGCCTGAAGACGTGGACATGGGTCCTTAACTTTTTACCTTTTAGAGATGTAGGCAGTTTTGAGAAGATCGGAAAAATTATAATTAATATCATTCCATATTCACAAATGATGTCAACTGCAGCGAAAGGTGTTAAAGTGCTGTACAGAACTAGTGTTGTTATATGCAAGTGAGGCATGGACAACAAGCAGATCAGTTTTAAAATAAACAAAAAGCATTTACTTGCAGCAGAGATGTGGTTTTTGTGACAAATGCAAAGAATATCATGGAATGATAGAAAATCAAATGTAGTTGCAAACTGATAAAATAAAGAAAACAAGAAGAATTCACAGTTTTTCTGACATGTTATGAAAAGCAAAGGGTTCCAAACATGGTAAGGTGTGTGGCAAGGTCGATGCAAAGAAGAAGAGATGAACATCTGGATGGCTTAGACATACTGATGGGGTAAGAATACTGACCTGATTTGTAACTTTAATAATTATGTAAGATGATAAAACATGACAACCTATGCTTACTGGCATGGCAATGAAGATGATGATGGTTTTTCCATTCAAATTCACTTCAGAGTTCACAGCAAAGTGTACACACAAAAAACACATCTCTGAATAAATCGTGAAGAAGTTAACAGACATAAATCCTTAGAAAACCATGCTATTTACCAGGATATCTCGGTGATCTTCAATCTTCTCAATGAACTTGCCAAACTCGTTCAGGGATTTAGCTGGGGGTTGAAAGAAAAAAATTCATTCCAATTGATTGACGATGTAAAAAATGCAATAAAATCCACATGGGAAATTATCTGGATAATCAGGAAAGACAGAACTCAGTTATAAGCAAGTGGAGAAAGAATGTGAAGCCGAAATTTAACTCTCAGTACCAAAAAAATGATTTTACTCAGTTGTTAACCGAGGTTCCAATATCGCTGCAGACGAGTTGCTCCATGACTGCTCCATTCCTATGCCCATAGAAACCAAACAAAATGTCCTTCCCTATCTCCAGTGAAAACTAGTTTTAAACAAGAGTGTCAGTAACAGCAACATCCTAAAAAAAGTTAAAAAAAAGTAAAGATCCCTTTTCACGCCTTTCGGTGCATTGGGCATATGGGCAGAGCGTCCCATATTTTTACAGACCATCAGCACTCTCTGGGTTATGTGGTCAGCATTACGCCAGCTGTCTTTACTTTCCCAGGACAGCCCATCCTGGTACCCATTTTAGGCTGGGTCGACCTGCGACGTCCCATACCACAATAAAAATCTGCGCAGCCTGCAGTGGGTTTCGATCGCGGAATGCTGGCTTACGAGTCGGACTCGCAACGCCTTAGCCAAAGCAGTAAAATTCATAAGGCAGCTGGATGTTTGTGCTGACACTTCTGATGGCTACCCTAAGCATTTAATGTGTGTGTGTATGTTATTGACACTGCCGAGACTGCAATCTGTTTCAAACTGTTTTAAAAAAGGGACAGCAATGAGCACTCTGTATGGCATACTAATGGAGCAATCATGTGACGACCCATTTGCAGTGAAGCAGAAATTACGATCAACTGATTAACTCAATGTGCGTTCATCTGCTCTTCTTACATGATCAAACAAATATCAGTGTTCATCTCCATTAGTTGCTTCTTCTTCTTATTTTGTCCTCTCACAGATGCTAGGTTGTAACCCAATGTTTGGTTTTCTGTATATGTCTTGCACTTCTCAGGTGGCTTGGGTGATGGATTTATTCATCATTTTGCAGATTTAAGCTAGACCATTTACTATTAGTTACAAATACTGATACTTTCAAATGTTCTGTTCTAGCTGTAACTTTCTTTAACTGATTCTCTTTAACTGATTCAGTCTCACTATAACCATCATCACCAAGTTCCATACTGACTGGCATAGGGGATCATGCCTCTCCATATCTTGTGACCTCCAACAACAGGTATCAACTAATGTACTGACACCCTTCCATCCTTAACTTCTACTCTCTTTCCTGGTCTCCTGAATGACAGCTGAACTTTTTTGAACTGCCTGACTAGCCACTCTGCTTTACTTTCAAAGTGGCTAAATATTCAGGTGTTATGGCTTTACTTTCAAAGTGGCTTAATATAGAGGTATTCTCAATGTGGCTTTACTTTTAAAGTGGTTTAATAAAGAGGTATTCTCAATGTGGCTTTACTTTCAAAGTGGCTTTAAAATGAGGTATTCTCAACATGGCTTTACTTTCAAAGTGGCTTTTTCAAAGTGGCGTATGCTCAACAATATGAGAAAAATAATACTTGTCACATGTTACGTATACTTGTCAGATGTTACGTATACTTGTCAGATGTTACGTATACTTGTCAGATGTTAGGTATACTTGTCAGATGACATTTTCCAGCCTATTTTAGGCTCTTGTGACTTGGGAGCCCTGGGTCAGTTATAAAAATCCACCACAGACATACAATTTGAACCCAAGGCATTCACAAAAGTGAAGGATAAGAGCTTGTAACCAAACAGCTAAAACAGAGAAATTTTTATATAGGTACTCCACTGAGCCCTAAACACAGCTGTTTCCACCATAACAAACATTTAATCTTTCAGTCCCAGAAGATTTCACAGAAAATATCCAACAGAAACAATAGCCATAGTGAACAGAAACTGAGTGCATATCTGTAACAGAGGCAGAAAATTCACATTTTGCATGAAACAAAGACTCTGTCATTTATAACAATTGACTGACCAGATTTCAAAAGTAATTGTCATGCCAGATCCTACGTTGTGTGGGTCATTTAGACAATAGCATATCACACATGGTGCATTGTTTTGGACTAAAAGAGTTAACAAGTGCAGCCGACCAGCTAGGGGGTAATGTACCAATGCAAACGGGAAGCAGCATGGACAGAGCTAATATCAATTACGCTGAATGGACTAGGTTGGGGGATAATTATAGATCTCTGACACTAACATCGTTGCGTAACCCAGAAGTAAAACTTGGTGAAGCGTGTATATGCTGCCTTTGAGGTCACGACAGGAGACATTATAACCAACTTCTCATGGGAACAATCAATAGAGGTACCTTGAGGTGGCTGTTGCACTGGAGGACTGAGCACGCATGGGAATGCCTAATGTGCATTGACATTGATTGTGATGACAACACATAACATGACATAAACAGGTGCACCCAGAAGACACACTTCAAAGCACCCTCACAAATTTTCAGTCAAGGGACTTCTTCTTTTTCTGTGTTCACCCATAAAAGAGTAGGGGAATGTGTTGTCATTGACAACTAGGCTGCAATATCCACATCTTTCAGCACAGCAACTGCAACTGCACCAAATCCTTAATTAGTCGCCTTTTATGGTAAGCTTCCTAAGGGACGTTAGGTCTATTCTGTAGTGCCATTCTTCTTCTTCTTCAGCGTTCCAAGCCCTTGAGGTTCACTGCTGCAGATATCACCGTCTCCATTCATCTCTCTGGTTGGCCTTCTCTTTCCAGTTGGTGACACCAAGTGTTTGCAGATCTGTCTGGACATTATCTCTCCATCGTCTTCTTGGTCTGCCTCGTGGTCTATAACCATTCATCTCCCTTGTGTACACAGTTTTTACCTCTCTGGTTTACTGATATCACTGCCTGTATCCACCACTTTTGTGGTGTAGGCAGAGGGAGGTGGGTCTTAGAGCCTCAGGGGTCTTCTCCTACTAAACTGGGGTCATAACCCAGACAAAAAAAATCACAGGATTTTATGCCATACATTTCAACCCTGAAGGAAAAGTGGGAGGTGCTCTGGTAGTTAAACAATATATTCAATGCTAAGCCATGAATTATATGTGCACTTCACAACCAAACTGAAATGACAGGGGTTGATATAATGATAAAGAAAGCAAAAAGCAAGAATAGAAATAAATGATACAAGCTGTATACTGCTGGGGATGTTAATAACCTTGTAGAAAGATCAAAATGTTCCCACACAGTGGCTATGGAAGTGATGGCGCTGAGGACTAGGAAATAAACTATCATCATCAAGTGCCTTGCCGACTGGCGTGGGTGATCATGCCTCTCCACAATCTGTGATCTGCAACTGCGTGTATCAGTTTGTGTGCTGACACCCGTCCATGCCATGACAAAAGACTGTCAAGAATCGTCTTGTGCTGTCTTCCTCTGTCTCTCTTTCCACAGATCTTTCCAGAGGTCACAACATGTTCCAGTTTCCTTCTTCTCATAACATGACCCCCCCCCCCACAAAATGATGACTGTCTCTTTCTGAAATAACTTGCCAAAAGGCTGTGCCAAACAGCAAACGAGAAAGCATACCTTCGAGGACAACGACACCAGCATATAGACAAGCAGTCCTGAGTAATCTCAGTCAGTGTTCTTAAAACTTTTACACACACGGACCAGCAACATTGGGGAAACTGTTTTGTGGACCACCCGACAGCTAACCAAATACAGAAACAGAGGTTAATATAGATAGCAGTTTATGTGTTAAACTGGAGGTCCCACAATTACAATTTTCAGCTACTGCAACATCGACTGCTGTTTAAGAGGTAAGAATGAAATGTCTTACAGGCTTGGATGGATCCGTATGATGCTGACCAAATGACCCATCAAGTGCTGACCGGTCTATAAAAGTATGGTTTAGCGCTATATTCCTAATGTGCCTAAAGCATGAAAAAGATCCTTTACTTGTATATGGCCTGAGCGTTGTATATGATAGATAAAGCACTGAAATAACATTCATGCAATTTCTCTGTTTATATTTTATTACTGGAAAGTTTATGTATTAGAACAATAAAATCTAAGAAAAGTTCTGAAATTAAAATTGGATGAATTCCCCCCTGTGTGGGTTCTGGGGCCCTATTTTGGGAAAACAAGAATAGACCCACTGCCTCCCCAAAAGCATGTCGTAAGAGTCGACTAATTGGGAGCTTCCTTCAAAGTCAGAGTGCATCTGCCTGAGAGGTAAGGAACCAACAGTCTGCACACAAATGTGTCAGATCTGTCAAACGGATGCACATGCACCACTCTGGCTCTGGAACAGGACTGCAGTCCAGAAGTGGACAAACAACCAGAACTTTCCACCAGAGTTTACAGCTGGTGAACGCAAAGAAGAAGACAAAGAAGAAGAAGGATGAATTCAAAGGTGTAAGAAATAAAATAAATGTCTGGGCAACCACTGGTATCAACCGTTATAAGCCAGAGAAGATAGCGCTAAACTAGACACATCCCAGGAAGAAACCAGCAGAGAATCACCAAACAGGCATTAAAATGGGACAAAAATGGATTCAGGAGACGAGGACGCCCACAAGACCGTAAGACGAACGTTGATGTGAAAGGTCAAAGCTGCTGGACTGGACTCCATCCATGATATTGAACTGATTGCTGCGAGAACTATAGTTTGGTTCAGTCTAGTTTTTATTAGCCCAACAGGATAGTGAATGAATGAATTTATTACTGACACTGCCGAGACTTTTTCCCACAAACTAGAAGTTGCAGAAAACAATGATTAGGCAAACATTTTTAGCCGAGTACCAGCAGACTTCCGCGGCTACAGAACACTGGTCTAAGTGTCACGGGTGCCTGATGACTTTTGCTAAACAGGACAAATACACGTATGTCAGTGGCTTTATAAGCAGTTTCCAGATGCTTGGATAGATCGGCGTGGTCATGTGAAGTGGTCGCCCTGATCTCAACCCATTTTATTGTTCTCTCTGGAGGAGATATGAAGGCCAAGGTGTATCGGCAAAAGATACAAAACGTAAATCATCTCAAGGAATGTATCACTAGCACCATTGCAAGTAAACACTGACGTACGTTTATTTGTCCTATGTATGAAAACTTATGAGACACCCATACAAAGAAATTCATATGAGAAGTAACAAGATCAGGTGATGAGAATGTACGGAGCACAATCGTGTGTAAACCTTTCAGTCAGAATCTGCCGGAGTGAATCAGCTTATTTACTACTACTAGTTCCTAAAGTCCATGCCATGTGGCGTTAGTAGTCATGCCCATTCACAACCTTTTGGCTGTCTGGCATCTTTTCTCTCGGTCTCCCTCTGCCTCCCCACCCCTCCAACTTTCCTTCTGTCACTATAAAATTCAAGTTTTCCCCTCACCACATACCAAAGATTGTAGAATTTCTATTTCTGATGTGGGCAATCAATTCTCTTCGTGAGTCAGTTTCTTTCAAGACATTCTCGTTATTCTTTTTATCTGTCCAGGGTATTCTCATCATTCGTCTATAAAACCACATCTCCACAGCTTTCAAATAATTTATTTACATCCCCGCGGAAATGATTTTGTTGTTTTTAACTAAGCAGCTGGCCGAGTGGTTATAAGGTCAGACTCTCGTGCGAGAGACCTGTGTTCGAACCCCGGTAAGGTGATGGCCTTTTTCTGTCGGGGTAAAAACAGTCTAACCTGCACAGTCCATGGCGACTGCACTAGCCATGTGCCCCTAAATCATAAGGCTCATGACCCCCCTGTCTACGCCGCCCTAAAAAAAAAAAGTGGTAGAACGTGACTGTTTAACTTTTTTTTCCACCGCGGCTTGTTTGCTCGATATTGTCCGACACCGTTTCAAAATATGTTTAATTTTAATTTTTAGCAATTTCACACGGAAATGTAATTATCTGCTTTATTAATAATATGTCTGTTTATCGCTACTCACAAACTTACACTGTTAGTCCTAGAGGCAAGAGGTTCCCATCCTAGTTATGTTAACTACAGCTTTAGATTTTCATGTTAGTTAGTGTGGCTTTGTATCTCTATTTATTTCTTGTGCTTATTTCCATTTTCATGTAAAATTGTAACACACCCACCCTCCCCACCCCCACCCACTTTAAAATGCAATAATAAAAAACAACCATTTTCACAGCAGTGACATATCGGACAATAAACATAAATTTGGCTCACAAACAATCATATCACAACAACACGACAGCCAGCAGAAGGAGGAGATAACTTGATTTCCATACACTATGTCAGGGGCACCGACATAACAAAGACATTTGGGAGGGGTCGCCCATGGGTCGAAGCCTTGCTTAAGTTTAAGCCTTTTTTTAACGTAAAGGATATTTTTCCACGCCTTTAGATGTATTGGGCATATAGGGCTATACCCCTATACTGTATAGACCAATCAGCACCTGGCCACCTTTACTTCCCAGGTCTATACTTGGTACCCATTCAAGGCTGGACTGATCTGTGAGCCAAGGTTATTATGGGGGGGGGGGGGGGGAATCTGGTTCGGTCAGGAATCAAATCCACTACCTTCCGATCTGCAGGCAACCATCTAGCCACTACACCACGGCCCTAAGCCCCAATTATAAAATTTATAATAATATAATAATAATAATCATAGGCAGAGTGCCAACACTAACAGTCCCACACCAGAACTGCAGCCTACTGCTGATGTAAGCAGTCAGTTACGAGCGCTGGCATTGTACACGCAATACTGCATTGGTATACACCCTTCCTAACGCAATTGGCTATCTGTCATTTTATTGCAGTTCTCACAATTCAAGGTCATCTTGGCGCAACATGAAATATGCAGAACAGCGGAAAAATACAACACAATATACTTTAAATAATAGTGTGTGTGTGCACAAAAAATTACGTTTCCAAAATCAAGGTGTGTTTTATACAGGGAATCATCTTATATGGTATATACAATCTTAAAAAGAGAATATCTATAGTGTTCTAGCTTGGTCCCTTACAAATTTGTATATGGAGGCTAGGCAGCACCCCCTTTTTCCCTCACCCACCGCCAACTCTTTCTAAGTTTGTACCTAAGAACCCCCCCCCCCCCCTCCTCCCCACCAAGTTCGCTCACCCCCTGCAACTACGCCTCTGGCTAGCTGTTGTGCAAATCCATGAGTTTATGAATTACTGACTCCGCCGCTAGAAATCGAACAGTCCGGTGGGTTAGGTTATTGACAAAAACATTACTTCTGAAATTTCATCATGGGATTAGATGGCTCCAAGTCTGGTGGCGACGTCGTGTCATTCTGTCGCCTCACAGTGCTGCCAATGCTCTTCAGCTTTCCTAACTGTGAACTTCAAAGATCTTCATACAAGTTTGTATGTTAAAATAGCTGTTTCTTAGACGTCATATATATATATATATATATATATATATATATATATATATATATATATATATATATATATATATATATATATATATATATATATATATATATATATAACTAACAGCCAGAAATGATAGAATCCGGCTGTAAAGGTTGTGGTTTGAGGTGGCGTTCACAGTTGCCTGAGAACCAGTGTGTTTGACCCTGGGAGGCATCACATCTATGGCCTCCGGTGTGAGGGTGCGCTACCAACATGACCACCCCCCCCCCCCCACACAACGAACACTCATGTTTTCTTATTAAATTGCGGGAAAATACATGTTAAGACAAAAGAGCGTCCTGTTAAGGACACGCAAGTAACTTTTGATGAAAATGTCAGATATATCGTCAAAATATATCAAAGTAAAATAGGACTTGTCAGTAGAAGACTGGAACATCAATAAGAGAGATCACAGATGCCGGACTATATGCACCAGTGATTCACAATATTTCGCGGTACCCTAGTGAAGAGGTCGCGGCTCTCAGGCAACTGTGAACGCCACCTCAAACCACAACCTTTACAGCCGGATTCTATCATTTCTGGCTGTAAGTTATTTCGCTCGACAATTTAAAACCCGGCAACTCGGAATTAGGAAGCGTATTGGCAACCCCAACAGAGTTTGACATAAAGGAATAAGACGTTCTGTTTTACTCTTCCACTGAGGCGTCCTTCTTTTCCATCTGAACAGGACCTGCTCAATTTGGGAGCCTCCGTGGTAAAGTGGTCAATCCGTTTGCTTCGCGCTCTGAAGGTCGCGAGTTCGTTTCACTTCTGCGCCCTTCAGTTCACGATCCCTGGGGATCATCACCAGAGCTACGGAGTTCGTGCTCAGCACGGCGCTCTCTGCAGGCGGCTAGCCGTTCTGCGGACAGAGACTGGGCCATACGGGATAAAATACGATGCTATGAAGTCGATCCTCTCGAGTATAACCTTTAACCTCCTCGTTTATTCTTTAACTTTATAGAACGATTACAGGTACCCATTTTAATCTGCGGCGTCCCTATAAAGCCAATGCTAATTTTTTTTTTATCTGCTCGACTTTTACCCTTTAAAACAATTGGCGCTTCGGGCATATTTTTTACAGATAAATCGGCACTCAATAATGGATAATGCAGTCAAAATATCGCCGATCACTTATGCTTCTTTTAAAATTTCTTTGTACGCACTTTATATATATATATATATATATATATATATATATATATATATATATATATATATATATATATATATATATATATATATATATATAATATCCAGAAACCATGAGTTGTTAACCATTTGGCTCGGTACTAAGGATATCACAACCCTTCGGCCTTGATTCCGAATGTGTGTGTGTGTGTGTATATATATATATATATATATATATATATATATATATATATATATATATATATATATATATATATATATATATATATACACACACACGTGTTTGTCCGGCTCTCTAGCGTGGTTGGTTAAACCTGACATCGCGGTGACCGGGTGACAAACTCCTTGTGGTCCGGGTTCACTCCCGGGGGTAGGCAGAAAAGCCACATTTCTCCCAGATTTACGGTACCTATCATGGAATCAAGGCCGAAGGGTTGCGATATCCATAGTATTGAGCCAATGGTTTCTGGAAATTTAAAAAAATACATTTTTTTAAATCCACGTCAACATGGATTCATACACGCCTCTTGTCATTGGCCACTGTTATCTCCCGCCGTGGTTTGATGTGGCGTTTATACACGCTTGAGAACCAGTGTGTTTGACCCCGAGACATCACACCACATCTATGGGCCTCCAGTGTGAGGGTGCACAGCCAAAATCACCCCGGCGAACACTCTCGTGCTACCTAATTGAATTGCGGAGAAATATATGTGATGGCCAAAGACAGTCGGTGGCAAGTTTTGCACAATTGCCAGCAGCACATCGCGTGCGGTGCCAGCCAAAGAAATGAATACACTTAACGCAAGAGGCCGAATTATTTTCTGGGGTAGGCTGCTGTGTTATGTATGCATTTTGATGGGGCGTAATAAGGCGTTAAGAGGAACATCACCGGCGGTAGAGAAGCACTTTCGCGCTGAGGTAAACAGTCAAGGAATCAGGCGGTCTCTCTGATGAAGTAAAGAACCCTTTGTAACGCCTTCATTAGTCTGGTCTGGTAGTCTTAGTTTCAGCTTCATAGCAAACGGGTCACCCCATCTTTGCTCCGCTCCTGTGCCAACGAAAAACACACAGAATGTTTATCACAGTCCCTTGTGGAGAGATCAACAGACTGCTGTCTCAGCATATCTATCATACACTCGCATTAAAGCATATGGTCGCCATCTGAAGTGCTAACACAAACAGTCCGACATTAGAAATGCAGTTCATCATTGATGGTAGCAGAAGTCACCAACAGATCAGCAGCTGCCCACGCGATCAATTTTAATCACATACGGGCACCACCAACATTGCGACGACAGGCCACGCGCCATTTTCTGAATCTACAATTCACACCACCACGCTGGTCACAGTAATGGGCATTAGGGGCTAGACCTCTATTTTATACGCCAATCGGCCCTCAGTTGGTGATTTGGTCGGCAGGACTTTATCGGATACCTATTCAAGGCCAGGTCGACCTGGGTGCCAAGGTCATTGTGAAAAATGTCCGGAACCCCCCCCCCCCCCCCCCCTTTTCCCCACGGCCCGAACCAAAGACCTTTAGATCCGCAGGCCAGCGTGTGATGAATTAAGTAAATAGGATCTTTGTCAAACTCATACTACATATAGTGTTAGAGATTGCTTTTCCCCCTAAAGGTACACAACGGTACAGCAGCAGCAGAGCTTGAGGTCGACCACACAAGCGATGGACCGAGGGAATAACTAAGATCGCAAATACAAGGCCTGTGTAGCATATACCAAGGCTATCACAGGACGTTTCGAAAAGATGAAGATGAAAGGTGATGCAGGACTAAAGGGGGAAAGAAGAAAAAGAAGAAGAAGAAGAAGAAGAAGAAGAAGAAGAAGAAGAAGAAGAAGAAGAAGAAGAAGAAGAAGAAGAAGAAGAAGAAGAAGAAAAGAAGAAAAAGAAAGAAGAAGAAGAAAGAAGAAGAAAGAAGAAGAAGAAGAAGAAGAAGAAAAAGAAAAAGAAGGAAGAAGAAGAAGAAGGAAGAAGAAGAAGAAGAAGAAGAAGAAGAAGAAGAAGAAAAAGAAGAAGAAGAAGAAGAAGAAGAAGAAGAAGAAGAAGAAGAAGAAGAAGAAGAAGAAGAAGAAGAAGAAGAAGAAGAAGAAGAAAAGAAGAAGAAGAAGAAGAAGAAGAAGAAGAAGAAGAAGAAGAAGAAGAAGAAGAAGAAGAAGAAGAAGAAGAAGAAGAAGAAGAAGAAGAAGAAGAAGAAGAAGAAGAAGAAGAAGAAGAAGAAGAAGAAGAAGAAGAAGAAGAAGAAGAAGAAGAAGAAGAAGAAGAACAAGAAGAAAGAAGAACAAGAAGAAGAAGAAGAAGAAGAAGAAGAAGAAGAAGAAGAAGAAGAAGAAGAAGAAGAAAGAAGAAGAAGAAGAAGAAGAAGAAGAAGAAGAAGAAGAAGAAGAAGAAGAAGAAGAAGAAGAAGAAGAAGAAGAAGAAGAAGAAGAAGAAGAAGAAGAAGAAGAAGAAGAAGAAGAAGAAGAAGAAGAAGAAGAAGAAGAAGAAGAAGAAGAAGAAGAAGAAGAAGAAGAAGAAGAAGAAGAAGAAGAAGAAAAACTGTATGGAACTAAATGCGAAAGCCCACAATTGGTCAATTGTTTATGGGATGCGTTCATAAGAGGGGTAGTGCTCTCTTTTTCTTTCTCTTCCCTCTCTCTCTCTCTCTCTCTCTCTCTCACCCTCCCTCTCTCTCTCTCTCTCTCTCTCTCTCTCTCTCTCTCTCTCTCTCTCTCTCTCTCTCTCTCTCTCTCTCTCTCTCGTTCGCTGTCCCGTCTTTGCGTCAGCTTTTTTAATAACTTCAACGAGTTCAAGTATTCTTGTTTTGTTATTAACAAACACCAAACCTATATATAGTTTACAAGGGGGAAAAGGGGGGGGGGGGTTGTTTAAATAAAGGGTTGTGGCAAAGGGAGTCGGGCCAAGCTACACACTAGGTGACCTTTCATTGATGCTTGCTCAGGCTGGTCTACGTTATGGGGGGTGTCCCTGTGTACTGTTGTTTTCGCAAAGCTTTCTGCGTTGTATGATAATCGTGGGTGTGTGAGCTGCGTTTTCACTCGTAAGCCAAATTAGTGTTTGTTGGTGACAACATTCTATGATTTTAAGTAGGACATGAGTTTATTTCAGCTATCATTGTTGGCGGGCGACGAGGAGGGTAGCGTTGCGTTTCTGGGGCAAAACAGCATTTTGAGGGCCACCGCAAAATGTTAGGAAGTCTGAAACCACAGAGAGTAGAACGCACTCTCTCGTGGGACCTAGGCCGAGTCTGTGGGGTAGGATGAGTTGGAGTTAGGACCAGTTTTACATGTTGTGGGGTCGTTAAAACCGCTCACATAGTGTAATATAAGGCACGCGTGGTCGTTGGCAAGACCGTCGATACAATACTACCTGGCAGCAATATGACATCCCTGCCACTTAGACTTACGCATCTCAAAGGTTAAGACGCACCAATGAACGTCCAAGTACGTCTCGCTGAGCTAGACTTCGTTACTAGTACCAAATAAAAAACAGGAATCTCAAGATCTTGTATGTCCCAAAGTGAACAGCAGAAAGGCTTAACGAAAGAAAAAGAAAGAAAGAAAAAGAAAGAAAGGAAAAAAAAGAAAGAAAAAAAGAAAGAAAGAAAGAAAGAAAGAAAGAAAGAAAGAAAGAAAGAAAGAAAGAAAGAAAGAAAGAAAGAAAGAAAGAAAGAAAGAAACTAAATGGCCATAAGGCAACAGATAAATCTTTTATACTATATCTTATACGTTTTTTCTGCGCCGTTTCCACAATGAAAGTTGTTACAGCGGAACACTGTTGTCTGTGTGAATGTCAAGGGGAAGCCCCCCCCCCCCCCCCCCCCATGGTGCGACTCTCGTATCACAGTCCTAAATCCACACGAACTTTGTTTTTAAACGGTCTAGAGCGGGGAACGAGCTTGGTACTCAAAGATCATGAAACTATTAACCGTATTCGCTAACTCTAAGCCCATGACGATTGCCAAAGAACACCCCCACCCCCTCCTCAAAAGGTAAAGGTAAAGGTGAGAGAATCGACTTCATTGCACCAGGTTTTACCCCATATGGCTCAGCCTCACTCCGTAGAACAGCTAGCTGTCTACCAAAAACGTCCATAGCTCTGGACGATCCTAAGGGATATCCGCACAAACCGCACTCGTTGCCACCGTGAAACGAACCCACGACCTTCAGAGCGCGAGGCAAAAGGCTTGACCACTTCGCCTCCCCCCTCCCCCTTCCATTCAAACCTACTGGTTATTATTGCTTATCTACTCAACACAAACAAACCTGCGTGTTCATACATTTCTCTCCTCCGCGTGAGTTATTCCCCACATCCCATCTACTATCTCCGTGCTTTCTGTCTGTCCTGGCCACCCCCTTGACCCGCCCTATACGGAACCTGCATCATGATTATTCATGAACTAATCCCAGAGTGGGTACCCTCTTTACAACTTCCGCCGGCCTCACTGTCGCGTCGTCGATTCACATACAAATTCACATTGATCATTTGACTGCGGGCTGCAAACCATGAATGCGTAATAGCTAACTTTCATGTTGGAAAATGGACACGCTGCTACTCGGGGACTTCGTGTTGTATTTCAGTCTTTAAATTTTTTTCTGGGAGGTTGGAGGTTTCAGGTTTGAACAACGAATCAAATTCATGGAACATGGGTAGTAACCCATAAGTGCTCCTTTCTTCTTCTAACTCAAGTCTGAGTTCGAAGTAGGCTCAGCGCAGTGCACGGGCTCCGTAGCACCGGCGAAGATCCTGAAATATTCTGGGTAGTTTTTAAACTCCAAATTTTGCCCGGGCAGCGCTTGTTAGGCTAATCTTTTCGATTTCCAACTGCCAATGGATTTTTTTTTACTTGCGCGACAATACACTCGGGCGTTCGATGTCACTACCCAGAGACCAGGGGAAGTTACTGGAAGTCCACGTAAACAGAAAAAAATCCCAGCCTTTACTGGGGCTTGAACCCGGGTCCTCTAGCACTCGTGGCGGACACCATACATCGAGACCAAGCAGCTCGCTCTATTTGTGACGTACAAACAGCACAGCATTGCACGATGATGATTTTCTCCTACGGATTTGTGTCCTGAATGATTCACACCTAATACCTCAAACAGCCACTTTCCCGAAGAGATTCCAAAATGATCAAATCCCAGTTCAACCCTACAAAACAGTCACACACTAGGGCGCGGAACAGTTACCAAGTAACCTGACGTCCTGTGGGCTGGGAGTTGAATACGATGATGTATGTTAATTGCAGCCATGAATCATTTCCCAGACAGGCTTCAGTGGGCAAAAACAGGTAACAGATCTGTACATACACTATACTGTCTAACTGCAAGATCACTAGGTCAAGCAAAAACTCTGTATGCAGGTATGAGGGCGCTGGTTGGGGGGGGGGGGGGGGGGGGGGTTGTAATAAAGAATGATAAGAAACGGAAGATAAGTGAGACTAAAGGGGGATATAAAGCACAAGATGAAGAGAAAGATAAGTGCGATTGAGGTTGATACTGTGCACAAGAAGAGGATATTAAGTGCGACCGAGGAGGGATATAGAGCACAATAAGAGGATGATGAGTGTGACTAAGGGGATACAGAGCACAAGAAGAGGACGATGAGTCAGACAGGTGGATACAGAGCACAAGAAGAGGACGATGAGTCAGACTGAGGTGGATACAGAGCACAAGAAGAGGACGATGAGTCAGACTGAGGTGGATACAGAGCACAAGAAGAGGACGATGAGTCAGACTGTGGTGGATACAGAGCACAAGAAGAGGACGATGAGTCAGACTGAGGTGGATACAGAGCACAAGAAGAGGACGATAAGTCAGACCGTGGTGGATACAGAGCACAGACTGTGGTGGATACAGAGCACAAGAAGAGGACGATGAGTCAGACTGTGGTGGATACGAGAGCACAAGAAGAGGACGTTGATACAGAGCCAAAAGAAAAGGAGATGAGTCAGACTGTGGTGGATACAGAGCACAAAAAAGGACGATGACTGAGGTCAGACCTGTGGTAGATACAGAGCACAAGAAGAGGACGATGAGTCAGATGTGGTGGATACAGAGCACAAGAAGAGGACGATGAGTCAGACTGAGGTGGATACAGAGAGGACGGAGTTCAGATGAGATACAGAGCACAGACGATGAGTGTGGTGGATACAGAGCACAAGAAGGACGATGAGTCAGACTGTGGTGGATACAGAGCACAACGATACAGAGGACAGAGCACAAGAAGAGGTGACGATGAGTCAGACAAGAGGAGATACAGAGACGATGAGTCAGACGTGGTGGATACAGAGCACAAGAAGAGGAAGAGGACGATGAGTCAGACTGTGGTGGATACAGAGGTGGCACAAGAAGAGAGACGATGAGTCAGACTGAGGTGGATACGGAGCACAAGAAGAGGACGATAAGTCAGACTGAGGTTGTTACAGAGCCAAGAAGAGGACAATGAGTCAGACTGTGGTGGATACAGAGCACAAGAAGAGGACGATGAGTCAGACTGTGGTGGATACAGAGCACAAGAAGAGGACGATGAGTCAGACTGAGGTGGATACAGAGCACAAGAAGAGGACGATGAGTCAGACTGTGGTGGATACAGAGCACAAGAAGAGGACGATGAGTCAGACTGAGGTGGATACAGAGCACAAGAAGAGGACGATGAGTCAGACTGCGGTGGTACAGAGCACAAGAAGAGGACGATGAGTCAGACCGTGGTGGATACAGAGCACAAGAAGAGGACGATGAGTCAGACTGTGGTGGATACAGAGCACAAGAAGAGGACGATGAGACAGACTGAGGTGGATACAGAGCACAATAAGAGGACGATGAGTCAGACTGTGGTGGATACAGAGCACAAGAAGAGGACGATGAGTCAGACTGTGGTGGATACGGAGCACAAGAAGAGGACGATAAGTCAGACTGAGGTTGGAACAGAGCCCAAGAAGAGGACAATGAGTCAGACTGTGGTGGATACAGAGCACAAGAAGAGGACGATGAGTCAGACTGTGGTGGATACAGAGCACAAGAATAGGACAATGAGTCAGACTGGTGGATACAGAGCACAATAAGAGGACGATGAGTCAGACAGGTAGATACAGAGCACAAGAAGAGGACAATGAGTCAGACAGGTTGATACAGAGCACAATAAGAGGACGATGAGTCAGACAGGTAGATACAGAGCACAAGAAGAGGACGATGAGTCAGACAGGTGGATACAGAGCACAAGAAGAGGACAATGAGTCAGATTGTGGTGGATACAGAGCACAAGAAGAGGACGATGGGTCAGACTGTGGTGGATACAGAGCACAAGAAGAGGGCGATGAGTCAGATTGTGGTGGATACAACTGAGCACAAGAAGAGGACGATGAGTGCCACTGAGGTTGAAACAGAGCATAGAAAGGAGAAGACTGATGCGACCGAGGGGATACAGAGCACAAGAAGAGGACGATAAGTCAGAGGTGGATATAGAGCACAAAAAGAGGACGATAAGTGCGACTGAGGTTTATACAGAGCACAAGAAGAGTACGATGCGTGTGACTGGGTTTGATACAAAGCATAAGAGGAAGAGAAAGATAAGTGCGACTGGTAGGGACAAAAAGCACAAGTAGTAGAAAAAGATAAGTGCAACTAAGGAGGATACAGGCAAAGGAGGAAAAGGAAGACGAGTCCGACTGAGGGGAATACAACGCATACGAGGAAGAGAAAGATGAGTGCGACGGAGTGAGATACAACGCACAAGAGGAAGAGAAAGATGGGTGCGAATGAGGGGGAATACAACGCACAAGAGGAAGAGAAAGATGGGTGCGACTGAGGATACAAGGCACACGAGGAAGAGAAAGATGGGTGCGACTGAGGGGGAATAAAACGCACAAGAGGAAGAGAAAGATGGGTGCGAGTGAGGGGGAATACAACGCACAAGAGGAAGAGAAAGATGTGTGCGAGTGAGGGGGAATACAACGCACAAGAGGAAGAGAAAGATGGGTGCGACTGAGGGGGAATACAACGCACAAGAGGAAGAGAAGGATGGGTGCGACTGAGGATATGACGCACACGAGGAAGAGAAAGATGGGTGCGACTGAGGATACAACGCACACGAGGAGGAGAAAGATGGGTGCGACTGAGGGGGAATACAACGCACAAGAGGAAGAGAAAGATGGGTGCAACTGAGGATACAACGCACACGAGGAAGAGAAAGATGGGTGCGACTGAGGATACAACGCACACGAGGAAAAGAAAGATGGGTGCGACTGAGGGGGATACAACGCACACGAGGAAGAGAAAGATGGGTGCGACTGAGGGGGAATACAACGCACAAGAGGAAGAGAAGGATGGGTGCGACTGAGGATATGACGCACACGAGGAAGAGAAAGATGGGTGCGACTGAGGATACAACGCACACGAGGAAGAGAAAGATGGGTGCGACTGAGGATACAACGCACACGAGGAAAAGAAAGATGGGTGCGACTGAGGGGGATACAACGCACACGAGGAAGAGAAAGATGGGTGCGACTGAGGGGGAATACAACGCACAAGAGGAAGAGAAGGATGGGTGCGACTGAGGATATGACGCACACGAGGAAGAGAAAGATGGGTGCGACTGAGGATATGACGCACACGAGGAAGAGAAAGATGGGTGCGACTGAGGGGGATACAACGCACACGAGGAAGAGAAAGATGGGTGCGACTGAGGATACAACGCAGACGAGGAAGAGAAAGATGGGTGCGACTGAGGATACAAAGCACACGAGGAAGAGAAAGATGGGTGCGACTGAGGATACAAAGCACACGAGGAAGAGAAAGATGGGTGCGACTGAGGATACAAAGCACTCGAGGAAGAGAAAGATGGGTGCGACTGAGGATACAAAGCACACGAGGAAGAGAAAGATGGGTGCGACTGAGGATACAAAGCACACGAGGAAAAGAAAGATGGGTGCGACTGAGGATACAACGCACACGAGGAAGAGAAAGATGGGTGCGACTGAGGATACAAAGCACGCGAGGAAGAGAAAGATGGGTGCGACTGAGGATACAAAGCACACGAGGAAGAGAAAGATGGGTGCGACTGAGGATACAAAGCACTCGAGGAAGAGAAAGATGGGTACTCAGAGCGTTAAAAAAAGGGCAGAGAAAGAGTGAGACTGAGGGGTACAAAGGTACATGATGATGATGATGAAGATGAGGGCGCAGGGGCTTTCCTGTATACAGTTATATATAAGGTAGGCGTGCGGTGGCGGTAGGTAATGCAACAATATCATATTACATGAATATAACAAGAAACGTTTTGAAGTTACCAGAAAGCAAGCAACTATCTGTGTTTATTGACATCCAGTGACTCGAAGGCCCACTTTTCCTACAAGTATCCAATAGGATTATCGGAATACCGTGGATAAAGAAGAGAAGAAATAGTGACATTTTAAAAGAAATGAACATCAAGGAAGATTGGCTAATAAACAGCATCTTATCTCGGAAGCTGAAATATTGTGATCATATCAAGCGCCATGGCGGATTAGAAAGAAAAAAATAACAGCAGAGGACATGGTACCAGGAAGGAGGGGCAAGGGCCGACCAACACGAGGATAGGCACAGGATATAAGTGACTCCTTGAATATAAAAGTACACGAGCCGGGAGAGCTGGCGAGAGATCGAGTTTCCTTCAGGCAGACAGTGATGAGAGCGACGTTCTGAAAAGGACCTGCTACATGATAATGATCCAATTGGAGTAAATCCCAGACACCTTGGCAACCATATAGTTATACAACATTGTACCGGAGCGCGCTAAGATGACGAAGTAACCTTCTGCCCTACTGGTTAGTGGCTGAATATAATCTATGATGGTGACAGCCATGAAGCATACCCCAAACAGGCAATAGTTACAGAAACCGATAACCGGTTTTTACATCAATTATACAACTGTCTTCTTCTTCTTCGCGTTAACCAGCTGTAAACTCTGACGGAAAGACCTGGTGTTCATCCACTTTTGGACTGCAGTCCTGTTCCAGAACCTGAGTGCTGCGTGTGTATCCGTTTTACAGATCCGACTCAGTTGTATGCAGACTGCTGGTTCCTTGCATCTCAGGCAGATGCTTTTAGACTTCAAAGGAAACTCCCAATTAGTCCTCTCTTACGACATGCTTTTGGGTAGGCAGTTGGTCTATTCTTGTTTTCCCTTTAATAGGGCCCCGGAACCCACAAGGGGAATACAATTGTAAAGTCACATAAACAGGAAAAAGGGGGTGGGGGCGGGAGAAGCGGCCTATAGGCCGTATAAATATTATATATTTTAGAAGCAAACAGACAATTTCCTGATCGGCACTCATAGAAAGTTGTCCGGTGTGTCCAACTATCTTTTTACTTCTTTCTATGAGTGCCCAACAATACATTGTCTGTTTGTTTATTACAAAACTGCAATGTCACTCGACAGGGAACAAACAGTTTATGCAGGAATGAACGCGCCTGCAGGAAATAAAACACAAGAAAAAGAAGAAGATAAAAGCGCCTGCACGTTCCTACAAACTGTTAATTAAGTACATCGCCTGTGCGTAAGGCGGTCAACAATATGGTAATGCGAAACCTGCGTCTTCTTCTTTCTGTTCTCCTTCTTCTTCTTTTTCTTCATCTTCTTCCTTTTCTTCTTCTTCTTCTTCTTCTTCTTCTTTTTCTTCTTCTTCTTCTTCTTCTTCTTCTTCCGACGAGTTCTTGTGATAAAAATAAACGCTTTTTGGAGTTCCTGTTTTAGTTCTAAAAATTGTTTGGCTCTACCGTCGAAGGGACCTGTATACTCTTTTTTTTTTTTTAATGAACTCAAAGAGAGACAGTCTTGCAGGTCATGCTCTGCGGAGTGTAAATACAGCCCGTCTACACGGACGCAGTGTGAACGACTCAGTCGAAGCCTGAGCATATCCGTGTACAGTTTGTTATGCCCTGTCATGGAACGGAGAATGATAACATTCCCATGTGGGTTCCGGGGCCCCATTAGAGACAAATTATAAGAACAGACCTATAGCCTCCTTAAGAAGCATGTCGTAAGAGTTCACTAATTATGGGCTTCCTTCGAAGTCGAAGTGCATCTGCCTGAGAGGGAAGGAACCAACAGTCTGCGCATAAACAAGCGAGATCTGTAAAACGGATGTCATGCGACACTCAAGTTCCGGAACAGGACTGGAGTCCAGAAGTGGACGAACAGCCAGTACATTCCGCTGGAGTTTACAGCTGGTGTACGCGAAGAAGAAGAAGATGAATGATGATATGTCCTTGCCACTCAAGCAAGTGGCTGTCATCAACTGATCTTCATCTGTTCTCTTCACTGTGACCGGTTTCAGAAAAGTAGATAAATGGGGAGGGTGGAGGAAGAGTATGTGCAGGTGTGTGCGTACGTGCCAGTGTGTGCACATGTGCCAGTGTGTGTTTCCTGTATTTCGTCTAATATCTACAAGGACTGTGTAGTGAGCAGTGTTGCCACTTTAGAAGTTTTACATCCAGATTTAGATGTTTTTCCTTGCAGTTAGATGGCGTTTTTGACGTTTAGATGGTATATGTTTTTCATTTGGAGTGAATTTATCAAATCTAACCGAAGAGACAGGATAAAATTTGACCTCTTAAATGCTATCTTGACAATAAAATTCGGCCTGATAAGAGAAGGAAAATGCTGTTCCACTTATCAGCTCCCTAATTGGGTATTAAAAGACATTGGAACAGCTAAAGCATACCAGAGTCATCTGAAGCTACAACTTCATTATCCGAGCTAAGTTTATCCTGTGGATCTTGTTAGGCAGACTTCAGTAAAGACGAGAACATGATTCTATAGGGTAAGTCATATCAATTGCTATGTAATTTGTGACTCTTTCCATTTGGCTGTTTTTACTAGATGTTTTCCACGCAAATGTAGATGTTTTTAGATATTTTTGACTCCGTTTTGGATGTTTTTTGTCAAAGATAAGTGGCAACACTGGTAGTGAGTGGTTCGCTGCCTATTTCACAATTGCCATGAAAAGATACCAAACCAAACTACAAGTAGAAGCAGTAAGCGTCACATTATCATAAATACAGAAACAAGTGAACGCTGCGGCTGGAAAGTCTTCATCAGCACATTAAATGGATACAAAATATCACAAATACGAACACGTATAGACAAACTCACTTAACACAATGATAAAAAGAAATGAAATAGAGTACAGACGAATTAGACAGGCACGGACTCCTTTCCCGGACTTTGCCTGGTAACCAGTCAAGAAAAGGTCAACTTGGGAGCCACAATCATTTTGAAATAACAATAAAAAGCCCGGCTCCGATCGGATTCGGATCCACGACCTTCAAATCCGCAAGCAAGCGTCTAGCCGCTACACCCATCCATATATTGACTAGAAATTAAACACTTTTATATCAGTACCTGCCAAGGAATTTCGTTTTACTCCTCAAGGCTGGGTCAACCTGGGGGGTCAAGACCATTTTTGAAGGGGAAAAAAATCGAAAAAAAAAAATAAAACGCCTGGCTTCGTTCAGCTTCGGATCCACGACCTTCAGATCCGCAGGCAAGCGTCTAGCCTTTACACTACGGCCACATATCTATATATTGACTAGAAATTAAACCCTCTTATAGCATTCCTGCCGCGGAATTTCCTTTAACTACTCACCCACGCCCAAAAGCTACTGTTGTATTCGCGTCAATCGATACACATTTTAATTATTTATCCGTAAGCATGAAAACCCCACCGCTGAAAGAAGTCATGGGCGAGGGTGAGGCAGAGGAGACGCAGGGCTGCTTATTGATTGAATTTGACAAAGCCTACAGAAGAAAAGGTGGTTATCTACTGCCTGCAAATTGTACGTTACCCGGCTGTTTGCGTGAAGTAGAAACGACTGATGGGGAAACTACAGGGGTCGGTATGCTTCCTCAGCGACTTGTTCCGGTGGTTATTTTGGTCTCTCCGTGAACACTCTGTTCAATAAGAACGAACTCAAAAAAAAAAAAAAGTCCACATAAACAAGAAGCATATCTATACTCCGTCCCAAAAGTTGTGCTCAACTTTACAAATTTGCAACTCAGTAACGGTTAGGTGTAAACTGCTGAAATTTGGCATTGAATCCTTCCTTTATTTAACCCCATCTCGGGGACTCCAAGATTTCGTAGGGAATTCTTAGCAAAGTCCAAAACATCAGGGGTGTTGGGGTGTGAAATGAATGCCTATTAACACTAACCCCCCTCCCCCTCCCCCCCCCCCCCCCCCCCCATAATACAGGACTTCTCACGAATTCCCTATGAAATCTCTGAGTATCGAAAAAGTACGACAAAAAGACAGGAACCTTAGCCTGCAACCTGTTAATGTTCAGGTCTTTGTAGGATTTTTTTGGGTAGAAGGGGGGGGGGGGGTATGTAAACAAACATCCTGACTATATGTTGTATTATTTGTAGTTTATAAAGGGGGGGGTGGGTGGGACCAGACACCGATTCAAAATACACAATAAGCATGCTAACAGTTAACTGTGCAACGAGAACTTTTCAAAACAGCAAACTGCACACGTTTTATAGAGGTCTCACTCTCAGATGATCATCTCCAGCCTTCTTCTTCTTCTTCTTCTTCTTCACTTCCTCTTTTACCGCTGTGGGTGTCGAGAGAGAGATAAGGTTCTGTTTCTAGCTCTTCTGGCTGCCTCGACCATAGGCACATCGTGCTGTTGTAGAGTTTCTCTGATGTTATCCCTCCATCTTGTTCTTGGTCTACCCCGTGCTCTACGTCCTTCTTCTCTTTCCATGTATGCTTTGTATGGTATGGTGTCACAAGGCATTCTCTCTAAGTGGGAAAACCATTTCACTTGCTGTTTTTGTATGTAATCCAGAATTGGTTCTGTGCCGACTTGTTCTCTTATGATCTCATTCCTGATCTTATCTCTTATGGTCACTCCTACAGCCCTACTCAGACATCTCATTTCCGTGGTTACTAATTTTCTTTTATGGTTTGTTGTGAGTGACCATGTCTGGCACTGGTAGCACAGAGTTGGAATAAATATGCTTTGAATAAGATGTCTCTTTGTGCTGATCGGGATTGTCTTATGCTGTAAGAGGGGGGCTAGCTGTCCCAATACTTGGTTTGCTTTACTGCATCTAGTGTCAATTTCTTTATCCAATTTCCCATCTTCGGTAAATGTCGTTCCCAGATATTTAAACTCAGATGCCTGTTTAATGTCTTTGTATTCTATTGCTATGTTTAGATCTGTCTTCTTTTTTCCTATTGACATTACTTCTGTCTTTTCAGTGTTGATTCTCATATTATTTGTTTTACATTCTTCATTCATGGATGTTAGATGTTGTTGCAATTTCATGGCTGTATCTGCTATCAAGGCCTGGTCATCTGCAAAGAGTAATTCGTTGATCTTACTAAGATCTTCATTCATGGGCTTGGCATTCTTGCATATACTGTCGATGTAGGTGATAAACAGTAGTGGTGACAAGACACACCCCTGTCTTACTCCAGATGTCACTGTGAAGGGATGAGATGTTCCCTGATTTATTCTAACTGCACTTCTACAATCCTCCAGCCTTAGCCTCCTGATAAACACAATTTTCCATTGCATGTGGGATAGGCTATCAAAATATTACCACGCATCCCTGTACATGTAAAGTGGTTTCCATAAAAATCTCCTTGCCAATTACTGTATTTTTGTAGGGTTGAACAAATTATTTTTAAAAATAAATATCAAAGAATTCGCCGCTTTAAAAAACAGCAGCACCTGTGCAATCGTGAATTATAAAAACATATGGTTATAGGAAACCTAAGGCTACATACAAACATGTGTGAAGGCACGACTTTTAAAAAGCGTTATAGCCAGCTTCGAAAAAGTTATCTGCTATGTTCTTTACAGGACGGTGCAGAATTGACCCTAGCATTTTCTTTGTTGTTAGCTGTTTATGATTTCACTGAGCTCTCTTTGTAATGCCGGGGTGCCGGGTTCGATCACAGTTGCGGGCCATGCGCTTTGCATTGGTTTCGACATTGGTATCGAGAAGCCGACTGTCCAGGAAGCAATGACAAACTACAGGATGCAAATTTGCCAAGAAAAACCACAACAGCCAAAAATACTTGGGTTGGTTCTGCAACGTCATGTAAAGGATACGCAACCTACTTTTCAATGATTTCACTAGGCAATTTTACGATCAGTAGTTTGCTGCTGTTGCTGAACTGACGGCTCTCGGCGATACCACCCTTAAAACCAAGATAGTCTGCTGCCAAATCGCCCGCAGCTGGGATCGAACCCGGCGCTTCTCTAAATGAGAAGTAGAAATAGTCAGCTTTCCAACAAAATACAACAGCCAATTTCAATAATGCGGTTAAAAAGCTTTCATCAGCACATCTTTTTTTCTGTGTTCACCGGGTGTAAACTCCGGTGGAAAGCTCTTTTCTTTTTCTTCTTCTTTTGTTCGCTTGAAATAAATTATCTATATGTGCAATGTTGTCTCTAGTATGAACTTCACTGTGTTTTGTAATTCACTCAGGGATCCGTAAAGATTGCACCGATGTTTCTCATTGCCAAAAGTTTTGCCTGGATATGTTGTAATTGGGACAGTCTTGGAGGACATGATCTGTTGTCTCAGGTGCCAATCCACATGTGCCGATGGCTGATTCGACGATTTTAAATGTTGTGTACATGTGGCTGCGAAGTCGATTGTGTCCTGTTCTAAGGTGTAGAATAATAACTCGCTCTGGTCTGTCCATAAAATGGTGATCGTCTTGTGCTGGTTTTGGTGGCTTTCTGATTGATCAAAGCAATGTTTCCCCGATGTGAATTTGAACAAAGAAGACACAAACAATAGACAGCACAATTTATTGCCTGGCATATTTCGCTGTATCTCATCAGGTGCATACTACAGTTAACTTACACCTGATGAGATACATTATTTTCGTGTTGTATTCCTCCCCTTTGTTACTAATTTGATTTAGGTGGGTTTGTAGGCATTCCGTATTTTTTGCTATGAGTCGTCGGCGAATAGTAATTCTGTAATATCTTCTTAATGATTAAAGTTCGTTTCCTTTCATATAGCATCCATGAATGTTACAAAGGGAGACGGCGACAGTACACAGCCCTGGCGCACACCAGAGTTCACAAAAAAAATTTTTTGACAATCCTGCCTTCGATCTTATGCAGCATTTACTACGTCTACTTGTGTACAGGCTCCCCCAATACATTCCCACAACATATTCCTGTAGACTCTATTAAAGGCTTTTTCTTGGTCTAGGAATATCAACAAACATTTCTTATAGTGTTCTATTGCTCTCTCTGATAGTTGTCTCAATGTATAAATGGCTTCTGTGCAACTTCTTTTTCGTCGAAAGCCCATCTGTGCTTCTGAAAGTTGATACTCTGTCAATGGTCAGCCTTTTTTTCGATGATCTTAGCATACATTTTCCCAGTGTGACTGAGAAGCGATATTCCTCTGTAATTACTACAGTCCCTCTTACTTCCTTTAGTTTTTCATAGCAGGACGATGACAGCAGTTTGCCAATCTGATGGTGTTTCTTGATTTTCCCATGCCACCTGAAATATTCTCTTTAACCATACTGCTCCCGCTTCTCCAGCTGCCTTGATGGCCTCAGCTGGTAGAAGATCATCAATACCTGTCGCCTTTAGTCTTGGGGCGGTACGAATGACATATTTTACTTCATCTAATAATATACCTGTAGTAGTTTTTCACTAACACATTAACATTGTATATGTATTGTTGTTGTTGTTTGTTTTTTGTTTTTTTTTTTAAATAAAACGATAGAAAGGAAAGAACGAAAATAGGAGAAGACCAGAAAGAAAAAAGCAGTAAAAAGACAAAGCCAGTTTCTTGAATACTGTACGAGGAGCGGCTGGCCGAACGGATAAAAACACAGGGCTAGCATGCGAGAGAACAGGATTCGAATCCGGGGTAAGGTAAAAAAATCCTAATCTGCACAATCCGTGGCGACATGCGGTCTTAAATCCTCAGGATTAGTTCCTTACCCCCCCCCCCCCCCTAACCACCACAAGTGGCAATCACAGCCAATAATGGCAATTCGCTGGTGACTACAAAAAATATACAATTTAAGAACACACACACATGCGCGCACACATACACACTTTACGGTTAGTATCCCACTCGGTTGCAGTACACACCGCATAACTGTTTACATAAGAACAGCTGTAGGCGCCTCACATTTTCCCTAAACGCCGAGTTACAAGCAGGCTATTGTTTCAGTTTTACGTATCACTGGGTGTGCCAGTAAAATACGAGAATTTAGCGGTGCTGGGGAAAACTGGACACTTAGGATACTTATTCCTCCCTCCCCACCCCTACTAGAAAAACAAAAAGGGGGGTGGAGGCCTTGAGATGAGGCCCACCTCCCCTTTTAGAACATTTGTAAACGGACGAACGGGTACCCTAACCGTGCACGTGCGTTCTCTTTTTAAGGGTTTGTTTGTATGTTCCGTATAATTTCCGATATATTTTTGTAATGTTTGCTTTTCAGCACATTCCGTGGCTTAGGCGTTGCGAACACGCCTCCTAATGCCCAAGTGCCGAGTTCGGTCCCAGCTCTGGACGATGTCTTGAGGTGATTTCGACAGTGGTACTGAGAGCTGACCGTTCAATCGCCAATGGCAAACTACTGAACGTAACATTTTCCTAGAAAAACCAAAAAAGCCCTAAAATGCTAGGGTTGGTCCTGCAACGTCATGTAAAAGAAACAATTACCTATTTAGCACATAATATTATTAGTTATTATTATTATTATTATTACGCACTCAAACGGGAACATAAGCGCCACAAGTGCTTGAAAATGTGTAAGGGGGTTAAAGCCCTCCCCGACCCCAAGGCTCGCTCAATGTTTTTTTTTTTTCTCTTATGTCGGCGCACTTGTGTGAACCATGGCCAAACTTTAGTTACGTGTGAACAAAGAAATGGGGGAATTCCCGCAGGGTACCTAATTCATGTTGCTGTTGTATCAAATAACTCGCCACACGTTTACTGACAATGTGTTTTTTTTTTTTTTTCAAAATATATATGTCTTAACTCTTGTCCCTCCTCTACGCCATCTCGTTTCTGTGGTTCCATTTTGGGGAAAAAATAATTAAACCCATTGTCGATGAGCAGTAATCTGAGGTATTTGGCCGAAGGGCGGAGATTTCGCAGTAAAGATGTAAACCAAAGCACAACGGTCATGTCAGCTGTCCTTTTAAGATTGCACCGGGGGATGAGGAGACAAAGTTAGCTAGTTAGTAGTATAAAAAAAAGTTTTAAAAAAGTTAGAAAAATACCCTTTTCCACGCCTTTAGGCCAATCGGCACAACATGGGTGATGTGGTCAGCATCACGCCGGCCGCCTCTACTTCCCGGGACTGCACCCGGTACCCACTCAAAGCTAGGTCGACCTGGGAGCCAAAGTCATTTTTCAAAAAAGTCCGGTGAGCGTCTAGCTGCTCCGCCACGACGGCTCCCAGTTAGTAAGTTAGTTAGTTAGTTAGTTAGTTAGTTAGTTAGTTAGTTAATTAGTTAGTAGTTAGTTAGTTAGTTAGTTAGTTAGTTAGTTAGTTAGTTAGTTAGTTAGTTAGTTAGTTAGTTAGTTAGTTAGTTAGTTAGTTAGTTAGTTAGTTAGTTAGTTAGTTACCACCCCTACCCCTCTCCTACGCCGCAAAGGTCACGGTTTGTGATGTATTTAGTATTCCGTTCATAAAGACGTTGGTCGAAACGTTCGGCTATGTATTGTGCGCATATATCCAGTCTCTCAGTTGTATTTTGTAGTAACATTTTGTGTTATATTTAGCATCAGTTAGTTACGTAGTTAGTTATCTAGCTAGTTAGTTGGGTAGTATATGTTAGTTAGTTCGTTAGTTGACAAGCTGGTTTGTTGACTGGTTGGTAGCTTGGTTGGTTGGTTAGTTAGTTAGTTAGTTAGTTAGTTAGTTAGTTAGTTAGTTAGTTAGTTAGTTAGTTAGTTAGTTAGTTAGTTAGTTAGTTAGTTAGTTAGTTAGTTAGTTAGTTAGTTAGTTAGTTAATTAGTTAGTTAGTTAGTTAGTTTGCTAGCTGGTTTGTCGGCCGGTTAGTTGGCTGGTTGGTAAGTTAGTTAGTTAGTTAGTTAGTTAGTTAGTTAGTTAGTTAGTTAGTTAGTTAGTTAGTTAGTTAGTTAGTTAGTTAGTTAGTTAGTTAGTTAGTTAGTTAGTTAGTTAGTTAGTTAGTTAGTTAGTTAGTTAGTTGTGTTAGATGGCTGGTTGGTTGGTTAGGTAGATTCACAAAAATTACTTAATTTCTCTCCCAAAGCTCCCCCCCCCCTTTTTCCACCTCTCACACTAGTGATATCAGCATGCCATGCAATTCCCTCTTATCGCACCCTAGTACCAGTTCACGAATGTTTGTAGTGTATTAGTAACTGTTTTAGTCGCTTCCCATCTTATCAGCTCCCTTTCTCCTTAAGTGATTGCGACACAGGCCATGACTCACACCCCGTACCTCGCCACGGGAAAGATACACACTCTTAAAATTATTACTTTAATGCGTTTGCTGGTGTTGTGCCAAAGGTTTATCAATTCTGCTCTAGCTAGTCTCATTGTGGGAAAATCTAATAAGCACTATTTTCGGCCAACTCTATGGTGCTAGTGTCAAACACGGATGATTACTACAACTAATGGTTAGGTTAGTTGCGTATCCTTTACAGGACGTTGCAGAACCAACCCCAAGAGCTGCTGTCTGTTGTGTGGTTTTTCTAGGCAAACTTACGTCCAGTAGTTTGCCATTACAACTAATGAGCGGGAAATAATAACGACAGAGATGGAATGTCTATAGAGCTGTCTGGGAAAAGATTATTCTGTTCACGTTTCCAGGCCCATCTAGACACTTTCTCAGTCTGATCTAGGTCAGACGGATGGCCGAAAGAAGGCGGCCGGCAAGATGCTGACCACATCACCCACAAGAAAATATAGGTCTAGCCCTATATTTCAAATACCGCCTGAAGGAGAGGAGAATGGTCCTTCGTTTACTTTTATAAGTCTTGTGATATTAGTGTCAGATCTGAACACTGACCATAGAAAATGAAAGAAAACTGACCATCTGCGAAATGATATGTTTCAAAAAGACTATGGAAAAAAAAAAAAAACTACAAGAGGCTATGTGAGAAAAAAAGTAATTATAAACTATTAAAACTTCTTCTTTTTTTTTTCTTCTTAAAGTTCATGCCGTGTGGCGTTGGTAGTCATATCTATCCACAATCTTCTGTCTCGTGTAGTACAGACATGACCTTTCTTTGCAATGCAGTAGGTTGCAATTTCTTTCTGTAAGAGCAGTACCCATACAGTCTAAACAAACTTTACAATTAAATTCATTAAACGGCAAAGACTTAAATGGTTTGGCCGTTTCATAAGAACTGATCCAATATTGGAATCCACTGATGGCTGCGTGGACTTTTATCATAGTGCGGATCTTTGCAGGTCGACCAGGATGGGTACCAGGATGGCTGTCCTGGGGAAGTAAAGATGCTGACCACATTACCCACCTAGTGCCGATTGGTGTCTAAAAATGTGGGACGCTCTTCCCATATGCCCGATGCGCCTGGCGTCAAAATGGATCTTTACATTTTACCTCTTACTCCAATGATGCCCGAAACGAGAGAGTACAACACGAATATAGAAACACTAAGAGGCAGGGGAGGCCAAGAAATTAAGGACTGAAGGAGTCACCGATACCTTGAGACTCCATAACATCATAGTATACCGGGCAAAAGAGCGTGCCCTAGCTCGGATGCCAATCTTCTAATAATCTGCGATGCCGAGCAGCAGACAACAGAAAATGAACAAAAGACAGAAAGTCTTCTTTTTTTTCAACTAGCAGTTATTCTAATTATATCGAGCCTGTTCTGTTGTATGGAATTAAATCTTGGAATTCTTCTTTTTCATCTTCGCGTTCACCAGCTGTAGACTTTTGATGGAAAGTTCTGGATGTTTTTCTACTTTTGGACTGCAGTCCTGTTCCAGAACCTGAGTGTTGCGTGTATATCCATTTTACATATCTGGCTCGTTTGTATACAGACTCCTGGTTCCTTGGCTCTCAGGCAAATGCACTTTGACTTCGAAGGAGGCTCCCAATTAGTCCACTCTTACGACATGATTTTGGGTAGGCAGTGGGTCTATTCTTTTTTTTTACCCTATAATAGGGCCGCGGAACTCACTCGGGGAGAATCTTTGAATGTAAGCAAACAAATTAAGAAGAGTTTTGGAGGCAACTGAGATGTGGTTCTTGAGAAGAATGTTGCGAATACCTTGGACTGCCAGAATCACAAACAACGATTACCTGGAAATGGCTAATGAAAGTAGAAAGAAAATTATATAAAACACTGAGAAGGAGATGAGAAAAGGAGCACTGGAAAGATCACTGGTAGGAGAGGCAGACCATAAGCAATGATGGCTGATGACTTAAGACAGTGGCATGGAGTAATATCATCAGTGGAATTGAACCAGAATACCAAAGACGGAGATCTGTGGAGATGCATGAACGCCTACGCCGTGGGGCAAGGAATTTCATGACAATGAGCACTAACACATGACACTGTCAAAAGGTGGCCACATTTTTCTCCAGCGGACGTGAAGCCCTTGGGAAGTATACCAGCAGCTCTTAGTGCCCCGTCGATAACCAACTGTGAACCCCTGCTTGATCTCATCACATGTTTGCAATCCTGTTCCTCTTGTACGCTGCGTTGTTCAGGTGACGTGCCAACAGAGGGAGAGTGCTCGTCTTGTCCCTCGTATGTGAGAGTTTCCAGGGATTCTTTTACTGTCGCTTTCCACTGTTTACATAGTTGGTCTCTCTTTATTTTTCCATTGTTGGTATATTATTCTTCGTCGATGTATAGTCTGTTGGCAGCCATGTTAGATGGCCGAACCATTTCACCGGATATTTTTTAATTAATACTAGCCATATCATAACTCCTGATTTATTTTTGGTTTCAACATCTCTGATTTGATCTCTCCTCCATATGTCAAGTATCATCTCATGAATTTACTTTAGATTTTTATTTTTATTATTTTATTTTAATTTTATAATTATTTTCTATTTCTGTAACAAGAGCATGCATGGAACATCTTTAAAGACAGAGAATGAAGTGGTTTGGCCATTTAGTAAGAATGCAACCGGATTAGATTGCCTAGAAGGCCTTTTACAGTAGAACATCGGGAAGAAAGGCCAGAGGAAGACCCAGGAAAAAATGGATAGATGGAGTAGCTGAATACGGCCAGAAGATCCAGAAAACTGTCACTTAAATCACGGGAGAGGCACAAAACAAATATTTTAAACCACGACACTGGCCTGCAACCGGTAAAAGTGAAGAAGACAATGGATAGATCTGTTTCTGTCGTTGTCCAGTTACTGGTAACACAGAGCTGACAAAAAGATATATTATATATAAAACACTTTTCAGTTTACTATTCCGTGTTTGGTTTTTAGTATCGCTGACAATCGCCCAATTAAAATGGTTCGCTTCACTGCATCTATTCTCGATCCCCTCATCTTCTTCTTTTTCTTAGCGTTCACAAATTGTAAACTCCGGCGGAAATTTCTCGATGTTCTTCCAGTCCTGGACTTTGATAATGACCCAGAAAATGAGTTTTCGATTGCACGTCCGTTTTATAGGCAGACTAATGATTACTTGACTCTCCGGCAGACACACTCCGACTTTGTAGGAAACACTCTTAAAAAGTCGTATCCTACGACATGCTTGTTGCGAAAAAAAAAGAGGGGTGGGCAGAGGACGGGTCTATTCTTTTTTCTCTAGAATGGTGCCACAGAACCCACCCAGGCAGATCCCGTCTTATGATTTGACAGTTAATGACAGCATAGTTATGTCAGCCTTCAGAATGAAGAAGCAGACAAGGCTAGTGTACACAGGCAAAGGGTTCCTAAGAATTAGCCGGGGCTGGATTTAGCTTTTCAAGCCAGTAGTACATTGGGCAAATTGTGTTGGACCCATAGCTTTACAGACAAATCAGCACTTGATAGTTGATGCAGTCAACATTATGCCAGTCGGCTTTATTTCCACGAAACCATCACTGGTACTGATTTTAGACTGGAGCAGAAGGCTAGACAGAAGAGAACATGTTTCATTAGGAAATCAAACGCCAAGCTTGCTGGCCTCAAACTCCCTTCCATCATCATCATCATCAGGTGCCTTGACGACTGGCGTGGGCGATCATGCCTCTTCATAATCTGCGATCTCCTGCAGCTTGTATCAGTTCGTGTGCCGACACACCTCCATGCCATGCAACAAGACTGTCAAGCATCTTCTCTTGTTGTCTTCCTCTATCTCTCCTTCCACATATCTTTCCAGTGGTCACAACATGTTCTATTTTCCCTCTTCTCATGACATGGCCGAAAAATTATGACTGTCTCCTTCTGATGTCTGTGATAAGTTGTCTTCGGGCTCCCGCCTCTTTCAAAACCTCTTGGTTGCTATTTTTGGCTGTCCAAGATATTCTAAGCATTCTTCTGTAAAACCACATCTCCGAGGCCTCCAGAAATTGTTTGGCCTGCCTACCGATTGTCCAGGATTCACAGCCATATGTTAAAACTGGATGTATGTAGCAAGCAAGAATTCTTTTTCTAACTCTCAATGACAAGGATATATTGCACAAGATGTTTTTCATTTTATAAATTCAGTGTTTGCCTGTCCTATTCTATTTTCTCAGTTATTCATCTTCCATCTGATCCAGATACTTAAATTTATGTACTTGTCCTTAAATAACACCATCAACTTTTATTACACACTTAGGAATAATTCGTTTCTTTGATACCACCATTACTTCTGTCTTCCCATTATTCAAACTGAGGCCCATTCTTCCACTTTCTAACACCACAATGTCTATCATTTCCTGTAGTTTTTTCTGACTTGTTGCTATCAAGACTGTGTCATCAGCATAACGTAAAATGTTTATATAGTGCCCACCAACCACAATTCCGGGCATACCAATTAAAGCTTTCATTATATATTCACTGTATATTGAAAACAAATCAGGTGAAAGTACACATCCTTGTCGTACGCCCCTCTTAATGCTTTGAAATGTACCTAAACAGTTGTTTATTCTTATAGCTGCTGTTTGCTGCCAATACATATTCTTT